>CM019064.1:331160814-331603314 GCA_009667805.1 Leptobrachium leishanense | reverse complement strand
GCTTATGCTTTAAACGAAAATAATATCAGAGATGATATTGTGCGCTATTTTCTGCCTCCAGCAGTTGTTGAAACATCTCTAAATGGTGTCTGTTATCTTGCACAATTTCACATGGGGTCTGCAATATCAGCATGCAGGCTGAAATGGTGTTTGTGTCAAATTGAGGAAAACATTAAAATTATAGATAATAAAATTGTCAGAAATTTCACTTATGGGGATTTGTACTGATCACAGTGAGATTATTAGCATTGCAGCTTCCAAAAAATACTCATAGAATATAAATATATTCTATTAGTATTTTTATACTAACTTAATCTATGCGTGGCCTAAGCCTGTGTATGGAAAGTAAAGTAACACCTTGTATCGTAATATACTCTGATTTTCAGAAATTATTACCCACTGAATTTTATCCATTTACAGTATTAAGTGACCCCAGACTAGAACTCTTCCTGTATTCTGCACTCTCCATGATTGTTGTAATGCAGCAGCAAAGTATTTGAACATTTTGTTGAGGGAAGTTTGGGGCTGCTATTTGCAGCTTTATTCTTTGCAGTACTACAGGGTGACTGAAGAAACATAAAATAATTTAATTTCTCTATAAATGACACTCTAATCTGGCTTTAAAAATATATGCAAATTAGATTTGTATATGCTAATGACTGATTTTCAATGTATTCCAAGGCAAAATCAAGTTAACTCATAGTGAAAGGGTTAATGGATAGGCCACCAAAGACTGACTAGCAATTTTATGTATTGCTATAGTGTTAGCATATCCCTCCTTACTTGCTTCTTCTCAAGCTTAACTCTTTCACTTCTGAACATTTTTGTTAATAATATCATAACGTTTATTATATATATGTGATGTGCAGTTAATAATTAAATGTAGGGAAACATAGCACGTGTGTGTCTATTGTCAATCTGCAATGGTTAAAACATAAACATAATGTACATTTATGTATCTTTAATTTTGCATTTGTTTGTCCTTTATAGAAATATTTCTGGGATAAAACATTCTAAACGGTAGATGTTTTACTTATTTTGCACAGTTTGACATGGGGTCTGCGTTTTTAGTCACTTTGTGTTATAAAATAGGATAATTCCATTGTCAGATATTTTGCATATGGGCGCTTGTAGTGATCAGGATAAGATATTAGTCATGTAGTTCCAAGCTAATAAAATAATATCTGTATGTGGCCATAATTATTACCAGTAAATGGGAATCACACCTTGTATTTCTACTGTACAGGACATTTCAGCAGGTACAGTTGTGTTCAAAATTATTCAACCCCCAATGCTGTAAAGGGTTTTAGGGAATTTAGTGTACATTTGTAATTGTATTCAGAATGAAATCCTACAAGGACTTTTTAAAGAACCATATGCAACTAAAATGACATCAATTGGTTTTGTAATACAGTAGTAAATGTTTATTTTGTGAATTCTTCATTGACACAATTATTCAACCCCTTAAAGACTACCACTCTGAAGAACAGAGGTTCATTCAAGTGTTTCAATCAGTTATTGAAAACACCTGTGGATGTCACGGAGCAGCAATAAAGCATAATAAGCACCAATTAGGCAGCTTTAAAATGACTGTGATACTCAGCTCCTTCTAGACATTTACTGGTGTGGTTACAAACATGGTGAAGTCAAGAGAATGGTCCAGGAAGACAAGAGAAGAGGTGATTACTCTTCACAGGAAGGGCAATGGCTATAAGAAGATTGCAAAGATGTTAAACATACCAAGAGAGACCATAGGAAGCATCATTCGCAAATTCAAGGCAAAGGGCACTGTTGAAACGCTACCTGGTCGTGGCAGAAAGAAGATGCTGACTTCGACTGCTGTGCGCTACCTGAAGCGTAGAGTGGAGAAAGTCCCCGTGTAACTGCTGAGGAACTGAGAAAAGATTTGTCAGATGTGGGTACTGAAGTTTCAGCTCAGACAATACGGCGAACACTGCGTAATGAAGGCCTCCATGCCAGAACTCCCAGGCGCACCCCCTTGCTGTCTCCAAAGAATAAGAAGAGTCGACTGCAGTATGCCAAAAGTCATGTGGACAAACCACAGAAGTTTTGGGATAGTTTTCTGTGGACTGATGAAACAAAAATAGAACTGTTTGGGCCCATGGATCAACGCTATGTTTGGAGGAGGAAGAACAAGGCCTATGAAGAAAAGAACACCTTGCCTACTGTGAAGCATGGCGGGGGGTCAATCATGCTTTGCGGCTGTTTTTCTTCTGCAGGTAAAGGGAAGCTTCAGCGTGTGCAAGCTACCATGAATTCTCTTCAGTACCAGGAGATATTGGATGACAATGTGATGCAGTCCGTCACAAACCTGAGGCTTGGGAGACGTTGGACCTTTCAACAGGACAATGATCCCAAGCATACCTCCAAGTCCACTAGAGCATGGTTGCAGATTAAAGGCTGGAACATTTTGGAGTGGCCATCGCAGTCACCTGACTTAAATCCGATTGAGAACCTCTGGTGGGACTTAAAGAAAGCAGTTGCAGTGCGCAAGCCTAAGAATGTGACTGAACTGGTGGCTTTTGCCCATGACGAATGGGCGAAGATACCCGTAGATCGATGCAAGACACTTGTGTCAAGCTATGCTTCACGTTTAAAAGCTGTTATAACTGTAAAAGGATGTTGTACTAAGTACTAAGATTGAATGTCACTTGGGGGTTGAATAAAACTGATAATGATGTGAGCACAGAAAAGACATTTGTGGTTATTTCATTATAAATGTTATGTTATATTTGTCTGACCTACACGTGCCTCTTTGATTTAATTGTAAGCAAGATGACTGAATGATCAAAATCAATGTCAAACTGGCCAAAACACTCAATTTCAGTGGGGGTTGAATAATTTTGAACACAACTGTATAATCACGTGACCTGCATCCCTGTGTCACAACTCCCTGATCTCAACATGCAGACGTGTCACTCCTAAACCTGCGGGTCTTTAGTATAGCTGGTAAAACTAGCAAGACCACTTCGCTCTGCCAATGATATGATACTGTCAATTCCTCTTACCCCCACTCCCAACCCCCACGTTTAGGACTTCTCCAGAGCTGCCCCCTTTCTATGGAATTCCCTCCCCCGCAGCATTAGACTCTCTCCATCTCTCCAGTCCTTCAAGAAGTCTCTGAAAACACATTACTTTAAAGAAGCCTATCGGCTCACTCCATGATCTCTCAATGTACATCTCTTGCTCCATCTTCCCAATCAGCCCACATGCACCCCGCTGCTTCACATACTCCAGGTACCCTCACCTACTGTGTCACTCCTCTCCTCTTAGAATGTATGCTCTCTAGCAGGGTCCCTCCCTCCTACTGTTCGGTGTGTGTAACGTGTATGTATATTCGTTTTTCTATCTCTCCCATTGTACAGCGCTAAGGAATCTGTTGGCACTTTATAAACGCTTGTAACTGTAACTGTAAGAGTTAGAAACCGGCTGGATGGAGTAGAGGTAACATCACTGCTCTATAACCGTGGAGAGAGACTGTGGAGACACAGGTTTGAGCCCAGCAAGTGCACCTCTCCAGTAAGTGTCTTTGGGCAAGACAGTTAGCAGTACATACTCGCCACCCAGGACATACTAGAAAACGTGAGAAATCTCAATGTATCCTTCTTGGTAAAATCCTTTCACAAAAACTTAAAAATAAGCCAGAGTCAAAGGGGATAGTCATACGAGTCATGGTCAGGAACCAGAAGGGCTAAATGTGCTTAATGCTTATTGCATAAGAGGTAAGAGACACTTTAAGGTTGATCACCAACAGTTTTTATACTTATATCTCCTAATTGTATTGCTTTTTGGCACCACACAGATCCCCTTTTCCTCTTAAATGACCTAATAAAACTATTTTAAGTGCAAACCTACCTATGTTTAGAATTTGAGATGGCCAAATATACATATTATATATGCTTATATTACTGGGGTGCTTATAATGTAAGATATCAGTTTTACAATCAAGAACACAACACAAACACATGTTTTAGAACATTTATTTGAAGAGTTAAATAACTGTAAATAACGTTGAACTGGCAAAGCAGTAACAAGATTAACTGGTTAGATACGTATTCTGTCATAATCATCAAACAACCCTCACAAACTGACATAAGTACTGCAATAAGCAATGCAACCCCACCCCTTTTCACGCCTATATTGTGGATAAATTGTGAGTTGCTATACATAAAATATACTTTTCTTTTGGATAAAAACAAAGAACCATCCAATTAACAAACATTTTCATAAATGTTTAACTGTGGCATAAGATATTTTCTTCAGTAAGAAAGTTTGCATGCTATTTATTTGCTTTAATTGTCTGTCATGCCATAACGTAAATTTTCATAGGATGGTCCAATTAATGTCTACGTGCAACTGAGATTCTATGAACATCAGGATTCACTTTAGCTTAACAGCGACATGATATTCCCTCTCGCCATGGATTGGCCAAGGATGTTAACAAACAATTATCTAACAACAAAATCGATACCTAACTATTCCCACCAACTGGCCTACTTGGAGAATGCTCTGTTACACTATGGAGGCACAACACGTTAAGTAGTTTGTGGCTATGGTATAAAAACACTTGTGTTATAACAATACACAAGCAACAAAAGCTGCCTTATCAGCAATATAAACTGTTTTTTTTGTAAATAGTTTTATTTCTTCTCTTTTTTTTTTCTTTTTTAAACGTAGGACATTAAAGTTTTATTCAATAAAAGTCGATTACTAATTTTTTAACATTTTTTCCAATTTTCATAAATCGTTTACCTATTATGGGTAAAAAAAAAAATAATAATTGAAGTTTAAAAAATATATAAACAGTTTTAATTGCCTACAGAACAGCATCATTTCTTACCACAATAGAAGCAAAGTCTTTTTTTTTTTTTTTAACTTTAACACAAGTGTTTTGATATAGTTGAAATATTATATGTTTGACGGATACGCTGAAACACTGAACACTGAAATAAAAAAAATCTATATTGAAAACTGATAGGACGAAGCAAAATAAACAAAAGTCATCATTGACACAAAAGTTATGCTACGATATATAAGTGAACCGTATAAGCACACAAAGTTGTTAGTAGTAACTTGTTTCTATTTACAGGTATTTGAACACTGATTTGACATACAAGTGTCCACTAACATTATTAATAGCACAATAGGTTTTTGTCTTTTAAGATTTAGCTGGTTTATTTAAAAGTATGATGTCAAGAATAAATGTTCCAGCACAGATTAACAACAACAAGAGCACAATTCATCTAATTGTATATGCTTTTCAACTACAGCAATCCACACATAATCTGTCTTTTGTTTTTTCTCTAGTCCTATATCTTTTATAGTAAAACACCTCCTGCAGGTTTTAGCAGCAGTCCAGGGTAAAATATAAATGTTTAACCACTGAAATTAAAACAGAACTTGTTTGTCTTTATCATCATTCACCAAAATAAACACATCTAGAAATATAATATTCACAGAGTAAGACACCACAATTTCATGGCGCCAACACAAATATATGCATATTTTCTTGTTTGTTTAATGAAGCATAGTTCTAGAGGTCTACCTAGTACGTGAAACTCTGACACACATTAGCAAACCTATTTTGGCTAAAGTCACTGGTCCAAAAAAGATACATTTATAATTGCTGCTCCTTTGGGCTATCCAGAGCACCTGAGACTTGCTTGTAGGACTTTAAAGTAGCCAAAGGAATGTCACTCATGTGATTACCACTTGTAAAGTGTCCATCACTGCTGCCATATTGATTTCGGTCATCAAACTGATTTTTGTTGCTGTCTTCTTTCCAGTTTCGTGTCAATGTGTGTCCATTAACCAACTTGTCTTTCTTAAGCCAATCATTTTGAGGTGAAAAGGAGGAAAGTGGTGATTTTGGTTGCTGGTATGGACCAAGACTAGGGGGCATCCAGCAATTATCAGAATGACCCAAAACTAGACATTCTTGAGTGCACATTTCTGTAGCTTCTGCTAGTCCTCTAGGTCCAAGAGGTCCATCTACAAGTGGAAGAAAGACAAGAAAGAGAGGAATTAAAATAAAATAACCACGATGTTAAAACATTCTTCTCAAACAAGCAAGCTGATAAAACTGCTTAAAGCTGATTGGGAAAATCATAAAAAACAATTTCATAATAAAGTTAAATGCATTGTGCTGAATTCATAATGTTTATTTTTTACAATACAGTATGGCATTTGTCAGCTATTTTGTTTTACGTTATCCTTGTACAATGTTACTGTATACAATTCTCATTATATATTTAATGGGCATTAATATTGAAGTGAAAATCGTGTTTAACCCTCTTCACTACCAAGCAATTTTTGTTGAAAAAAAAATGTTATCATAACATTTATTGAAAACATTGGATGTGAAGTTGACAATTAAATATAGTTTGAAATAAAAGTTTTGCACAGAAATTGTTATTTTTAAGATAGCATATTATTTTAATTTTTAACTAAGTTTACATTTTTCATGTATTTGTTTATACTTTACAGAAATATTGTTTATTTTAAGATTTTGAACTCTAGATATTGACCTTTATCTTACACACTTTCAAACAGGGTCTGTATTATTATCATACAGGCAGATACAGTATCTGTGATAAATAATAATAATAAAAATGTTTATCTCTCCTGCTTATGGGGATTTTTAGTGATAATAAAGAGATTATTAGTGCTGCAGCGTCCAAAAAAATACCAATAGAATAAAAATATAATATCTGTATGTGACATAATTCTTGTCTATGTAAATTACAGTAAAATCTTGTATCTCTACTGTACAGAGCATTTTACTCATTATAACCCCCTGAATCTTATAACTGTACAGCAGTGAGCGACCCCAGAGCTCTCCCTCTATTCCACACTCTCAATGGCTGCTGTAATGCAGCATTAATTTATTTGAACTTTTTGTTACATTGAGGACTGGGGCTCTATTTGCAAATGGTTTTATGTCTCTCCAGGGTGCTTGGAGAGCCTTAAAACAACGTGTTTTGCTTCTCCATGGGGACACACTAATCCTGCTTTAAAAAGGTGTGAAAATTCTCTTTTGCTATACTAATGAGTGATTTAATTCGATTAAGAAATAGCAAATTAACATACCTGATAGAATATTATTTGCTTATGATTTCCCTCAAAAGTAATTAAGATGTTTAAATTACACAATAAATTGCAGTCCTTGAAAGGGAGCAGCCATTTATATTAATGATTTGTTATTTTTCACCTTTCTCTACTTCATTTATGTAGATACGTAAAACAAACCACATATAGAAAACTGCTTTTGGAAAAAAACTCATTGCATCTGTTCCCATGGAAACTTCTTTTTCATCAAACCTTTCTTGTAATGCAGATATAGACATATCAATTTAGTTAAAAGTTTTACATTTCTGCAAAGTATGGCCGGCGCAAAAAAACATTATGCGAGGGGTAAAACCCTTTGCGCCAAATGCCGTATTACATTGTCAACGCAACAAACGCACGTAATCGTCTACCGTGGGTGAACCTGTGTGAACCCTTTGCGAGCTTACTGTACTGCGCGTGTCCTATAATTAACATTGTGAGCGCAAACACGAATGTGCGCTGGTACGCGGATGGTATTACAATCTATGCGCAGGATTTAACTCATAGCCATTGCACGCATAATTTTAGCAACGCCTAAAAGCTGGTGTTAATGGCAAATCTGAACAACTTGGCAGATCCCAAATACACCAGCCTAAAAAAAAAATACAGCAAAGTATAGTTACACATTCTACTCATACCAAAACAATAAAATGGAGAAGTTGTGTGTGTATTTATTATTGCTGCAGCATATATGCTCGGATTGACTTTGGCAGGCGCAAAAACTTAACGTGAGATAATTGTGGTTCTTAATTCTGATTGGCTGAATTCATTACTGTGCACTCAAAAAATATTATTTACATTACTCTATAAACATTAATATTTTTCACCATAATCACTATAAATATACTGAACAAAGATAACCTGAATTGGCAGGTGTTTCTTTATTCTGTTACCTGAATTGATGTTGAGACATACAACCCCGTTGTAGCAGCATATATAGATTAGACCACTGTCTGTTATACTGAATATGCAACTAGAAGGGCAAAATATATTTCCAAACTTTCTAAGTATAAGACCAATTAAATGAACTCAAGTTAAACTGATTGTAGTTCCTTACCTCCTTTGATTTTTCCAAAAACCATTGTCAGGAATCAGTGGTTTTTTGAAAAATCATTTTTAATTAATTATGTAGTAAGACATATTTGGGAATATTCCCAGTGTATTTCTTACTGTAATAATCTATTTGTCAGGCAGATGGCGCCAACTGGCCAAATGGAGTTATAGCAGCTAGAGCTGCAGCTACTGTTTTTCTGCATTGGCTGCTGAAAGTCTGATATGTCAGGGCACTCTTCAGCCGATATTTAAACAGTTTTAGCACCTTGGGCATTATGCCCACAGGGCTAAACCTTTGGGGGCATCTTCTGAAAGCCAAAAGCAAACAAAATTAGTTTTGTCCTTCAGCGCTGTAGATAGAGATAACTCGATAACGAGACCTAATGGTGCCTTTGAAGTCCCAAGTTATCTCGATTTCGGTAGGGAAGGGTTTAAAGGAATTTACATTGATCCATCAGAATAATGGGTTTCCTTAGGCATATTTGATGGAAGATCCCTAGGCATTGATAAGATGGAAACATGGGAAGGCATGGATAATTAACATAGAAATTTAAATCTATACATAAAAAACTGGGATACAAAATAGCTATTAATATAAAGTGGTCCTATTTAACAATATTCATCTGAAAGTACCAAAAGCATTGAATGGCTATTTATGAGTTGCATATTTTCTAATAAATAAATAGATTAATGATCTGTTTAAATTTAATTGCAGATTATTAAATTGTATGGAGAGTAGGAAATTTACTGTACTTAGATTATCTGTATAAAAAGTTATGCTCAATAATCAATGAAAATAAATAACAGGTTTCCTGTTTCCTGAAACAAAATTTAGCTTTGCATTGCATTGAATTGGGAACCAAATTGTTAAGACAAACCTTCCATGTCTGTAAAAACAAACAATATTTAATTTCATACATCAAACTTAGGCTAGGGTCAGACTAACGCATTTTTCGCGTTGTCCGTGAAAAAGTGCGTTCGAACGAATGGATGCATTTTTTCACGGAATACACGATAGCGGTCATACGATGTGCATTTTCGTCCGTGATCTTGTATGGTTATCAATAAAACACTTTTTGCGTGATGTTGGCCGGACATTAGTAGCGTCTGAGGTCTCCTAATCACACACACATGCCGCTAGCGGACGCAGTGCACTCTGTTCGTCAGTACTAGCGGTTTGACGTTCTCGAAAAAATGCGTTCTTTTGCCACTTGCGTTGCGCAGCCGCACTTTTGTGTGGCCGTTCTTCGTATGCTGCCCGGCATTGGACGTAATTTGCTGCTAGCGCGGCCGTGATTTAGTGTGGCTAGACTCACGTTAATACTGCGTTAGTCTGACCTTAGCCTTAAGTATCCCATCCTGGAGTCCATAGGACTCCATGGAGGCTTGTGCTGCCGGATCATGTGACCTGCAGGATCACGCTCTCGCAATTATAAAGATCTGCATCAGTGTGGGGACATTTAAAGCAATTGCTTCACAATTTTTTAATTTGAAATCTATGCAATCATGGCTCTTTTTACTATGGGCGTGATTGGTCCTTCTGCAGATGTTCACGTTATACATATATTTAAATGTGTATAACCGTATGTTCACATAACATGAAACAACACTCGAAGAGTAAGTTGTCTTGACAAGGAAACTAAGCTGCTAGTAATTGTAAGGTGTCTGGATAAAGAAGCTGACATTGCAGAGAGGGGAAAACACACAATTATGGCCAGCTGACTTCAAGCCCTATTCCAAGGTTGGAGTTAACTTAAAAAGAGCTGTTGTAAACTTATGAGAGCCATTATATTCTATGGAGTTTACAAAAAATCTGGTTAAGTTAACACCAACCATGAAACAGGGCCCTTCAGCAATAACGATACTCATTGACTCCAGAGTGACCAATACTCCCAGTAGGAACCAAATTAAAAGACCAAGACCAAACATATCCAGTAGATTAACCCCTTCACTAGCAAGTGATTTTCCAAAAAAACATTGTCAGGAACCAGTGTTTTTTTTTAAATCATTTTAATTAATGAATTATACAGTAAGAAATAGAATATTCCCAATTTCTTACTGTATCTATTTCTCACTGTAGTAAACTATATGGCAGATGTTGCCATCTGCTGGTCAAATGGAGTTACTGCAGACAAAACTGCAGCTGGTGGTTCCCTGCATTGGGTGCTGAAAGTCCGATAAAGACAGTCAATTAGCCAATTTTAACCAGTTTTAGCACCTTGGGAGCAACTTCTGCAGCCCAAAAGCAAACAAAATTTGTTTGCCGGCAAACAAATTCTATGTTTCGGCTTTCTATACAGGCACTCTCAAACCTAAAGTTTTTGATGTGCTAGTTTCCATCACATAAATTTGATTGACAGAAGAGCTAAAGTTATTTAATGAATCTCAGCAGAAATAGAGAATGACTAAACCTTCAATCACTGAACTCTATAATAAATGTACCGGCTGGATGGAGTAGAGGTAACATCTGCTTTATAACCGTGGAGACCCAGGTTCGAATCCCAGCCAGAGCACCTCGCGCCCAAGTTTCCTTGGCAAAACACCTAACGGTACATACTTGCCTAGCACACAATATCAGCTGTGAAGTCTAGTGGTAATATCTATGCCCTTCGGCTGTGGAGGAGCAAGTCAAAATCCCATTCAGCACATCCCTCCAATACAACTGTGGAGAAGCAAGTCTCGACTTTACGAGAAGCGGGTTCAACCTAACCACCAGGTCACTGATCTGCAATCATGGAAAGACGACCCGATACCACTCAGAATACGCCACCAGCGAGTGTCCTTGGGCAAAACACCTAACGATATGGATGCGCCTACCTCCCAAAATACTGGTACATCTCATAGATTGTAAGTTCCCTTGGGAACAGGGTCCCCCTGAAATCAGGTCATATCATCCATGTGGGGTATTACAATGTATCAAGTCCTCTCGCACTGATCTTGTAAAGCGCTGCAGAATTTTTGGTGCTATGATAATAATAATAGTAAATAAAAATGAGGTGCTACCTAAAAATCATGACATGTTCTGCCTACAGTGTTTGTATGCCAAGTTAAAATAACACGACAATAAATTTAGAATATTCATCTGATATTTTAGGGCTTTCTTGTTAATTGAAAAGTCAAAAAATGATCACTTTACCAATCTCAAAGAAAATTATTCAAAATCTCTGTACAGCAAAGCACACATCCCTCGGAGGATATTCCAGTTCAATTAGTTTAAATTTAATAATATTAAAAACCATGCACATTAAAGTTTACTTAGACGTTAATGATTCACGTGCTGGCAACATAACAATTCATTGTGTAATTACATTTAAGAATCTCTTTTTAAACCTGAAAAATTAAGCCTCTGAGTTTTTACTGTTTCCCACTGATCAAGTGACATATTTGATTAAGTAAGCGGAGATGCAATCGTCTATATAAGTCTCTGCCTCAGCATGTCCTACAGTAAAGCACAGCACCCTGCAGAAGGATATGCACATGCTGCATATTTAACTGGTTACCACTGGGAATTACCTGTTATCCCTTTGTTTTAACATATACAAAAGTGGTTATCTAGACACACAGATGTTTCCTCCTGGGTCTGTCTCTTGTTAATAGCACATAGGTACAATTTTACTGCATTTGTTGATTTAACAATACACAATTTTCAAAACAAAACAGATAAAACTAAGAAATGATTAACCCTCTTAGATCAAGAACCTTTAAATAGCACATCTCTTGCTTGTTGATTGACAAAGAAAACAAAGTGGGATAAGTGTAACATATAGAGCAATTATTGCTCAAGAAGCAGAATAGCTTTATGTCTTTTTTTCAGAACACAAGTTCGATCTTGAATTAACAGAACGAAAGCAAGAACAAATGTCATGAATTTGTCACAAAATAAAGATTTGACACACGCAATTAAAACCTAAATATAAATTAACACTTGTAGGTGTACTTCTTACAGTTCCTAAAGTTGCTAAAATATTTTTACTTTCTTGGTAAGTTTAATTGTGACAACATAGAATTAAAAATCATCAACACACCAAAAGAAAGTGCAACTTTGTTGAGACTGAGAGCATGACTTAATCTGCATTGTAAAACCCCATTCAAACAAAGTGTCTATCACTACAAAACATCATAGATACATGCAGGGTTATTCAAAGAGATCCGAATTGCTGGCGAAAGGTAACCGAACGCTGAAATTCAGCGTACGGTTACCTTTCCTGGCCATCCGGCTATCCAGAGAGCAGGCAGTTCGACAAATCCTGACGAATTGCCTACACATACGGTGTCTGTTCGGTGCCTGTTCGAGGGCAGTGAAAGCAATGCTTTGTCTATTAAGAGAACAAAAACCAGCAGGGAAAGGTTGCTGAAATGCCCTGCCATTCGGATGCTTCTTTCGATAGGCTTCAATGTTAAAAATATTCCTGTTTTAATTCAATATCTAATAAACCATTGATTATAATATTCTCCAGTAAAAAGTCTTTATTTTTAGATTTTTTTTAGTATCTTTTAGGCAATTTTTTTAAATCGTTTTTTCTTTTATCTGTAACAGCCCTTTTTATTATCATTCATTGGATCTTATATGTAAATTTCAGACATTTTCATTCTGTAGTTTCTTTGCAAACAACGTTTCACTTTTCAAACAATCAAGCGTACTGGTTTTTTTTTTCACTCCATTAGTCTGCGGTGTCGGGTTTTTCCGGCGGCTGCTCTGTGCTCTGATCGGCTCCTGCTCGGGTTTCTCCGGCGTGTTTGGCGGGGAAATCCAGATGTTTTTGCTGGTTGTGCCTTCGCCGGGTTTTGCGTGAGCTTTTGGCGGGTTTGCAGCGGCTTTTCCTTGCATTACGACGGCCCTGTGGTGCTTGCTGAATACACCGCAGGGTCGCCGAAATGGGATCACCAAATCGCACCGAATTGAAGAGAACGAAAAGTCACCGAACGTGCGGTGACTTTTCAATTCTCTTTGAATAACCCTGTATGTTGAAGCATTATTTATGAATACCAAAGTACAGTCTCGTATCTCCTCTTTGAACATTCTATTTTTCAAAATCCAAAACCATCCCTTTGGATATATACTAAAACATATGGAATTACCTCGGTTGGCAGAGAATTTATCATTTTTACACTTGGTATTGCTAAAAACCCTTTCTTCTGCTGTATGTGATTGTTTTCAAATTGATATAAAAGACTTATTGACCTTCGCACAGTCATGTTCATTAGAAGTACCGTATTTTTCGCTCCATAAGACGCACTTTTCTCCCCCCAAAAAGTGGGGGGAAAAGTGGGTGCGTCTTATGGAGCGAATGCCCCATGATATGCCTCAGCTCACTTGTCGCCGCCGCGTTAGGCTCCCTCTGAGCGTGCGTCCGGCGGCAGGAAGCTTGGGCACTCGCCTGGGGGAGCCACGTGACTGCGATCTCGCGAGATCGCGGTTACGTGGCTCCCCCAGGCGAGTGCCCAAGCTTCCTGCCGCCTGACGCACGCTCAGAGGGAGCCTAATGCGGCGGCGACAGGTGAGCGTAGGCATATCCATGAGCTGCTGGGGCACATCCATGAGCGAGCTGGGGCACATCCATGAGTGAGCTGGGGCACATCCATGAGCGAGCTGGGGCAAATCCATGTGCTGGGGCAATATCCATGAGCTGGGGCATTATCCATGAGCTGGGGGACAGTATCCATGTGCTGGGGCATATCCATAAGCTGGGGCATATCCATGTGCTGGGGCATATCCATAAGCTGGGGGGCATATCAATGAGCTGGGGGACAGTATCCATGTGCTGGGGCATATCCATGTGCTGGGGCATATCCATAAGCTAGGGGGCATATCCATGAGCTGGGGGACAGTATCGATGTGCTGGGGCATATCCATGAGCTGGGGGACAGTATCCATGAGCTGGGGGGCATATCCATTAGCTGGGGGACAGTATCCATGTGCTGGAGCATATCCATGAGCTGGGGGACAGTATCCATGAGCTGGGGGACAGTATCCATGAGCTGGGGGGACAGTATCCATGAGCTGGGGGACAGTATCCATGAGCTGGGGGCAGTATCCATGAGCTGGGGGCAGTATCCATGAGCTGGGGCAGTATATCCATTATTACACTATTTGATTTCAGAATATTTATTTTCCTGTTTTCCTCCTCTAAAAACTAGGTGCGTCTTATGGTCAGGTGTGTCTTATGGAGCGAAAAATACGGTACGTCCATAGGAGCAGGCTGAATGCACCACACCAATAAAGATGCAACTAGCCAAAATATCACCTGGCATAAGTAAAGACTATTAATGCATTTATTGCTAGATTAAATTTTCATTTAAAACAAATTTAGAAATATATGTGATAACTGTGTTAAAAACCTATAGGGGTTATTCACAGAGGACCGAAATGTCACCGACATGTCGGTGCTCTCTCGTTCCCTGCACTTCGAGGAATCAAATTTCCCCATCCTGCGGTGAATTCTGCATTCACCCGATGGTCCCCGGAGTGTGGAGAAAAGTCGCTGCAAAGCCCCTGAAAGAAGAGAAAAACAGATGTAGAATCTCAGAAATTATCGGATCCGATTCAATAATACACTGAGAACCGGATGAAACTATCGGATTCGATAATTTTGGCGGTTTTGCGGCTCTTTTTTTTAAAAGGCATTCAGAAATATTGGATCCAATCTACTCTGATTCATTATCATTTCGGATTCAATCTGATCCACTGAACCTGAAATGAAAAAAGCCAACAAGTCGCCGGGCGGGTTAAAAAAAAAGAAAAAAAAGCGATTGAAAGTGTCAAAACTGAAATGCTGTTTGCAAAAAAAATACTGAACTAAAATGTCTGGAGTTTACATATAAGATCCTATTAATAATAATAATAAAAAGGTCTGTTACAGAAAAAAAAAACAGCAATTTTTTTTTAAAAATCGTAAAAAAAATTTGCAGAAAAAAATCTCAAAATGCCTAAAAGATCCGAAAAAAACCCAATAAATAAAGAGACTTTTTACTGCAGATTAAAAGAATAAACAATTTATTAAATATTGAATGAAAATGGGAATATTTTTAACATTGAAACCTGGGGGAATCGCCTGATTAAACCTGCCGTATGAAACCACCGGACATCAGGGCATTTCACTGACATTTCACTGCTGTTCGGTGTTCTGTGAATTGATAAACAATTGCTTTTCTATGCGGATTTCACGGTCGAGCAGGCATGGTACATGCTGGCAATTCGCCAAAATTTGGCGAACTGCCTGCTTTCCGAATAGCTGAATGGCCACGAAATTACACCGTACGTGGAAATTCACTGTTTGTTGCCATTTGGGGGCCAGATCGGCTCTTTGTGAATAGCCCATCTACTTTTTTAGATTGTAAGCTCTTCAACAGGGTCCTCTTTTCCTGTTGTTCTCTATCAGGGTTATCCAAAGAGATTCGAAAAGTCATCGCACGTTCGGTGAATTTTCGTTCTCTTCAATTCGGTTCCTTTTGCCGATCCCATTTCGGTGACCCTGCGGTGTATTCAGCAAACAGCACAGGGTCCCCGAATTGCAGGGAAAAGCTGCCGCAAACCTGACGAAAACTAACCGAATGCACGCTGAAAACAAGCAAAAACATCTGGATTAACCTTCGAAGAAGCCGAACAGGAGCCGAACAGGAGCCGAACAGGTGCCGAATCACACAGAGCCGAAGCAGCTGTGACGTAGAGGAGGCAGTGAATAAATTAGAAAAACCATTTGTATGAATCTGGGAAAATGAAACGCTGTTTGCAAAGAAACTACTGAGCGAAAATGTCTGAAATTTTCACAGGAGGTCCAGGGAATGATAATAAAGAGGGCTGTTACAAAAAAAATAAGTAAACTGAAAAAAAAAAAAAAAATCGGACTTTTAAAAAAACAAAAAAAAAAAAAGAAAAATGCTTAAAGTATCCTAAAAAATCTATAACTAAAGACACTTTTTGCTGCAGAATTTTATAATGAACGGTTTACTAGATATTGAATTAAAACCAGAATATTTTTAACATTGAAGCCTATGGGATTCTCCTGAATAAACTTGCCGAATTAAACCACCGAATGGCAGGGCATTTCGGGAACCTTTCACTGCTGGTTTGTGTTCTCTGAATAGCCGAAGCAGTGCTTTTTCATGGGGATTTCACTGCCCTCGAGCAGGCACCGAACAGGCACCGTATGTTCAGGCAATTCGCCAGGATTTGGCGAATTGCCTGCTCTCTGGATAGCCGAATGGCCAGGAAAGGTAACCAAACACTGATTTTCAGCGTTCGGTTACCTTTCTCAAGCAATTCGGATCTCTTTGGATAACCCTGATATATTTCAAGCATATTTGTTTATGTTTGTTTTGTCCCATTCAGTCTTTTTGCTGCAGAATATGTTGGTTTATAAATAATTGTAATTTAACGAATACTATCCATGAAACCTCCTCTTCCATGTAGGCTTGTGCACCAATTTTTTTTTCGGTTCGATTCGGTTCGATTTTTCGGATTTTTAAACTTTTCGATTCGGCTCGTTTCGACCGATTTCTGTTTCGATTCGGTTCGGCTCGATTCGTTTTTCGTGTACTTTTTCCGGAATATCGACCATTTTTCGTATTTTCGTGTCACTTGGCTCGTTTTTTGTATCGACTTTTCGCGATTTCGGAAATTTTCGTTTTTCGGAATTGTACATGGTTTCGGAATTTCGACCATTTTCCGTATTTTCGTGTCACTTTGCTCGTTTTTTGTATCGACTTTTCGTAAGTTCGGAAATTTTTGTTTTTTCGGAACGTCTGTTCTCCTCGTTTCAAAGCAATAAATTTCGATTTGACACATTTCAAGTCCATTCGAAAATTCCGAAAATATTTCGTTTTGGCTCGGAAAACTTTTCGGATCTGCCATTTTCGGATCTAAAAATTTTCCGAAATTCGGCCGCATCCGAAAACACGAATCGGGAAATTTTGTGAAAATTCCAAAATTCCGAAACCCGAAACGCACATCCCTACTTCCATGTTAATCAAGCATGTGAATCGAGACTTTGGAGCATTCATGAAACATGTTAGGCATGTTTGGTTTGCTCATAGAAGGGATTTGTGGTGATATGTACACTTTGCCTTCGTACCAAGAAGCATTGCCTACTATAAAGAGGCAGGGAAAGACAGAAAGAAAGGACAGACTTTCTTTTCAGACTTAACCCTTTTATACTACTTCCTTTTAAATTACTACTTTCAATCTGGAAATGAGATTAAAATGTATAAATCCCTCAACAGGAACAAATGTTAAACGGCTCTGAGACACAAATGCAGCACTGCATAACATTTTGATCACTGGAACAATTAACTGTAATCCAATCCCTGGGCGGTTATAGTTTCACCTCTGCAGATGTGAGACTTCCAAGGATAAAGTGTGTGCTGGATGAGAGAGAATAGAAAGATTCGCCCCTCTCAGGCTTCTTCAAAAGCATTAAATTGCATTATTTTAACAGCACAGTTATTTTTAAAACCTTATATATAAAACACTTTGAAATATGTTGATTTACTGAGCTGATTACATTCTGGTCTGGGAAAAAAAGGTAGGGTTTATAGACACAATCAAATTCCAGCACCCCATCATCTTAAAAATGTACCAGCCACCACTGGTCTTGTAAATATAAAAGTCACAGAAGATCTTCTTATGTTAATCTTAAGAGATATACAGGGTTATTCAAAGAGAATCGAAAAGTCACCGCACGTTCGGTGACTTTTCGCTCTCTTCAATTCGGCACGATTTGGCGATCCCATTTCGGCGACCCTGCGGTGTATTCAGCAAGCACCACAGGGCCGCCGTAATGCAGGGAAAAGTCGCCGCAAACCCGCCGAAAACTCACCGCAAAACCCGGCGAAGGCACACCGAAACCTGCAAAAACATCTGGATTATCCCCGCCGAAAATGCCGGAAAAACCTGAGCAGGAGCCGATCACAGCGCAGAGCAGCCGCGGGAAAAAGCCGACACCGCAGACGAATGGAGTTTAAAAAAACAAAAGACGTACGCTTGAATGTTTGAAAAGTGAAACGCGGTTTGCAAAGAAACTAATGAGCGAAAATGTCTGAAACTTACATAAAAGATCCAATGAATGATAATAAAAAAGGCTGTTACAGAAAAAAGAACAAACATTTAAAAAAAAAAAAAAATTGGCAAAAAGGTTTTTGCAAAAAAATCCCGAAAAATGCTTAAAATATCCCAAAAAAATTATAAATAAATAGACTTTTTACTGCAGAATATTATAATAAACAGTTTATTAGATATTGAATTAGAACGGGAATATTTTTAACATTGAAGCCTATGGGATTCGCCTGAATAAATCTGCCGCATGAAGCCATCGAATGGCAGGGCAATTTGGCAACTTTTCACTGCTGTTTTTTGTTCTCTGAATAGACAAAGCTATGGGGATTTCACTGCCCTCGAACAGGCACCGAACAGGCACCGTATGTGCAGGCAATTCGCCAACATTTGGCGAATTGCCTGCTCTCTGGATAGCCGAATGGCCAAGAAAGGTAACCGAACGCTGATCTTCAGCGTTCGGTTAACTTTCGGCAGCAATTCGGATCTCTTTGAATAACCCTGTTACTGTTAATACAATAACCTTTCATTCTTGCCATTTATTCTGTTCAGTTCACAAGTACTCTTAGAGAAAATATTGAGACTTTCTGTGTATGTATTAACAATTATCCATGGACACAAACCTAGTCACAGTGACAACAACAGCATAGATAACTGTGCTATTTATATTCGAATATTTGCAATATTCCCAAGAAATAACCAGATCTCTGTTAGAAATCTGGCTGTTACTTTTCTATAACAACACGCATGTGCGCAATTATGTATGTCACGAAAATCTCATCTGGTATTTAATCCGTCTGCAAATCAATCAGACCGAAGGATAATATAGTGCAGTATTTTTATTACAACAATAAAAAGTTTAGAATGCAAAAAACAATCTCACAAACAACTGGCACATACAAAATGTGCATATGCGTTTTTGCCACAGTGGCTCAAACCTCCCGATCGTATACTCTTCAGTTTCCAACAACAAAGATTGGAAGATTGCTGGTTCCGTGTGATCCAAGGTACTGTCCACCAGTCAGTCATAAGAGCTCACAATTGCCTGGCTCATTGCATTTCATGGGAAACGTCCCACTTCCTCAGGAGCTCCGCAGATGGATTAAATATCAGAGGAGATTTTTGTGATATACATAATTGCACCTGTGCATGTTGTTACATATTTTTGTATTGTAGGGGTTTTTTGGGTGTCCCCCAGCACTGGGCTGCAGTGAGTTGCAAGCTTAATACGCACGTTTTGTTATTTGCTGTTACGTTCTTAGCACAGGTTGCTGTCACTGCTTCTTGTAAAATTATCTGGGAGGCGGAGTTCCATTAGAAATCCAGGGATATATGCGTTGCTTACTTACAAATTCTGAGAAGTTACTTTCCAAATCAAACATGCTTTGTTTCTACTTTTCCATGATACAGTCAATCGAAAAGAAACAAAATTAATACATTTCTCTTAGTTGTAGAACCTTTTGCTCATAGTATGAGCCTTGGAATAATCATTAGCCACTAAATCAAATTGATGTTATTTTAAAATAAACATAGGGCGTTATTCACTATCTATCATATTTTACCGTCATTGCGATGTCAAGAAACGTCACCATAAACAGGGGGAAATTCATACTGGGGCAAGAGATGATTTTTTATCAATGAAGTGTCTAATGCCACTGTTTGAATTTCCATTTGAGAATTACTGAAGTTTACCATCGTCATAACAAATGCAATGGTACCGGCTGGGTGGAATAGCGGTAACATCACTGCTCTATAACCATGGAGACTGTGGAGACACAGGTTCGAATCCTGATAAGAGCACCTCTCTAGTAAGTGTCCTTGGGCAAGACACCTACTTTCTCAAAAATAATTGTCACCATTGTTTGCAACAATAAACAATGGAAGATAGTGAATCCAAAGATTGGAAAAACAATCCTTCATACTGCTCCTGCTCCAATAGGTCCTGTGGTGCTATAGTGTGCTCTGCAGCGCCATTGAGGTGCGCACTGGAACACACTGTGCAGTGTAAGCATAGGATCTAAGGGTAAGCAGTCAATGTAATAGAGCAGCAGGAAATGCTAGCAGAATGCTTGGTTGTGTAGGGAGAGGTATTAGCAGTAGGAAAAGGGAAGTACTCATGCCACTGTACAGAGCACTGGTGAGACCTCACTTGGAGTACTGTGTGCAGTACTGGAGACCGTATCTCCAGAAGGATATAGACATCTTAGAGAGAGTTCAGAGAAGGGCTACTAAAATGGTGTACGGCTTGAAGGAGAAAAGTTACCAGGAAAGGCTTAATGATCTTAACATGTACAGCTTGGAAAAAAGACGAGACAGAGGAGATATGATAGAAACATTTAAATACGTAAAGGGAATCCACAAGGTAGAGGAAGGGAGTATATTTAAAAGGAAACAAAGTATCAAAACAAAGGTGCAAAGGTTTAAAAGTAACATCAGGAAGCATTATTTTACTGAGAGGGTGGTGATACATGGAACAGTCTTCCAGTTGAAGTGGTAGAGGCCAAAACAGTGATTGAATTTAAGCAAGCATGGGATAGGCATAAGGCTATCCTAAACAAAAGATAAATCCAGGTAAAGTATCCATGTAATTGGGCAGACTAGATGGGCCGAAAGGTTCTTATCTGCCGACATCTTTCTATGTTTCTATGTTTAGGACAGTACAGGCAAGTAACACACAGGTGTTGCTCAGTATGCCCCTCGAACCGCATCACAGTGTGTCTCCCTGTGGTTGCAGTAGGATGTGCCTCACAGCTCCCATGCTGCATCCCCTCTGAATTTGGAATCCTGGCCATATTTAAAATAAACAATACATTCCACTAGATTGTAAGCTCCTCTGAGCAGGGCCCTCTACACCTCTTGTTTCCATCATATGTCCATTTATCTCGTTCCCTTTGGTTATTGTAAAGCGCTGCGGAAACTGTTGGCGCTATATAAATGAGGACAATAATAATAAATAATAATTTGGATTTACCTTATAGTAAACAAAATGTACACAACACAGAAAATAAAGGAAAAAAGTGCAATCTCGAAAATAATTATCTGCATTTTCATTGCTAACGGAATAAACAAGAACACAATAAGCTTGATAATTTCTTTTACAATGACAGCTGGCATTGTGTGACCCATCCTAAATCAAAGATAATCAGTAATTCATAAGCATCACAAAGACTCCACATTGGCAGACTACTCTTAAAGTGGATCACATTTTATGATACTTTGAAAGATATATTGTCAGTTAAGGTTCACTTGATGACTTGTTTATAATCTACTGACTTGAAATTGCCTATACATGCAAATTTAACCTGCAAGTGGAACGTAATTAACATTTGAAGTATACCTACTGCATTACATAGTAGGAGCAGTTAATTTATTGAAGGACTCAGAGCCATCTTTTGATAGACATAAAATAAATATATCATCATTATATTCTGCAATATTTAAAATGATCTAGCTTTTATTTGTTATAGGCCTTCCTGCTGAATTAATCCTTGGGATTTTTTTGTGTGCAAGACTTGATTGGAGGAGGGTAAAATAAAGTTTGCGTAATTTAGTTCTCTTCCTTACGTATAGTCAAACGTCTGCTACTTTTGAAAACAATAAAAAATATTTTTGTTGAATTTTTAATCTGCTATTTGACACTCCTGAGTGTGGGAATGGATAAATTTGAGGAATGCATAGTACACATTTGCACAGCCCAAAATAAAATTTTGCTTTGTTTCAGATTTTCAAATTTTCAGAATTTGCCTATTTGGATTGATCTGAAATTTCAGACATATCTAAACGTCTTTGGAAATGTCCACAGTTTTGCAGGCATGTATATATTTAAACCCTATACCACAAGTATATCTCACTCCATACCCCCACCCCCTCTCAAACCTGCTCTTTAACTCCTCCAACTCTCCCCCCTTTATTCTACTCCCTATACCCCTCCTCTATTCCTCCAAATATTAGTTTTTGTTAGCTTTAGGGCTAGGGTTAGGGTTACTTCTAGGAATAACTGTTAGGCTTACTGGCTCTCTTACAGTTACTGTTTAGGTTTGCTTTACGGTTAGGTTTAGGGTTACTTCTAGGGTTGGGTTACCTATAGGGTTAGGGTTACTGGCAGGCTTACTGGTCTTGTTTGTGTTATTGTTACAGTAACTGTTTATGTTTGTGTTAGGGCAAGTGATGCACAGAGTGCAATTTTTTAAATTAAGAATCTGTTGGCAACGGAATCTGTTGGCGCTGTATAAGTACTTGTAACTGTAACAATATACAGTATATCAGTGGTTCCCAACATTTTCAGCCAGATTTTAAGGATCACCTTGGGGAAATGCAAACTGAATCCTGCAATCACTGAGCAGCAAATCATATCACCTGTGCTGTGCTTCACATATCTGGAAAACCTGGCCTGTTAGGGGGACTTAAGGACCACGGTTGGGAACCACTGATATAGATAATTGTGTTGCACACTTTATATTGAAAATTAATTCAAGGGTGCTATTACCAAACACAGATTCGGACAGAACCTATCTAGCTGCAACAAGATATACCAGAAATAGAAATTAGGGATGCATGTCCACGTATATAAAAAATAACCTTTATTCCAAATCCATAAAAATAAATATATCCAATAGAAAATCTACACAAACACTGTGCAGGAATTCAGTAAAGCCGAAATGCAATCAATATGCAACATGCAATCAATATTGATGCATAATGCCATATAGAAACGGCTGGGTGGAGTAGAGGTGACATCACTGCTCTCTGTGGAGACATGGGTTCGATCCTGGCAAGAGCAGCTCTCCAGTAAGTGTCCTTGGGCAAGACACCTAACGGTACAGGCAAGGTCTTGTTACCAGTGGGGTACCTCAGGGGTCAGTACTTGGACCCATTCTCTTTAATATTTTTATTAGTGATATTGCAGAAGGTATTAATGGAAAAGTATGTCTTTTTGCTGATGACACAAAGATTTGCAACAGGGTTGACGTTCCTGGAGGGATCAGCCAAATGACAAATGATTTAGGTAAACTAAAAAAATGGTCGGATCTGTGGCAATTGAGTTTTCATGTGGATAAGTGCAAGATAATGCACCTGGGACGTAAAAACCCAAGAGCTGAATATAGAATATTTGATACAGTCCTAACCTCAACATCTGAGGAAAGGGATTTAGGGGTTATTATTTCAGAGGATCTAAGGGTAAGTAGTCAATGTAATAGAGCAGCAGGAAATGCTAGCAGAATGCTTGGTCGTGTAGGGAGAGGTATTAGCAGTAGGAAAAGGGAAGTGCTCATGCCACTGTACAGAGCACTGGTGAGACCTCACTTGGAGTACTGTGTGCAGTACTGGAGACCGTATCTCCAGAAGGATATAGACATCTTAGAGAGAGTTCAGAGAAGGGCTACTAAAATGGTGTACGGCTTGAAGGAGAAAAGTTACCAAGAAAGGCTTAATGATCTTAACATGTACAGCTTGGAAAAAAGACGAGACAGAGGAGATATGATAGGAACATTTAAATACGTAAAGGGAATCCACAAGGTAGAGGAAGGGAGTATATTTAAAAGGAAACAAAATAGCAAAACAAGAGGACATAGTCTTAGATTAGAGGGGCAAAGGTTTAAAAGTAACATCAGGAAGCATTATTTTACTGAGCGGGTGGTGGATACATGGAACAGTCTTCCAGTAGAAGTGGTAGAGGCCAAAACAGTAATTGAATTTAAGCAAGCATGGGATAGGCATAAGGCTATCCTAAACAAAAGATAAATCCAGGTTAAGTATCCATGTAATTGGGCAGACTAGATGGGCCGAAAGGTTCTTATCTGCCGACATTTTTCTATGTTTCTATGTACATACTCACCACCCAGGACATACTTGAAAATGAGAGAAATCTCAATGTATCCTTCCTGGTAAGATACTTTTTCAAAAAAAAAATAGAAATTGATCAAGTGATCCTTATGTGGGAATTACTTGATCAATTTCTATATGTGATTATGCCTCAATATTGATTACATATTGGTATGTGCAAGTATATATGGTTTTCTGAATCCCTGCAAAGCGTTTGTGTAGATATTCTATGGATATATTTATTTTTATGGATTTGGACATAAAGGTTATAGGTTATAGGTTGAGGTGAATTGAATGCATTGAATACTGAATTCACTGCAGGGTCGGGGAACTTGATTCCCCAAAGTGAGAGGAACGAGAGAGCACCGAAATATCGGTGACAATAACTCCTTGAGTGTAGTTGCAGGATTTGAAGAGATTTGAGGATGGGCTCCAGTTTATGGGGATTGCAGTAACCTTGTGGCGAAAAGGGATATGAACAGATCTGAGGATGGGTTCTGGTGGACGGGGGTTAAAGTTACTTTGTGGATTTGCTGGATTGGAACAGATCTGAAGATAGGTTTTGACTTAAGTATCAAAGCATGCCTGAGTCGTTTTTTCCTTTTTTTCCATAAAGTAAGGTCATATCACTAGCAACACTGTACTGTGCATTCTGCTTTTTGTTCCCCTGCTAGTTGAATGATAATAATACAATGGTTGATAGGAAACAAATTCACTGGGTCATTAACCATATACATGACAGATAGAATGCCTGATTCCAACATAGCAGTCAGAATTGCTTAAAGAAGATGACAACACAATCTGCCAGTCATCACAAAGATAGCAATGTAA
This sequence comes from Leptobrachium leishanense, assembly GCA_009667805.1. Classification (NCBI taxonomy): domain Eukaryota; kingdom Metazoa; phylum Chordata; class Amphibia; order Anura; family Megophryidae; genus Leptobrachium; species Leptobrachium leishanense. The sequence continues at coordinate 331,578,431 of CM019064.1, read as the reverse complement.
CACATATTGCAATAGAGACATCTACTCATTCATTGATTTTTCAGAACGAGCAGGCTTTTAGCATGACAATCAGACTTAAGAACGAAAACCTTGGCTAGGGATATCATACTACCAGGGTTATACTCAAACCTACGAATTAAACATGCAGAATTTCAAACCACAGGTCAAATCAACTGAGCTGAGAAATCTCCCAAACTACTTTTAATCTTGCCTATTGACATTTATAACAGTTAATGCATATTTTAATTCATCAATATTGTAGTTTTAGCAGTCCCAATGGGCAAACTAGAAATTCTAAATTCTATGAAAAAAATCTAATTGTGTGTGTAGTACAGAGATAATTTATCTTTGTAATTCATAATTCACAGATTTAAATGTGTTATTAGATTGTGTATTATCAATAGGAAAAAGTATCAGAGAATATACAGGTTATCATTCTGTTCTACTACACATATATTAATTGTAACTATCCATAAATCCATAAATATTAATATTGCACATAATACTTAAGTGTAGTAGTAGTCACTACTACACTTAAGTATTATGTAAATATTAATATTTATGCAGTACTTTAATGTCTTATGTTTTGCATTTTATAGAAACAAAATATCAAAACAATTGGATGACTTATTTTAAACACAAACAGATACACCGTCCTTTTGTATTTATCAAAACATATCTGACACTTTTAACGTTTATTTATATATTTTGTAGCGTGAACGCATTGATTGTTCCAGGCTAGAGGACAATATTTTTCTTCCAAAAGCTACTGAAATTCCAGCAATAAATAAAGATAAATGGTTGGAATGAATAGCCACACAGTGGAAGAACTGGGCTTGTTACAGCATTGTTGCTTCTAATGCATTTGCATGCAACAGGACACCCAGAGCCCTTTCAGAAATAAAATAATCTGACCATTATTTTTTTTTTCTTGCAGATGATATATGCTAGGATTTGGTCATGTTCCAGAATTTTATCAACAAAAGTAACAGAAAAAGGTTTTCTTTCATTTTACTCAAAAGGGCACCAGCATTGAGCTGTAATGAGGTAATTTTTTATCTTTTTTTTATTCTCTCTTTTTTTTCTTGCAGTCATGCACATTAGCTGTTCTGTCAGGCACAGTTGTTTAAACCTGGCACTATCCTCTTTCCAAAGCAAGATAGACTCAATCACAGAACTATCAAAGACATTTCCACACAACATCCTTCTAACACAGGAGCAATCTTCTAAACATTAAAAATGTCCAGCCAGAGAGGACTTTCAGATTGGAAGCTGCATGCTGATGAGTTTGTTACATATTCAGTCGTCGCTCGTCTGCTCTGTTTATACATATAATTTATTTCCTCTGCACGTGTTAACCAAGGGCATTTACTCCAATCTCAGACCCAAGTAGAATACCATAAAAAATGTTGACAAATAGAGCTTGTATTCAGAGACCTATATCAAATATACCATACTTGATGGGTTGTAGCTAACACATGGGTTCTGCACAGAAATCACATGTTTTCCAATTTTTTAAGGTGCTATAAATAATACACTATTACATTACTATTACTAATATTATATCATACCAAAATCAGAGCACTCCACTTTAATATTGTTTTAAAGATTTTAAATATACCCAGGACATACTTGAAAACAAGAGAAATCTCAATGTATCCTTCCTGGTAAAATCCTTTATAAATAAATAAATAAATAATTAGTAAATAAGAGATTTGGTTTGCAATATTCTCATATATTGCATATGTCTGCCGCAACTTCAAAGTATCTCATCACGGCAGGTCTTAATGACTGCTTTTAAGAGATAAACCCACTTCCTTGAGACATACATCCTCCTGGACCTCTCTGCAGTACAATTTATTTTATTTATTTTATTTATTTATTTATAAAGGATTTTACCAGGAAGGATACATTGAGATTTCTCTCGTTTTCAAGTATGTCCTGGGTTCAAGAACATTGAAGTGTTACAGTTACAGAAATACAAAGTAATACAATGTAATATATTAAAAAAAAAAACACAAATATACAGATTAACAGAAAATAAATATGTAGGAAATAGTCATTATGTTATATGTTTACAGGTGCATTCTGTATTGAGGTATGTTAGTAAGGAGCTCTTGAGTGACTTAAGACTGGTGGAAGATTTGATGGTGTCTGGGAGGTTATTCCATAATTGTGGTGCTCTGTAGGAAAATGAGGACCGAGCCACTTTCTTTTTGTATTGTGGTATTGCAAGTAAGGTGCTGGTCCTGGATCGGAGGTTATAGGATGAGGGAGCTGCTGGGGGAAGCAGTCTATTCAGGTAGGGTGGCAGCTTCCCAGAAAGGCTCTTAAACACCAGGCTGGAAAGGTGAAGGGTGCGTTTAGACTCCAGCGATGGCCAGTTTAGCTCTTTTAACAAGTCACAATGGTGGGTCATGTAGTTACATTGTAATGCAAAGCGGCAGAATGAGTTATACAATGTAGTAAGTTTATGAAGGTGTGTTTGCGGGGCGGCTGCATACACTACATCTCCGTAATCAATAGTTTAACCCCTTCACTGCTGTGCCATTTCACCTGTGTGCTGAGCTCATTTTGACCGTTTTGTGCTCATGTTTAAACGCAATTTGATTTGAAGTCAAGTTTTACTGTACGACCCAGACACATTATATATCCTATTATACGGCAGACTCAGCAGATTCATAATATAGCATTGTTATATGTATACGTTATGTCCTGCCAGAATGCTACAGCAAAAAATGTAAATAAATGTGAATTTCCATTAAAAGTTCAATCATCTGCAGCATGTAAAGTAATTTTTTTTCACATTTTATCATGCAAACCTTTACGTTTATATATTCTATGGGGTACAATTGTTAAAAAAAAATAGAAATGAGAACCTCTTACTGTATTTTTCTGTGAATATATGTGATTTTAGCTAAACAAAGGAAATTTTTCGTTTGCGCATCACTATTGTTCACATTATAATTGAAAAGTGAACAATAGTGCTGCGTTAATAAATTAAAGAGAAAAAAATTATTTTTATTATTTAGTTTTTATTTATTTTTTTGTTTACACCTAACCTGGACTTGCTCTGGCCTTCCAAATATACCAAACATGACCCTCTATCTTTCACCAATTGGGAGATACAGGGGTCCAAATGACCCCCTATCTCAGCCAAAGGGACTTCAATAGGAAATCCCTGGGCAGCTAGGTGTTAACTCGGTAACTGACATGATCGCGCCATATGCAATGATGTCAGTTGACGACTGGAGACCTGGAGGCATGGCTGACATCTAAGATGGCAGCCCCCACTGGAAATAAGCAGTGATCCGGCACCGTTTGGTGTCAGATCATGGCCTGACATGTAAGGGGTTAAAGAGAGGCATCGATGTAAAGGTAAAACTGACGTCAGCTTGCCCTGTGCAATGACATCAGTGTGCTGGGAGGGGTATAAATCCAGAGGCCTGACTTCACAGAAGTCAGATCTCTGTGGGACCCCAGACAGAGAGGGGAGTATTGGGTGGGAGGGGGCTTAAATGCAAAGACGTGTGGAGAACATCCTTCGTGCACGGGAGTGAAAACGAAGGATGTTCCACGCACATTCTTTGCGCTGAACTGGTTAAATAGGCCCTGCAATTATTAACCTTTGATAAGCAGGGGTGCAAAACCATGGAGTCTGGTTAGCCCTTAAATAATAAATTACATATAACCTCCCTATATTGCTTATTGGCAGATTTGTTACTAACAAAAACAATCAAATTTCCAAAACTATTATACCAGCTTCAGGTGTTAATGCTATTACTTACACAAATGATTTTTTTTTTTTAAAATTCAGCACTTAATAGGATTCTCTGGAAGGGTCCGTTGTTACGTCTGATATCAAAATATCATGGGGTATTAATCTCCCACACATTAAAGACTACAATATAGCAGCACAATGTCAGAATGCCATTGATTGGCTCAAAAGTCAATCCCAATTCTCAGATGTACTATAGGAATCGTCACTAATCTTCAACACAACTTTCCCTTCACTACCTGCTCCATCCCCAATTTTAATGATTGTGGTGAGGTGTGGAATAGCCTGTAAAGGAGGGTGAAGTGTCTTTAAAGCCAAACCATAACCAACCTCGTCTCATTTTCTCTCCTTGGTTGCAAATCTGAGTAAATTTGGTAAGGAAAAAGCCACTATACACTTTAGGTCCTGGGAGGAAGGGGAACTGCGACTCCTATATCAGTTCCTAGAATTAAACACCAAAAAGATTATCTTTGACAGCTTTGAACCCCACTTTATCCTTTCCATGGTTCCCATATTTTCAAGTTCACTCATATTTTCAAAACGTGACATCTAATGACAAAGATTGGACAAAGCACCTTGACGGCCACATTAGAAACAGACTCAAGAAGGGTTACTCTATTCCCTCCCTATACAATATTTTACACTACATAACAGATTGGCCTAACATATCTGCTGAACCACAATACACTACAGATGACCTCATGTCGATTCAAGCTTATATGACTTTTACCGATGGTATCATACCTTGAAATGTTCTTAAAAGTCTTGCACCATGCGTATCACTCACCTCACAGATTATTCAATAAGGGTTGGAAATCTTCATTTACATGGTCTAAATGCCCTGAGTCATATGTCAACTTTTACCACTGCTTTTGGGGTTGTTCTGTAGTCCAAGCCTTTTGGAACACAGTACAGGCACAAATACTCTCCACTACTAAAACGTCACTACCCTTACACCCAGAATTCCTCCTTTATGGTGCCACACACAGTGTATATAAAATCACTAATTCTTGCCCTCACGGATTACGGCCATTGTTTGCCTGGTGCTGAACCCAGTGGAGTATCCACAGAAAAAAGAAACCGCCCCACACCAGGGTCTTCTTATTAAAAGTCAAAGGGCCTTATTAAATTCATGGCGCTAAAACGGGGATGCTAACAGGGAAAACCTGTGCCTGTAATATAGCACAACCCTCCATGATACTCACAGTAGTTCTTCAGCACTGCCGCAAGTATCACCTCCATATGACTCCACGGAGGGTTGTGCTGAACTGATGGGCAGCGAGCCCTGTGCAATCTCGCTCTCACAAGATCGTGCGGGGCTGCAGACAGATCGCGAAGGGAGACTGGGGACTATCTGTCCCCAGTCTCACTCTGCTCCTGGTGACCAGAAGCAGCGGATTGGGCAACCGTTCTCATTGCGGGTGAGTATTTGATTTATGGGAGGGGTTAGCTGGTGTTAACGGATTCTGCAGAAGTGGAATCAGTTAGCACCAGTTTTGAGCTGTGGTTAACCTTTTCTTTACCTCATTGGTGGGGTATTTAGCATTAGGACTTTGTAATCCTAACTCTAATTACCGACTGTGTTCCCTATGGTAAGTATAGGATGTGCAAAGTACAGTAAACTGGGTGCCAGACAAAATCCCTACAGCCAGGTTCCCTAATGCCAACATCCCGATGGCCAACTTCCAGACAGAACAAGTGCCGGACATACAAAGTTCCCTACATGGCCAACTTCCAGACATCCATAATCCCAGCAGCTAACCCTAATACTAACACCCTAACCCTAGGTTTAAGGGGGGTTAGGGCTAGGTTTAGGGGGGGTTAGGGTTAGGACTAGGTTTAGGGGGTTAGAGTTAGGTTTAGGGGGTTAGGGCTAGATTTAGGGGGTTAGGGCTAGGTTTGGGGGGTTAGGGTTACGGCTAGGTTTGGGGAGTTAGGGTTAGGGCTAGGTTTAGGGGGTTAGGGCTAGGTTTAGGGGGGTTATTGTTAGGGCTAGGTTTAGGGGGTTAGGGAGTAGGGTTAGTGTTAGCCACTGGTATTTTGGATGTGTGGAAGTTGGCCGTAAGGGAGCTGTCTGTGTAGGGAAGTTGGCCGTGTAGGGATTTGTCTGTGTAGGGAAGTTGGCCGTTGGGATTTTGGCATTAGGGAACCTGGTTGTAGGGATTTCGAACCAAACACCAGTAAACTTGCGCAATCTAACGTAATCACCAATGCACAAACGGATTACAAATGGTTTTAGCATTATGGGTGTAATATGGGGCGCATGTGCTAAACTCACTTAAACTCACTTAACCTATCGTTAACGCTCACATATCTGAGCAGTAAGGCTAGCAATAAATTTGTTATAGGGCCCAAAGTATTTTATTACAGCTATTACAAGTCAGTCAATGTTTCAGCTCAATTTTCTACAGCTTTTATAATTACATAAAAATGTCCTGATGAGAGCTCTAAGAAAACTGAAATGAAACATTGACCGATTTAATAGCTTTAATAAAAGCCATGGCGTATAAGCGGTTTCTTTTTGCAGAATATATAATATATACAGTACAAACCACAGGGGGGGGTTGCACTCAACCTAAACTTGCAACACAAGCGGGTGCATCTAAGACTTCAAATACAAAACACCAAAAAAGAGCACTCCATATCAATGACCACCTTCATCCACCATTTTCTGATGTTTAATATATACATTATATATATATATAATTGGTAATATTTTGGTGTAAATTGCTTTGTGGCTATCAGTGCATAACAATGTAAACAGATATTTTGTTGTTTGAAAAATAATAAGCAAATATTGTTTAACGCATATACAGTAGATTTAAAAATAATCGTTTCAAACGCAAACAGTAAATTCTGTTGCATGAATGGAAGTGTGAACCTCACTTTAGTAAGGGAATCTGAAAAAAAAGAATGTATTGTGACATCACATCTTATATCAAGGTTATTCCATCTTTTATCAAGGTTATATCCCTGCAATGTAATTCTTCACAGCAGGCAGTCTTTTGCCTAAGGATTGTCTTTTGTTCTTTTCTTCATCTTTTGTTTAATGACACTAAATTACACATACATGCATATTTAGAAGCAATTAAATGTTAAAAAAGGACCAGGAGAAATATACAGTGAAAAAAAAAAGTTTAAAAATAGGGAAAATACCCACCAGTTGTGGCTGTGACTAAGCACGCGCTCTTTATCGTATTTGGTTGCATAATGAGATGAACGCAAACGTATTATTATGCAGCTATTCATGCATGCATGGAGGATGGCCAAGCACACACGGTCTCGTTAAGCTTAATTTCCTATCATTATGTACAGATAAAGTACTGTTTAGCTTACAGTTTTGCTGAGTTAAGCTCTTTCAATGTGATAAGAACTTTTATTGACTTCCGTGGACTTTTGCTTTCAGTGTTTATCACATAAATGTTGCAGTACTGTTCTTTTTAGCAACAATAACAATAGCTGTATCCGTAGGTATGCATGTCTTATGATTAATTGCCTTTCACAGTTTTACAGCATGGAACATATATACAGTGTAAAGCTTTATAAAACTTAAAAAATCTATCATTTAATCATATTAATGAAGTAGAATAAATAAAGCCGAGCAAATAAAGTGCATACACATAGGGCTAGATTCCAAGCCTGGTGTAAATTGAACCAGACACTTGCAGGGTTATTCAAAGAGAATTGAAAAGCCACCGCATGTTCGGTGACTTTTCGTTCTCTTCAATTAGGTTCGATTTGGCGATCCCATTTCGGCGACCCTGTGGTGTATTCAGCATGCACCACAGGGTCCCTGAATTGGAGGGAAAGGTCACTGCAAACCGCCGAAAACTCACCACAAAATGAGGGCAACGCATACCGAAATCCGCAAAAACATCTGGATTAACCCGCCGAAAACACCGTAAAAACCAGAGCAGGAGTCAATCACACGCAGCGCAGCCGCCGGAAAAACCCGACACCGCAGACGAATGGAGTGAATAAATTAGAAAAACAGTTTGCTTGAATGTTTGAAAAGTGAAATGCTGTTTGCAAAGAAACTACTTAGCGAAAACGTCTGAAATTTACATATGCGGTCCAGGGAATGATAATAAAAAGGGCTGTTACAGAAAAAATAAGTAAAGTTAAAAAAAATTAAAATAAATCAGATTTTTTTTTTTTTTTTTTAAAAAAAATAATCCCGAAAAATACTTAAAATATCCTAAAAATCTATAAATAAAGAGACTCTTTACTGCAGAATATTATAATCAACGGTTTATTAGATATTGAATTAAAACGGGAATATTTTTAAAATTGAAACCTATGGGATTCGCCTGAATAAATCTGCTGCATGAAACCACCGAATGGCAGGGCATTTCGGGAACCTTTCACTGCTGGTTTGTGTTCTCTGAATAGCCAAAGCAGTGCTTTTTTATGGGGATTTCACTGCCCTCGAACAGGCACCGAACAGGCACCGTATGTGCAGGCAATTCGCCAGGATTTGTCGAATTGCCTGTTCTCTGAATAGCCGAATGGCCAAGAAAGGTAACCGAACGCTGATTTTCAGCGTTCGGTTACCTTTCGGCAGCCATTCGGATCTCTTTGAATAACCCTGTTGGTAACCTTATCGGAACATTAAAGCCTGTGGAGTTGCTAAGTTTACTAGAACTATGGTTGAATTAACACCTGACTGGGAGCCCTTTTCCAATCCAATCTACAGCAAACTTTGATTTTTGCAATCAGCACATTTAAGATTTTCCAAGCTGTAAAAAAGTGCCCCTGCTGTGGAATTATTAGGGGCCGTATACCAATGTTGCCACAAAGCACATCATTCGAGACAATCAACAGAATGGCTTGACCGTTCTGCTCTTTTTTATAAGGGCACATTCCATCCAAGACTCAAATGTTGCGCTTGGTTACTGTGCATTAGCGATTCCTATACTTTGTATGGGAGATGCTAATGTTGCCCGAGCAGATGGAGAACGAGCTATTCCAATGGGACGATTCTCCATCTGCGTCGGTTGTTATTCTGAAAAGAATAACGTCTTTCAACGATTCCTTTATCATCCCTCAGGCGAATCACAAGGAGCCATATGGGGCTCAGTAGTGTGTAAGTTGGTAACTGGCACACTTTTAATATACTGCTATTCATACAGTCAGGTCCAGAAATATTGGGACATCGACACAATTCTAACATCTTTGGCTCTATACACCACCACAATGGAGTTGGAATGAAACAAACACAATGTGCTTTAACTGCAGACTGTCAGCTTTAATTTGAGGTTATGTACATCCAACTCAGGTGAACGGTGTAGGACTTACAGCAGTTTGCAGATGTGCCTCCCACTTGTTAAGGGACCAAAGGTAATGGGACAATTGGCTTCTCAGCTGTTCCATGGCCAGGTGTGTGGTATTCCCTCATTACCCCAATTACGCTGTGATTTGCATTGTTATGTAGAGGAATAAGCTGCGCGTATCTCTGAAACTAGAGCTCATTAAAAAAACTAACTTTTACCAGGTTCCTTTTTGTTCAACCAAAAATTAGAAAAGTTTAACTACTTCCATTCAGGAAACATAAAAAAGTATTTTTTTTTTGTTGAGTAGTGTTACGTGTAATGCACAAGTAATATAGTTACAGCTCATGTAAGTTGTAGTGTCCCTTTAACAGCTTGGCAGTATTATGACTGGAGCTGCCGAGAAAGTGGCTCCTTCATAATACGAGTGTTAAATTGCAGTCGCTAAAGGTTTGCCATTAACTCAGGTTTGCCATTAACATCTGACATTTAGCACAAACATTGGATTAGGGCCCACCATTAGGTAGATTAGATACACACATACTGTAGATACTGATAATATAATTATAGAGCACATTTCAAGGGGTTTTATAGCCAGTGATGCTGCTACAAGCCATACACACGGGGTAAAAAACATGACACTAATAACTATTAACGACAATGACCATCCACTGAAACAATTAATAATATGGGACTGAAACAATTAAAGAAAGGGAACAAAATACTTAAGAATCTGTGGCTTATACTGACATGTTAGGAAATGTAAAAGGTGGTCTGTAACAAGCATCCCATGGACCTAAAGAACCAAAAACACAGCCTGGTAAGATCTCTCCTAAACCGCAACATGGAATCTGAAAAGACAAACCAGTCCTGAATTTTGATGGTTAACACTCTACACCAGGACTGGCAAACTCACAGCCCCCCAGATGTTGATAACTACAATTCCCAGACTTTGTCAAGTGTAATAGATGGCCAGGGAATCATGGGAGTTGTAGTTCTAAAACATCTGGGGGCCGGAGTTTGACAGTCCTGCTCTACATAAACAACTACTGTATGTGTAGGGTAATACAGTCCATGATCACTCAGGAGAACGTACTGGTATATAATACATCAGTGAGACCCACCAACAAAGGACTCCTCTATCAAAGAGACCCCTCATGTTACTTATATAGTTAGTGCAGTGTGTAGTGACACCAGGTCTGCCCAATGGTCATCTGCGCCACACCCTGCAATATGCAGAACTCGTCTCACTGCAGGGAAACAGTTTTCATGTGTGACCCATTATTAATACACAATATTAAAGGCTGATGTTACCATAACAAGTTCAAAAAGATAAAAATAATATATTTATGCGCTCTATTAGCCCATGCATCTACACACTCACATTCATTATCCCATGCATCTGCACACCAACAATCATTATTCCACATTCATCATCTCACACGTCTGCACCCTGGAACTTGAGTTTGAGGCTCCATGAGCTGAAGTTCTGCGCAGGACACAGCCCCTGCATTTGGATGGCTGAATCAGCTCTCAGAGACCCCCCTTAGTGAGGGAAGAGGGAGCAGAGAGCTCACAGCAGTGTGACTGCCTAAATAAGATTGCTTTCTCATACTGTGTAGGGATTTCCCTTGAAGAAAGGTCTGCTACTGCCCTTCTGCTATTCCATTTTTATATCTCCCAGAGCAGAAACAAATACATCCTTATTGTCTGCTGTGCTGCTTTCCTAATAGAACTACCGATTCGTACTCGGTTTGGGGGCAAGATTGGTTGTTTTCCTTGCCATGGCCTACTGACTCTGCAGCTTAGAGTATGAATTGATGTGCGTGATCACTTATTGGCTCCATGCTGAACAGATTGCGAGTTCAAGCACGTTTTTTAAGCCCTTCAGGCAAAGATAACATCCCCTCAAGTCAAATAAAGATTCAAATTATTTCTAAAAACTGTTAAAATCTACATAAAACAAAGACAGGTCAGACCTATTCTCTTTCATGTACTCTAATAATTATCTATTTTATTATAAAAGAAGCATTCAACTATTTTTGGATTTTAACATCTAATTGTTTGCGGAGTGTTGAGACAATATATGTACATTTATGCTTCAAAGTTCTCCGTGGAGAAAACCTGAGGTGAAAAGGTGATTATTTCCTCAGATGAACAACATATTTTCTTTCCTTTCAGATATAGTTAACCACTATAGATTTTCCACTGTTGATAAAACTGGCTTGTTTATTGGGGAGCACAGCAATTCTTTTCTGCAATTGAAAGAACAATAAAATAGTGACAAGGGAGTACTGAAAAATATGTCAGATACTAAAATCTACAATAACAAAAGCTAGACTTGCAGTAAAAAAAGGGAACATCAAAATTTCTGATCCGTTAAAGGATTTCTTTCATAAATTTCACATATAATTATATACAGTTGTGTTCAAAATTATTCAACCCCCACTGAAATTGAGTGTTTTGGCCAGTTTGACATTGATTTTGATCATTCAGTCATCTTGCTTACAATTAAATCAAAGAGGCACGTGTAGGTCAGACAAATATAACATAACATTTATAATGAAATAATCACAAATGTCTTTTCTGTGCTCACATCATTATCCGTTTTATTCAACCCCCAAGTGACATTCAATCTTAGTACAACATCCTTTTACAGTTATAACAGCTTTTAAACGTGAAGCATAGCTTGACACAAGTGTCTTGTAGCGATCTACGGGCAAAAGCCTCCAGTTCAGTCACATTCTTAGGCTTGCGCATTGCAACTGCTTTCTTTAAGTCCCACCAGAGGTTCTCAATCGGATTTAAGTCAGGTGAATGCGATGGCCACTCCAAAATGTTCCAGCCTTTAATCTGCAACCATGCTCTAGTGAACATGGAGGTATGCTTGGGATCATTGTCCTGTTGAAAGGTCCAACGTCTCCCAAGCCTCAGGTTTGTGACGGACTGCATCACATTGTCATCCAATATCTCCTGGTACTGAAGAGAATTCATGGTACCTTGCACACGCTGAAGCTTCCCTGTACCTGCAGAAGCAAAACAGCCCCAAAGCATGATTGACCCCCCGCCATGCTTCACAGTAGGCAAGGTGTTCTTTTCTTCATAGGCCTTGTTCTTCCTCCTCCAAACATAGCGTTGATCCGGGCCCAAACAGTTCTAATTTTGTTTCATCAGTCCACAGAACACTATCCCAAAACTTCTGTGGTTTGTCCACATGACTTTTGGCATACTGCAGTCGACTCTTCTTATTCTTTGGAGACAGCAAGGGGGTGCGCCTGGGAGTTCTGGCATGGAGGCCTTCATTACGCAGTGTGCGCCGTATTGTCTGAGCTGAAACTTCAGTACCCACATCTGACAAATCTTTTCTCAGTTCCTCAGCAGTCACACGGGGACTTTTCTCCACTCTACGCTTCAGGTAGCGCACAGCAGTCAAAGTCAGCATCTTCTTTCTGCCACGACCAGGTAGCGTTTCAACAGTGCCCTTTGCCTTGAATTTGCGAATGATGCTTCCTATGGTCTCTCTTGGTATGTTTAACATCTTTGCAATCTTCTTATAGCCATTGCCCTTCCTGTGAAGAGTAATCACCTCTTCTCTTGTCTTCCTGGACCATTCTCTTGACTTCATCATGTTTGTAACCACACCAGTAAATGTCTAGAGGGAGCTGAGTATCACAGTCATTTTAAAGCTGCCTAATTGGTGCTTATTATGCTTTATTGCTGCTCCGTGACATCCACAGGTTGTCACCAATACCTGATTGAAAACACTTGAATGAACCTCTGTTCTTCAGAGTGGTAGTCTTTAAGGGGTTGAATAATTGTGTCAATGAAGAATTCACTAAAGAAACATTTACTACTGTATTACAAAACCAATTGATGTCATTTTAGTTGCATATGGTTCTTTAAAAAGTCCTTGTAGGATTTCATTCTGAATACAATTACAAATGTACACTAAATTCCCTAAAACCCTTTACAGCATTGGGGGTTGAATAATTTTGAACACAACTGTATGTAATGTGCTAGGTATAGTGATATTATATAATTACTGTAAATGCATATTAATGATATTTGTAATTAACAATGCCTTAATCATTTTTGTTAATTTGTGTCTTAACAGATGAACATATAAAGTTGCTTGCTTCTAAGGGTACTTAATAGGATAATTTGCAACTATTACATGAATCTTTGCCGTGGATACACAAAGATGCTGGCCTACATTACATAGTTGGTGCTAACGTTAGCGCTCACCTAGGTGGCCCTAACGCGGTCGCACCATATTACAATCCAAATGCTAACGGGTTAAGAAACCCGTTAGCGTTTGGTACCTTGCACTTTTCAACGCGAGGTTACTGTACTTTGCGCTCCCTATACTTAAAATGGGCAGCGCAAAGTGTTAATCAGCGTTAGGATTACAAAGTCCTAACGCTGAATAACATCCGGCTGAAGTTAGCTAAAAGTTAACCACAACCAGGACCTGGTGCTAACGGATTCTACTGGTGCAGAATCCATCAGCATTGGCCAAAAACCCCCCCAAAAATTCAGATACCCACCTCCTATCCCGCGGCGAGGACCGCGGCTCCATCTGCCTCCTCCGTCCGGCGGGAGCAGGGAGAGACTGGGGAGAGTCCCCCAGGCTCCCCCTGCTGATCACTACGCCGACCTGACGGGTCTCGCGAGGCGAGATCCGGCAGGTCATGTGACCGCCAGGGTCTGCCTCAATGGAGTCCTATGGACTCCAGGGAGAGGATGCGCATGGCGGCGCTTAGTGCTGCAGCGCACATCCTGGGGCTTAGCGCCCGTTAACAATGCAGGCAGCTTTTTAAGCACCTGCACTGTAATTCCGCGCTAAAACGGGGGCACAAAGAAGAAACCTGCAAGCGCAGGTTTTTGTCCTTTGCGTCCCGTTTTAGCAGATTATTGTAAAGTAGCCAGTTGTGTTGAAAAATTATTTAAAAAAGTATATTTCTTTTTATTTAATGCTTAATTAACTAAATTTATGATTCATTTTCCTGCTTGTTTAATTTTTTTTAGAAAATGCCATCTGTAAGAGCATGGAAATGACGTCAAATAAAATCCTATTACAGAAGTGGACAGTACCCTACTGAGAGGGCAATGTCCCCCACGTTGAGGTTGCTTGGGTTGCTTGCCAGACACGGTAGCAACATTATGCAAATTGCATTTACCGTACATTACAAAAGTAGCATCGGATAATTGCGTTTATTATAACCAAATCAAATATGAAAGTTGAGAATATCAGATTCAGTCAGATACAAGTCAGTATAAGGCTAGGGTCAGACGAAAGCATTTTTACACGCGAATGTGAAAAAGTGCGTCCGAACGCATTGACGTATTTTTTCACGGAATGCGCAAAAACGGTCAGACGACGCGCATTGTCGGTCGTGATTTTGTACCGATCGTCAATAAAACTCTTTTTGCGTCTGGACGTTATGTAGGCTGGACATTAGCAGTGTCTGACATCTCCTAATCACGCAAACGCAAACACGCCGCTATGCCGCAGCTGCGCACTCAGTACGTCAGTACTAGCAGTTCTGCGTTCTCAAAAAAATGCGTTCAAATTCCACTTGCGTTGCACGGCAGGACTTTTGTGCGGCCGTACATCGTATATTGGCCGTCATTGCCCGTCATCTGCTGCTAGTGCGGCCATAATTATGTGCGCCAGAAAGCACGTTAAAAGTGCGCTGGTCTGACCCCAGCCTTAGGTAGCAAAGTAGACATTTTGGAGGTATGTGTGGAAAAGAAAAAAATATATTATGTCTAATGAATGACTAAAATTGTTAGTTACAAGTATTCATGAAGTGCTAACAAGTTCCATAGCGCTGTACAATGGATGAGACAGAACAACAAATATACATAAAAGTTAGACATGCACAGAACAGTAGGAGAGAGGACCCTACTTGTGAGTTTACAATCTAAGAGTAGAGGGTAACACACTAGGTGAGGCAGATAGCTGAGTATGCAAAGTAGTGGGTGTATGTGGGCTGGGTGGGAAGATGAAGCAAGAAATGTACAGCGGGGAATGTGGAGTGAGCCGATAGTCTTCTCTAAAGTAATGTGTTTTCAGAGACTTCTTGAAGGACTGGAGAGACGGGGAGAGTCTAATGTTGCAGAGGAGGGAGTTCAATACAAAGGGGGCAGCTGAGGCGAAGCCCTGAACTCTTTGGGTATTCTTGCAGCGGCGGCGGGTTCTCTGGCTCGGGATGTGACACAAACTAGTGCTGCTCCACAGTGAATGATGCTGGGAGCACCTTTCCTGCGTTGTCAATCCTCAAGCTTGATTACTACTCAACTACTAGCAGCAATAGGTGCGGCCAATTACCCCCTGTGTTGCTCTATTTAAGGGTGGAGCTCCCATCAGGCCTTGCTTCTTCATTGCGATGCACTAGGTTTAAGCTACCTGAAGCCTTCTGTTGCTTCCTGATCCCTGGACGCACTGCCTGCTTTGCCCCTGCATCTCTGCACTCCTGTTTACAATGTCCCTGCATCTCTGCACTCCTGTTTACAATGTCCCTGCATCTCTGCACTCCTGTTTACATTGCCCCTGCATCTCTGCACTCCTGTTTACAGTGTCCCTGCATCTCTGCACTCCTGTTTACAATGTCCCTGCATCTCTGGACTCCTGCTTACAGTGCCCCTGCATCTCTGGACACCTGCTTACAGTGCCCCTGCATCTCTGGACTCCTGCCTACTATGCCCCTGCATCTCTGGACACCTGCTTACAGTGCCCCTGCATCTCTGGACTCCTGCCTACTATGCCCCTGCATCTCTGGACACCTGCTTACAGTGCCCCTGCATCTCTGGACTCCTGCCTACTATGCCCCTGCATCTCTGGACTCCTGCCTACTATGCCCCTGCATCTCTGGACTCCTGCTTACTGTGCCCCTGCATCTCTGGACTCCTGCTTACTGTGCCCCTGCATCTCTGCACTCCCCCTGCAGTGCGTCTGTTTCCTGTAACTCCGGTCTCCTGTCTTCAGTTATTCCTACAAGTCTTCAGCCAGCCCTTTTCCTGTCTCGTGCCTCCCGTGAGTCTCCTGTTGTGTTGCCCTCAATGCCTGTCGGTGTATTTTTCTCTTCCTTTGTTTTACCTCCTTTCCTCAGCCCTTTTATAGCCTTGCCCTACACCAGTGCTTTACCCATTATTTGCATGTTTGTTCCTATAAACCCCTATTGTACCTCATTTTGTTGAGTTTGCACGTTCATCGCTGCACATTAGGCTCATACCTTCACCCCCCTTACACCTGACCAAACGTGACAGTGTGTTGTTACAAACCATGTTAAAGAGAAACATAAAGGAGAATACTGACCAGACAAATGCTTGAGAAACAAATGCAATAACTTATCCTCTGGCAGGTCTCATGTGTGGCACTACAGAGGAGACAAATGGTAATAGCCACCTGATGCCTCTCTGATGGCCCCTTCAGAATTGCAGTGCTGTGGAAGCCTCCTCGTCATTAGGGATGGGCCAAACACCCCCGTGTTCGGTTCGCATTTGAACTCTAACATTTGAAAACGTTTGAATTCGAACGCAAACACGATTCGAACGCAATGCAAGTCAATGGGGCTCGAACGTTCGAAAATTAAGGTGCCCTCCAAGAGGGCATATATGCAAGATATTGGTCATAAAAGGTGTATGGGGGTCCAGGTACTGCCCTGGGGACAGGAAACAATAAAAAACAAATTTAAAATAAAAAGTATTTTTAACCAAAAAAACGTTTTTTTGAGCCATTTCACCGCTGTGCGCTGAGCTTATTTTTACCACTTTTGCTCATGTTTAAACGCGATTTGAAGCCATGGGAAATGTTTGAGCAACAACAAGTGGGAAAAATTACGATCTTAACGCAAACATTAACGCTCACTTGCGTGAGCATTAACATTTGCTGCGGCGTTCACTGCATATTTGTAACGATTCCTCAGTACAGACCTGGTAGGATCACTGGTAACAGACCTCTAACCCTCCGATCCTTAGGATGGTCGGGACTCGGGACCACTAAACCTAACCTCTAGCAGCCACACAGGCCAGGGAGACAGCACCAACAATATACACCACAGACTGAGATCAATATTTGTTTGTACTGTGCTATAGTATATGGCAGGATGGAAGCGCACCAGCAGTAACAAGCAGCAGATATACCAGACAGGGGCGCAGAGCGAGAGTAGTTGTTATAACAAAACCGGGTCAGCAACGTTTAGGCACTTGTACTGCGCTACTGCATATGGTGAGAATCGGCGCACACCAGTAGCAACAGGAGGCAAACAGAACAGGCAGGGAGTACACAGAGAGAATAGTCAAATGGCAGGCAAAGCCGGCAACAGATCGGGTCCTCAGAACAAGCAGGGTAAGTAACAAGTATACAAACTGATTCGGTAAGCTAGCGATGCAGGAATGAAACTCCACGGCAAGGCGAGGTGTGAGCGCGCGCTCCTGATTTAAAGGTCCCGGCAGCTCCGCGTCATCACGCCGCGCCCTGCCCCTGATCACTCACAGCTGCGCCGGGTGCCACCGGAGCTCCTGACATTCGGACAGCTGGTGGCACCATGCGTCCGGGGGCCACCCGGGGCCCTGGATGTCACAATATTACAATCCAAACGCAAATGGGTTAAGTAACCAAATTTGTAAGAAGAATAATTAATGCAGCATATGAATCCTCACACTGCCGCGCAGCACCTCTACAGTCTGACGCTAGCTTTAACCAGCACGCGGTGTGCAGCTTCTGAGAAGATACGCTATTAGTGTAGCGCATTTTGCATCGCTCCCTCTACACTAATAGCATATCTTCTCAGAAGCTGCACACAGCGCGCCGGTGTATGCAGTGTCTAACAACGTGGGAGACGGGAGGCTGCAATTGTTAGTGGATCCAGGAATCAGGTGAGTATTAGAAAGAAAGAAAAAAAAAGGTTTTATTTTATGTTCCTTGGGGCATTTAAAAATGTCCTCGGATTTTATTTTTTTTAGAAATGTGTCGCCTTACCTTAGCCTGGTGGTCAGTCAGTGGAGGCTCCCTGGATCCTGGTTGGGTGGGGGGGGGGTCTGCCGTGGCCGCAGGTGCAGTGGCTCCCTCCCTGCACCACCTCTCTGCCACATGCACCCGGCCGCCCTGCCCGCACAGTCACAGCTCTGTCATCCGGCGGCCGCATGCTCCTCAAGGGATCCTTGGGAGGCCCCGGCGGGCTGCCCTCTACAGTGCCTAATTAGAGCCTCGTCTGCCTGATGTTTTAGCAACAAGATTGTTTTATCCCATAGGCTTCAATGTTAAAAATATTTCCATTTCAATTCAATATCTAATAAACCGTTGCTTATAATATTCTGCAGTAAAGAGTCTCTTTATTTTTAGATTTTTTAGGAGTTTCTAAGCAGTTTTTTAAAAAAAATCAAAATAATTTTCTGAAAAGTTCTAAGATCGCGAACTTTCAAACAGCCGATGTTCGATGCGAACATCGAACCGATTCGAACCGGCAGCCCATCCCTACTCGTCATGAGACATACAACTCCTGACAAACATTTCAGAATTGATTGGGTTATGTCAGGGAGTTGTAGCTCATACACCCATAAGTCCACTGAGCAGGGGGTTCCATGTTTGAATTGCCCTGCCGCTTAGGGAAATAAGCTTAAACAATATAAAATGGGAACATGGAAATCACAACAACTTCGAAAGAGTCCATAATGTGCCACCGGTGGAGCCACTCTCAGGGCACTATCAACTTCTTAGCGCTATCGCTCACATAAAGGAGTGTTAGCGCTAGTTTAATTGAGGTGATAACATGCCACATAGATCATCTCCTGATCGCTAAAGGGTTAAAAAAATCCGTTAGCGAATCGGTATTAGCGCTTTTTAGTGCAAGCTTTCTGTATTTTGCTCCCCCTAAAACATGCGGAGCACAAAGTGTAAGTAATTATTAATTAACGTTAGGATCACAAAGTCCCAACGATACTAACTCACAGCTGTCGCTAACTAAAAAGGTTTGCTACAGCTTAGGACTGGTGCTAACTGATTCACCCGCTGCTACAGAATCAGTTAGCTGCAGCTGGAAACCCCCCCCCCAATAAATCAAATACTCACCTCTCATGCCACGGCGAGAACGGTGGCCTGGTCCGCAGCTTCTGGCCGCCGGGAGCAGAGTGAGACTAGGGAAAAAGTCCCCAGTCTCCCTCTGTGATCACTCCTCAGACATGCAGGATCTTGTGAGAGGCGAGAACCTGACAGTCATGTGAGCTGACAGCAGAAGACTCCATGGAGTCCTATGGATTCCTTGGAGGGGATGCTTACAACGGTGCTTTAGCGCTGCCCCGACCATCCTGGAGCCCAGCGGCCGCTACGGGGCAGGCTGCTGGACTCAGCACCTGCCCCGTAATCTACAGGTAAAATGGGGATGCTAAGGGGAGATTAGCGAACGCTAAATTTTCTCCTTAGTGTCCCCATTTTAGCTGTAAGGATGTGATACGACCTTCAGGGTGGGAGAAATTCAGAAGTGCTGCATGTTGACAGGGCCGGCGCTAGTGTAAGGCAGCACAGGCGGCTGCTTTACTATTCTGGCTTTCTGCCAGTTGAGGGGCGGAAAAATCTGGACCACCCAGCGAGCGGAGGCCTTGCCAGAATCGGGCACAAGGTTTCCCATTTACTCGGCAGCGTGTGGGATCCCACTCCCACACGCTGCACCGGAAGTAAAGGGCCTGCGGGGGGGGGGTGCAGAGGAGGAGGAGGAGGAGGAAGACGAGGCTGCCAGACCACAGCTCACATGGGAAGATGCTGGCCCCGCCCATCCACCCCCTTCCTCCTCACAGCAGCTAGCAGAGCCTCCCTCCCCTGCTCCTGTGCAGGAAGTGTCCAGCACGTGCAGGGTGGGGGGAGTGGAGAGAGACCAGCTGAGCTGTAACCATGGAGGCAGCCAGGGATTTGAATCCTAGGGTAAGTAGCAAGCAGGGGGTGTGAGTATGGGGGTGAGCATGGGGAGGTGGGTGTGTAAGCATGGAGTGTGTGTCTGTGTGTGTGAGCATGGGTGAATGAGAGCATTGGGTGTGTGTGAGCATGTGGAGGTGTGTGTGAGCATGGGGAGGTGGGTGTGAGCATGGGGAGGTGGGTGTGAGCATGGGGAGGTGGGTGTGAGTATGGGGGTGGGTGGGGGTGAGTAGGGGTGGGTGTGTGTGTGCAGGGGTGATGTATGTGTGTGTGAGCAGGGGTGATGTATGTGTGTGTGAGCAGGGGTGATGTGTGAGCAGGGGTGATGTTTGTTTGTGTGAGCAGGGGTGATGTGTGTGTGTGTGAGCAGGGTGTGATGTGTGAGCAGGGGTGATGTGTGTGAGCAGGGGTGATGTTTGTTGTGTGAGCAGGGGTGATGTGTGTGTGTGTGTGAGCAGGGGTGATGTGTGAGCAGGGGTGATGTGTGTGTGAGCAGGGGTGATGTGTGAGCAGGTGATGTGTGTGAGCAGGGGTGATGTTTGTTTGTGTGAGCAGGGGTGATGTGTGTTGTGTGAGCAGGGGTGATGTGTGAGCAGGGGGATGTGTGTGAGCAGGGGTGATGTGTGTGTGTGTGTGAGCAGGGGTGATGTGTGAGCAGGGGTGATGTGTGTGAGCAGGGGTGATGTGTGTGTGTGTGTGAGCAGGGGTGATGTGTGAGCAGGGGTGATGTGTGAGCAGGGGTGATGTGTGTGAGCAGGTGATGTGCGCGAGCAGGGGTGATGTGCGCGTGTGAGCAGGGGTGATGTGTGCGTGTGAGCAGGGGTGATGTGTGAGCAGGGGTGATGTGTGAGCAGGGGTGATGTGTGTGTGTGAGCAGGGGTGATGTGTGTGTGTGAGCAGGGGTGATGTGTGTGAGCAGGGGTGATGTGCGCGTGTGAGCAGGGGTGATGTGTGCGTGTGAGCAGGGGTGATGTGTGTGTGTGAGCAGGGGTGATGTGTGCGTGTGAGCAGGGGTGATGTGTGTGAGCAGGGGTGATGTGTGTGAGCAGGGGTGATGTGTGTGAGCAGGGGTGATGTGTGTGTGTGTGAGCAGGGGTGATGTGTGTGAGCAGGGGTGATGTGTGTGAGCAGGGGTGATGTCTGATCAGGGGTGATGTGCGCGTGTGAGCAGGGGTGATGTGTGTGTGTGTGTGTGTGTGAGCAGGGGTGATGTGTGATCAGGGGTGATGTGTGATCAGGGGTGATGTGCGCGTGTGAGCAGGGGTATGAAATGAATTAAAGGGGAGAATGAATTGAAGGGGTGGAGGAATTGAGGGGAGAATGAATTGAGGGGGTGAAATTAATTGAGGGGAAGAATGATGTGAGCTGGGGGCAAATTTACCCAAGTGTGAGCTCTGGGGGCAAATATATCCATGTGTGAGCTCTGGGGGCAAATATATCCATGTGTGAGCTCTGGGCAAATTTACCCATGTGTGAGCTCTGGGGGCAAATATATCCATGTGTGAGCTCTGGGGGCAAATATATCCATGTGTGAGCTCTGGGGGCAAATATATCCATGTGTGAGCTCTGGGGGCAAATATACCCATATGTGAGCAGGGGGCAAATATACCCATGTGTGAGCTGGGACAAATATACCCATATGTGAGTTGGGGCAAATATACCCATATGTGAGTTGGGGCAAATATATCCATATGTGAGCTGGGGCAAATATACCCATGTGTGAGCTCTGGGGACAAATATACCCATGTGTGAGCTGTGGTAAATATACCCATATGTGAGATGGGGGCAAATATACCCATATGTGAGCTGGGGCAAATATACCCTTGTGAGCTGGGGCTATATATATATATATCCATGTGAGCTGGGGGCAATATATATACCCTTGTGAGCTGGGGCAAATATATCCATGTGAGCTGGGGGCAATATATATATATATCTGGACATGTTCTGGTCTGAGGTCTCTGTGTGTATATATATATTTATCTGGACATGTTCTGGTCTGTATATATGTATCTGAGTGGGCATGATATTGGTGAATACCTGAAAAAACGTATTGGTACTTGTACTCGGTCTTAAAGTGGTATCGGTGCGACACTAGAGTGTGTATATATGTATGTGTGCATATATAGAGATTATTATGGCACCTCTATCCTGATTGGCTTGACATGACACGGATGGGGGGGCACCAAAACGCACCTTCGCCTGACTAGACAAAAATGCTTGCACCGGCCCTGCATGTTGAAGTTGAGGTCCTATCATTAAGTATTTCTAAGAGGAAACAGAATGTTTGCTGAAATTATATCAATAGTTTGGAGCTATTTATAAATTGAAATTTAATTTAATTGCTAAAATTACAGTTACTGGCTCTGTTGTGATGTGTATTTGTAATGTGTCTAACAAGTATTGAAGGATAAGGTGTTTTTACTCAATTGAACTTCATGTACTGGTAGAAAATAAAAGCGATGGATAACTATTCCAAGGATTTTCATTCTTCCATGACTTTAGTTTACCAGATTTAAAAGCTGTTGCAAATTGCTAAAGAGACATGTTACAATTAAAAAGTCTTAGCTTGCGTCATTACATTAATATTGATCCGTCAGTACTAATCTTTGCTTTTTTTTTCCAGCATATTGAAGGTTTCTCAAAAATAGTCTGTGGATGCTGCACTTGCATGGCTCAGGTAGTTTAGGATGTTATTAAATAATAAAGGCATATTATGTCTTAAGTGCCCATGTAAGGTTGTGTCTGTCATTGCTATACTGAATACGAAGAAAAAAAATCACAGGCAGAATTGTAATGTTGGCCATAATAGGAAACAAAAACCTTTTATTCTAACTGAAAACAAAAAGTTAGGAACCGATGTCAGAAGCAAATAAAGTACAAGTAACCTTGCTGTTAATCTTTTGTTGACTTTTTACACTTTCACTACCAGCTGCTGTTTGTTGAACAATAATATTTTCATAGCATTTATTTGAAACACAGAATGTGTGCTGGACCCACAAAGAGTAGGGTTAAAAATATAATAATTTTGCATAAAGATTGTAATTCTGGAAGATGAACAGATTTTAATGCAGATCCCATCTAGAATCAGAAAAATGATGCAGGAAATCCTGAGAGTTGCAGGACGATACAGAAATGACATTTGTGCTGCATATGGAGATGGAAATTATGCAAGTTTCAGCTTTAATCTCTTGGGGAATCCTTACATTGGTCATCTGGGTAACCATGCCTGAATTTCTACCTGTGCCCTACAGAAACCTCTGTCTATAAGTACTCTACCATGGACTCTAGTGCTATATTGTTCCTCGTCTCTGTCTCCTGCTTGCCAGCATTTTATTAATCCCGCTCTCCCATTCTACCAGTCCCATTATTTCCCAGGACTGGGGCCTGTATGGATGGATTTTGTATGGATTTTTGGAATTTAAACCCTTGGCTTTGTTCCATATTTATGATCCTATATTTGCCAACCATGACTCTCTGACTTTGGATTCCCTCTGATTTCTGCAGATCCCCTGTTTGGACCTGATGTACACAGACCTGCTCTTTGAATCTCCTGATCCCGTCGCATTTCCTTCCTGTATTAATAGTTAGAAAAGGAGAACAAAAAACTCAAAAGCGCCCTAGCAGATCCAAATATATACAGAATATTAAAAATATATGCAGCCTGTATTAGTCCATCTACTATATATCCGTCCCCACCCAGACCTGTTCCCACCTTTGGACAAAAAGGGCACACAGGAAAAATGGAAGATTAAAAGCTGAACTATTTTTATCTTGTTATTATTATTGTCATCATTTATATATCGCCAACAGTTTCCACAGCGCTTTATAATAACCAACGGGAAGAAGATACAGATAAATGGACATAGGATGGAAACAAGAGGTGTAGAGAGCCTTGCTCATAGGAGCTTACAGTCTAGATGTAAGATCTAGATCTCGTTCCCGTTGGTTATTGTAAAGCGCTGTGGAAACTGTTGGCGATAGTTTCAGTACTTGTTTAACAACAATTAAGTCTATCAAATAATGCATAATCTTGTTGCTGTTTAACAATCACTGTAAAAACACAAGGACATTTTCCTAGTAAATTTATATTTAGTCTTTAACAAATGCATTATCTTTCTGTCAATAAATCAATATGTTGTTCAAAAACAACTTACTATATTTTGTATTCTACCAACATATTCAGAACAAGTGAAAAATAAAAACAAAAAGACTGGAGTCACGTTAAAAAAAAAAAAAAATGGAATGAGAAATCAATTCTTCTCCTTATTTGTAATTGATTTGGTTTACAGTAATCCGTATATAGTAGTCTAGACACAGTTCCTCCCTAACAAATAAAAGAAATACATGTTTACAAGCTCTGTAATAATATAACTAAAATCTAATTTGAATTCTCTCCAACATATCTAAAGATAATTTAATAAATCATATACATTCTAAAGTACATTTAGCTTGTGTGAATTGTTTGATCCCGAGTTTTAACGTTTTTCTGTTAATGGATATCTGATACTTTTTTTCTCAAGATCAACATTGCAAATGTGAGCAATGAACTGGTTATAAAATCTAAAGTGTTTATTCTTTTAAGGCTAGGGTCAGACGAACGCATTTTTCACGTCTACCATCAAAAAGTGCGTCAATGCGTCCGAATGCATTTTTTTACGGAAGACGCGATAGCGGTCATACGATGTGCAATTTCGGCCTGATTTTTTACAGATCCAAACCAGGAAACTTTGGGTGTCTGGACGTTATGTTGGCCGGACATGAGCAGCGTCTGACGTCTCCTAATCACGCGCACACGCCGCTATGCGGACGCAGCGCACTCTGTATGTCAGTATTAGCGGTTCGACGTTCTTGCAAAAATGTGTTTGTTTGCCGCTTGCGTTGCGCTGCCAAACTTTCATGCGGCCGTACTTCGTGTGTGGGCCTGCGTTGGACGTCATTTGCTGCTGCTACCATGGCCGTAATAAAGTGCGGCTAAACGCACATTCGCACAGCGTCTGACTCAGCCTAAAAAGGCTAAATATGTCCTGCTACTTGTACTGCTGGAATTTGCTTGTTTTTGTTTATTAAAATGCATTTAGCAGATGGCAGCATGTGATTGTACAAGATGTATATAAATGCTTCATGAATCTTATAAGGTGTATGCAAATAATCATGTGTACAGTATCACTTCATGTACTGCAGGATTTTTTTTTAAAAAATTCACTTGATTTTACTCACCTTATTGTCCCTTGCCATGTACAGCTCCTCCTATTTAGCTCAAGGAATCCCGAACTTGAAGTCCCTGAAAGTTTCTAGTGCAATTTGTGCTCCTACGCAACTTGCAAATTGCACCCCTCTACATGACTTGTGTACTTTACGTATGCAAGTTCCATAGCACCTTTGCAGGATGACGGATCAGAGCTGCAGTAATGCCATGCTCGGATCCATTGGCTGCATGTCTGAGACCTCTTGCTACCGTGATTGGTCTCAGAGATGGGGACATCTTGGAAAATCTGCATGTTGATGACACCAGTGACAGATCTGGTGACAGGCAGGGTAGAAAAAAAATTCCAGCTGCTGGTGATGCTGTGTAAGGTGGAGGGAACTCCTCCACTTCACCCCATTAATTTCACTTTCACTAGATCAGGGCGGCTGGGAAGGGAGTAGAGCGGGGGGGAAATTCCTCACATCCTGAACAGTAAAAAAATTATTGCAGTATTGCAATATTTCTTTGTAAGTGTATGTCTTTTTAAGGTAATTGAATTTACACACAACCTCCTATCAAAAGGATTGCTGATATAAATATTGCTGTATTCTATTGCATGCATGAGCCCCATATAGTGAGATCTATGGTTTTACTGTCTACTCTGATATTGCACTATATTTCATAGCATTATATGCATAGATCACTCATTTACATATGCTGTAGGTGATCCATAATAAGAGTTGTTGAATTGAACCACAAGCATTAGCACCTTATGCACATATTTGCAAGTTGAACTATCTCTCTTCTATATTACATTACATTATCTGTTTTATGTTTTATTTTTCTTTTGAACATATATCTTTATCTTGCCCTGTTTTGTGTATAAGAACATATACCATATATTGCTGTTTCCTATTTTTATATTATACATGGTTTATGCATACAGCTATTTACGCTCTTGAATGTGTTTATCAAAAACACTTTTTGTTATGGGACACAATAATTGTAACCTCCACGTGGCTTTTCCAAAGTAACCTACACTTCCACATGTGAGATGGTATTTCACTGAGAAATATATACAGGGTTATTCAGAGAGCGGTGAAAAGCAGGAGAATGAAGCAAGGAGTGTGTATAAATAAATATACACTACACAGTGTGGGCGCCTATTTATGAGTGATAATATTAAAGTGCTGGGTGTGGTGCTAATAAATAGTCAATGCTGCCTATAGTATGGTAAAAACACATAAAAAACAACCAAAATATGTGTCAGGATACAAGATAAAAAGCGAAAAACCATACGGCGCATATAGTGCAATTGATGGGTTAATAAATCAATGGATATGTAAAATCCATAAAAACAATGTAAAATTCAATAAAAATATATATCATAAAGATAAAACTGTTATTAGTTATTAATATAAAGGTCAATGAAAGTGCATAGAGTGAAGTCCAGGTCGAATGTGCAAAAAAAGTGCTCCAGTATACAGTACTCAAAAAATGATGATGAAGAATGGTGTGCTGATCTTCTTTTAAGTGCTGGTGTTGAATCCTTTTATCCGTCAGTGATCCTCAAAAAAAGCACATCACAGGAAAAGATGATAGTGCAGATGGTCAGAATAAAATTATCTCAAATTATAATGGAGGTCTAAACCACTCACATTCATGGGAGCCAGGTCCCGGCTCGAGGAGAAACAGCCTGCGGCCAAATATAGAGTGGCACTTCCCTTCTTTATGTCCATACTGGAGACTAGATGAAATGGAGAGAATCGAGAGACGGCACTCCCATAGCGTAATACTGCATATATATGCAAATGTGAAAAGGAAAAAATGAAACGCACTCACCGATTTTGGAGCCTCGTAATGTCAGGCTCAATGTATGTAGCTCTGGGTCCTCTTGGGGTGGGAACCCAAACCCCGATTAGTAACCGGATGAGGGCGCTGAAACACGGCCCGTCTGTGCAAATCGCAGAAACCCCGGTTCACTCCGGTTTCACTCAGACGTCCAGCGTGTGAGTGAAACCGGAGTGAACCGGGGTTTCTGCGATTTGCACAGATGGGCCGTGTTTCAGCGCCCTCATCCGGTTTCTAATCGGGGTTTGGGTTCCCATCCCAAGAGGACCCAGAGCTACATACATTGAGCCTGACATTACGAGGCTCCAAAATCGGTGAGTGCGTTTCATTTTTTCCTTTTCACATTTGCATATATATGCAGTATTACGCTATGGGAGTGCCGTCTCTCGATTCTCTCCATTTCATCTAGTCTCCAGTATGGACATAAAGAAGGGAAGTGCCACTCTATATTTGGCCGCAGGCTGTTTCTCCTCGAGCCGGGACCTGGCTCCCATGAATGTGAGTGGTTTAGACCTCCATTATAATTTGAGATAATTTTATTCTGACCATCTGCACTATCATCTTTTCCTGTGATGTGCTTTTTTTGAGGATCACTGACGGATAAAAGGATTCAACACCAGCACTTAAAAGAAGATCAGCACACCATTCTTCATCATCATTTTTTGAGTACTGTATACTTGAGCACTTTTTTTGCACATTCGACCTGGACTTCACTCTATGCACTTTCATTGACCTTTATATTAATAACTAATAACAGTTTTATCTTTATGATATATATTTTTATTGAATTTTACATTGTTTTTATGGATTTTACATATCCATTGATTTATTAACCCATCAATTGCACTATAAAAGCAGGAGAATGACTGGAGAATGGAAAATTCTAGGTTAAATTAGCCAAACCAGAAAAATTCTCCCATTCATCTCACTTTCCAAATCGGCTATTTTGACCTATAATTTTCCATTCTCCAGTCATTCGCCTGCTTTTCACCACTCTCTGAATAACCCTGATAGACTCCTTAAAGCTGGTTTTAAATTTATTTATTTATTTTATTTATAAAGGATTTTACCAGCGAGGATACATTGAGATTTCTCTCATTTTCAAGTATGTCCTGGCCTGGGTTCAAGAACATTGAATTGTTACAGTTGTTACAGAAATACAAAGTAACAAAATGCAAAATATTAAAAAACAACACAAATATACATATTAACAGAAAATAAATATATTCACTCTCAGGGTTATTCAAAGAGAATCGAAAAGTCACCGCACGTTTGGTGACTTTTCGTTCTCTTCAATTCAGTGCGATTTGGGCGATCCCATTTCGGCGACCCTGCGGTGTATTCAGCAAGCACCACAGGGCTGTTGTGGTGCAGGGAAAAGCCGCCGCAAACCCGACGAACACTCACCGCAAAACCCGGCGAACGCACACTGAAACCTGCAAAAACATCTGGATTAACACCGCCGAACACGCTGGAGAAACCCGAGCAGGAGCCAATCACAGAGCAAAGCAGCCGCCGGAAAAAGCCGACACCGCAGACGAATGGAGTGAAAGAAAAAAAACAGTACACGTGAATGTTTGAAAAGTGAAACGCTGTTTGCAAAGAAACTACAGAACGAAAATGTCTGAAATTTACATATAAGGTCCAATGAATGATAATAAAAAGGGTTTTTACAGAACAAAGAAAAAACGATTTAAAGTAAAACGGAAAAAAATATTTCGGGAAAGAATCCCGAAAAATGCTTATAAGATCCTAAAAAATCTTTAAATAAAGAGACTTTTTACTTCAGAATATTATAATCAACGGTTTATTAGAAATTGCATTAAAACGGGAATATTTTTAACATCGAAGCCTATGGGATTCGCCTGAATAAACCTGACGAATGAAACCACCAAACAGCAGGGTAATTCGGCAACTTTTCACTGCTGGTTTTTGTTCTCTGAATAGAGGAAGCATTGCTTCACTATGGGGATTTCACTGCCCTCGAACAGGCACTGAACAGGCACCGTATGTGCAGGCAATTCGCCAACATTTGGCGAACTGCCTGCTCTCTGGATAGCCGAATGTCCAGGAAAGGTAAGCGTACGGTGAATTTCAGTGTTCGGTTACCTTTCGGCCTCAATTCGGATCTCTTTGACTAAACCTGTATGTTATGATTTTGCAAACGCATTTTGAACCCCTCCCCATTAAATCTCATACTCACCTCTCACCCTTCGGTGGAGAGAACAAAGAGATCCACCGCTTCTTCTTCTTC
Source organism: Leptobrachium leishanense (assembly GCA_009667805.1). Taxonomy (NCBI): domain Eukaryota; kingdom Metazoa; phylum Chordata; class Amphibia; order Anura; family Megophryidae; genus Leptobrachium; species Leptobrachium leishanense. The sequence continues at coordinate 331,549,178 of CM019064.1, read as the reverse complement.
GGGAACAGAGTGAGAATGGGAACAAATAGTTCCTAGTTTGACTCCGCGCTCACTATGCACTCTGTTCAATCTCACCACAGCCACCCCAAAATATGATGGTAGAATGAAGACGATAAGGCTCAGATTTTTCATCTTACCATCTCCATTTTACCTTCAACTACAGAATAGGGTCTAATATTGGTAAGTTCAGCAGCTCGGAACCCTAAATCTCCTTCACACAAAGCCCACAAAATCCCTCTCTTCTATATACCTCTTAACTCCATCACTACCAAAAGTGTGTATGCATGATTTTACATCTTCGTACTATAAAATTGAAAAATATAAAACCAATTTGCATACCTTTTTAATGTAAGATTTTCCTTTTCCCTTCGGAGAGATGAATTACTATGTGAGATCTGACTCCTGGCACCCTGTACTACTGTTAAATTCATGTATTGCAAAGAAGCAGCCTCCACCCTTACTTTAACAAAAGGTTCAACAAACATAACTGCTAAATTACAATAGTCAGATAGAGGACAGAATACAGGGAAAGCTCTGGGGTCACTCACTGCTGTACAGGGATACGATTCAGGAGGTTGATAATGACTACAAATCCCCTTCATTACAAATACAATGTGTTACTGGAATTTCCATTTGCAGCATTATGCCCACAGATTTTTTTTTTGTTATACTCTAATGGTATTTATTTGAAGCTGCATTGCTAATATTCTCACTATGAATACTACAAATCCTCATAAGCAGGATATCTCACCATTTTATTTAACTTTATCACATTAACTGTATTCCATACAAATATAATTTTTGACTACATGTTAGTAATGCAATCGTCATTTGAAATTTGACAAGATAAGGGACTCCGGCTAGAGATTAGAACCTTTCATCATTCAAAATCGGATCCTATAAATGTCACCATGAGTAATCAATGCGTCTGCAGCATCAGGATTCTCCGGAGATGTTTCTGAGCACAAATTGCCAGCATTGGCACTATACTTTAACAAAGGTGGCGTTAACCACTCATTCATCTTTCCAGCGATGACTGGCAGCCCACCCCCCCAAAATGGCTGCCAGAGTGTCTGGCCAAATTAGGGGAATCTCAAAGGGGTGGAGATGTCATGACACAAGTTAAACCCCTTAACGCCAGCATGGCTTTGTAGAGTTTAGTAGTGGAGGAGGGGTCCTTTGGACTCCTGTATCTCCACTTCTGTACACCCATGAAGGTCAAATGATGTGTCATTTGAAATGTCACAGACCCGGCAAAATATGTGACTAAAAATAGGTACAAAAATTAGTGTACAGAGAATTAAAGGTTTAAGCTTATGGCCGATATCCACACAGTGTTTAACTGAATAGCAACTTGTCTTATAAGCCTTTGACTGTTTGGAAAGCTTTGGCAATCACGGCCTTGTCAAAATATCTAGATGGTGCAGAAGTGTTGTATACCATATATTTAGGGCTTTGGCACTTCCGATTTCTACTCAATATGGGCCTTAAGACCAGCCACCACCATCTCCCCTCATTGGCCTCCCCAGCCTTTGGTTAAAAGGAATTAGAAGACATGTACTATATCCAATAATACCTTAAGCAGTGGAAAACAGGAAGTTTATCATCTTATATACAAGAATATCAGTGTGAGAATATGCACTTTATGTGGATTTAGTACATGTATACACACCCTAAAAATTGTTGCCACGCTCTGTCTATATATACCACCAAATAAGTACACCTAAGGAACAATTAAAAAACTTGGATTTAGAAGGGTGCTAAAATTCTTAAGATATGAGTAACCAGTGAATGAAATCCCATAATATATCAATGGGTGGACAAACTAGATATCATGCATCCCTTAACCATATTTCACCATATAAAATGTCATCTTTTTTAGTCTTTTCTGAAGATGATATTCAACATAAATATATACGTATATAAGGGAAAAAACCAAAAACATATAATGGTAAAGCATTAAAGGGGACATTGGATAAAATGTTGCAAGCATACAAGGAAGACCACTCACACTTTGAGCCTTCCCAATTGATGGCTTTGTAAAAGCACCTGTGGTCTTAGTGATGCAGACCCCCTTCTTTTTCTGTGTACCTTCCTTCACAGAGAAGACTCAGAAGAAGAAAATGGTGATGGTGCAGATCATACAATACAAGGAAAAGGATATAATAAAAATGCTACTCACTTGGTAGGGAGCCTGCACTAGGTACTGGCTCTCCTATGCTCTTTAACGGAGGAACGCCAACTCCCACATAGATATCTCCACACTCTGGATTCAATAGAAACAGCAAATCTTTAATCCAGGATGAAAAAGCAGCATAAAATAACATATATAGAAATATTCAATCACATAGTTTATTGTCTTGCTTGGCAATAATTTCCTCAAAGGTCGTGATTCCCTCCACTTCAACCATCCACTCTCTAAGGGAAGGGACTGACAGAGACTTCTAGTGCCTTAGAACCAGGGCACATTCATTGCTGTTGTTCTAACACAGTGACAGTTTCCTCTTTTCACTTACGAAAGTGAACAATGCCAATGAAATAACTCACTTTCTGATATTGGACACCAGGAGCAAGTGCAAAGGAGATGATGCACTACATAATTAGTTAATTACTCACTGTATTATTGAAAACATAGGTGCCCTAATGGCATAAGAGTCATTTGGATTGATTGTTCGAAAAAGTGCACATAAAAGAATTAAAATAAAATTATAACAAGTGTAGAAACACATCAATCTCAGACAATCAGACCTGACAAGGCTCTTTAGCAAGGTAACAAATGCAGAATTATTTACTGAAAACACAAAGGTCAAACTGCAACGGCTTTTGAGAAATGTGCACTCAAGCATGATCATTATTTGAGCTGAAATATAAGCAAAGAAAATATTGTGGATAAAATATATTTTAATGTTTTTATGTCATGATGCTATTCTATTTATCTGAAAAGTATTCTGTACTCCATATCATTCTGGGACTTGTTTTCAAAAGTCAATGTTTAAGTTCTGCCAGCAAGGTTTATGAAACAATGATATTTGTTGTAAGGTTTTCTAACATCTCTTTGTCTGCAGCAAGACTTTGAGTAACTCCCAATGGCAATGTCTTCTAAATGAACAGCAAAGCAATGTTTAACAACAACAATGATGTTTCCTGACCATATCTCCTCTTTGCTGTGATTTAGCCACGCTTACCCCAAAAGCCCAAACTTCTCCATCATCAGCATCCCAACATAACTGTACACAGTACTATAAATAGCATATTATGCTCTCTCAGTGAAAACCAGAGGACAGGGCTCAGCAACTCCAGATGTTTTGGAACCACATATCCCATGAGGCTTTACTAGCCTAATGATGAGTGGATTAGTACCCATGGGAGATGAAGTCCCAAAAGATTTAGGGCACTATCAAGTCCCCATCGCTAAAACGGGGACACCAACAGGGAAAACATTCTCTTTCAGGTTTCCCCTTAGCGTCTCCGTTTCAATACCATACTTGCCCTGGAATGCAGTGCTAAGCTCCTGATACTCAGTATCACTAAAGCGCCGCTGAGTATCACCTGCTGGAGTCCACAGAACGCCACGGAGGGTTGTGCTGCCGGCCACTTGAACTGCATGATCTCACTCTCGCAAGATCGTGCAGTGCGTGGAGTGATCCTTCGAGGGAGACTGGGGGCTATTTGTCCTAAGTCTCACTTTTGCTCCTGGCGGTCAGAAGAGGTGTATTGGGCCACCTTTCGCAACGCGGGATGAGAGGTGAGTATCTGATTTTTTTGGGAGGTGGGTTTCAGCTGGTGATAATTGATTTCACAGAAGAGGAATCAGTTACCATCAGCTTAGACCTGGTGCTAACTTTTCAGTTAGCCGCAGCGGTGCGGTAAATAGCGTTAAGACCTTGTAATCCTAAAGCTAATTACTCCAATTGAAGTATAGGGAGCAAAAAGTACAGTAAGCTTACAGTATAAAATGCTATCACTGTTGCGCTAATGTTTTTTTTAACTTGTTAGCATTTGGGATGTGATATGGGCGGCATGCGTTAACCTAAATTAACCAAGTGCGTGAATGCTAGTGTTAAGGAGGTGGTAGGGCCCCTAGAGGGCCAAGGTGGCTGACCCCTGCCATATCGGTAAGCAAATTTGGATTTTAATGCTATACATTGTGTTTTATAGTTTAGTTTTAACAAATTCAGCATGACCTATAATACTGTGGAACAACAGCAGATACTTTCTCCAATCACCACACTTGCTACATTATATTGGTGTTGCTACTGTGCTTTGTGTGCTCTCTTAAGGTGTGAATGATATAAAACTTATTGCTTGATTTTATAGCAAATAAAGTTGCTATAATTCCAGGAGTCGTCAAAGAACTTCTTGTAGACTAAAGACGTCTTTAAGATATAAAGTAGCCATAGTCATATATTGTATATATAGCAATATATATATTTATAGCTATATAGTTACTAGTAACCTGTAAACTGTCAAGTTGTCAGCCAGCAGTAAGTCTTTCTCTCCAGCTCGAGGGGTGCACTTGCCCTAGTGCACCCCTCTGAATCACAGTAGGAAGCTCTCATTGTGTTATGCAGTATTGATACATTTTGAATATCCATGACTGCATTGTGTTGCTATTGGGCACAAAGAAGCAAGAGTGATCTTTAGAGAATCCAGGCCACTGAGAATGATGTGAATCTTAGAAGTATAATGTGTGTTTTCCAATAAATTGTTTTACCATTGTTTGCAAGTAATTATGTGCTTTTAGTGTTCTAATAATAATAATGCTCTGTAACGTGTCTAATGCTTTTTTTTCTCAGTCACTTTTGCATGCTTTGTGGCATTCTATTGTATGCTGTGAGTTAAAATTAATCGTTAGGTTTGCTTGGTCAAGCAAGGCAGAAAGCAGATGTTTTATTATTTTACACAATGCAGAATGAGTGTTTTCACAGGTTTTAATGCTTTCCCATTAATTGTGTATTTCTGGTAAATGCATCATGTTATTTGCTGATTTTAAAGAGTAAGTAAGTAGCTTTACAATTGTTAAAGTTATCTTTCTGATATCAAATGAAGAACTGACCCTAGGTTACTTTGTTATCTGCAGTATTGAATTAGGTCCTCAGTTCTGTGGAATATTTAATGTGTTTGAAGATAAAGATAAGAATTCAATGCTCTGATAAATGGGAAAAAAAAAGTTGCAGACTTAGTTTTCAAGATCCAGGATAATGGATTATAAACCGAGATGAAGTGAGCCATTGTTACTCTTTCAACTAACAAGATTCTTTCATGCTCATTGAAAAGTCTCCCAATTCAGAACATGAGTTACTGTGATTGATTGTGGTTATCCAGAGTAAAATTCAAGGTGAAATGCAATGAATGTGCATTGGAAGACCTGTCAACCTTTTGCACATTCTACCTTCAAAAATAAGAATGGTATATGTCTGAGGTTTACACTCCCAATTAGCCATTCATTACTCCTTTTGTCTTTTAAGACTGTAAACTTTAAAGCAATGCTGTAAATTATTTTGTGCTATACAATTCCACAATCCAGTTATGCATTATAGTATTTCCTATCCTTGGCACTAGATGTGGCTGTGGTCTATATTTCCCATGATACTCAACAAGTGCTAACAAAGCATCATGGAGCTGCGGTCCATAAATACCTGCAATTGTAATTTTTCTACAACTGTTTTGCCTATGGTTTTCCTTTCGCATATAAACACTAATGGCATAAAGAGGAATGGGAAGGAGACGTAGGGGGATAAACTATAGCCCCTCCTGAATCCCTCTACACCCCGATTTTGTTTTAATTCTTTAGTTGCTTTTAAAAACTCATCTGAATCCACTGCTGGTCGTTCTCTGAGCTCTGCAGAATGTGACAGGCTTCCAGCTGCCACATGTCGTTTGACCACAAAGAGAACAGGTTCGTCAGCCAATCCAGTGGCTCTCAATGCCATGGTTATAGACAGGGCCGGATTAACATAGGGGCAGATGGAGCAGCAGCTCCAGGCCCATGCCCCAGAATAGGCCCACAGAAAAGATAAATTTGTCTGCATTGATGGGCATTTGGACCACTATATATCCACCTTCATAAAACCTACAGGGTCATGTGTGGTATCACCGGAAAGGTCAGAGCATGACCTTTCCAATGATACCAAACATGACCAGGTTTTATGTAACAATAAAAATAAAATAATAAATATTTCTTTATTTTTTCTTTTTCTTTCTAACACAGCAATATTTTTCAGTTATAAAGGGAACAATGATGCTGCAGTAACTCACCATCTCATTTTTCATGTCACTAACAAGCGTGGAGGTGATGGTACACTCCATTAATATGAATTGTTACATCAAGAACCTAAACCGCCACAATGCAGTGAAGTGCACTGGGGGGGCTTTGGAACCCTGCGCCACTAATCTTTACACCTCACAAGGTCAACTGAGGTGTCGTGTCAGACAGGACAGAGTCTGGCCTTTGCATTGATACCAAACATGACAATGTAAAATCTAAAAGAAAAACAAAACAAAACACGTTTTTTATTTATTTTTGTTCCAAAGCGATGGTATTGACCATTTGTCACGTATAAAATTAGCAATACCACTGCCATTACCGTCTCCTTTCCCACATTGGGAGCAAGGACAGTGTTTTATTGATAGTCGTACTAGTCATAAAACACCATTATCCAAAGCACATGGGAAATATCAAATTGTTTGGCTAAAATTGTATATTTTCTCAGAAAAATGCAGTTACAGGTTCCCATTTAATTTTGTTTTTAACAAGAATTCCCTATAGAATATATAACCAGAGGTTTGGATGATAAAATATGAAAAAATAATTTTACACGCTGTGATGATTGAAGTCTGAATGGAAATTTACTCAAACAGTATCTACCTGCTTAGATATACCTATATATGCAATATTAAATAGCCTAAAATATGTTGTCATTTCACTAAATTACGAAAAAAGCCCACCAAAATATTCAGTTCCAGGCCCATAGAGATCTTAATCTGGCCCTGGTTATAGACAGTTATTGGATGGGGCTGGTTCCCAATGGTCCTGAAGTCCTGAAACCTGGGCTCAGAACTCAGTGACAGGGAAAGACTAAAGGCTGAATTTGCCCCCTCAGGGGGGGGGCCTGGGAGGAAAGAACTCACAGCAGTGTGACCACTTAGATAAAATTGCACTTCTTAGTGTCTCTTTAAAGCAGATTGTATTCCTTTTGTTTCCCCCACCTCAAGTCATCTAGAGAGCTTGTCCAATCAGGGCCCTCTATACCTCTTTTCTCTGGTTCCTAAATTTGTAAGTAATTTCGGTAGTTGCATGCCCCACCCTTTATTGTAAAGCACTTCAGAAGCTACTAATAATAATAATATTTTTGATAGTTCCTGTAATGTTTATAATTCACATTATTACATAAGTTTGTTTGCCTTAAATATTTGGACTGTGGTTATGTACAAAACCAAATGACAATGTGTACGATCAACTTATAGTGTTAGTTTGCATAACACTAAAGTAATATAAAACATATGTGAACTTGCACTTGTTTAATGGTTCTTGAAATAAAAAACCTCAAAAGTTGAAAGCATTTTTCAATTTTGGTATTTTGGCCCTAGATTTACAATTCCTTTACCAGATGTCAACAGTCCTTGGTCAATTGAATAAACCTGTAATGGTGTTGGCACCAGTGGCGTAGCGTGGGGGGTGCCTCGGGGGCGGTCGCCCCGGGCGCAATTTTCTTAGGGGGCGCAAAATTTCAAGAGAAATTTGAACCACTAATATTTTCCAGCAGGGATCAGCAAGGCGTCTGTCAGTTTTGCCACACTAGCGGTGACTTGGCACTCAGCGTCCAGAAGGGAGGACCAGGACATAAAATTATGGTCCTGTCCCGACTCCTCCTTAACGCTGATATGAGTCACATGAAGCAGTGCAGCATTATTCAACGGAACACCCTGTACCACGCTTGTCAGTCCTCCTTGAAGCCCTGTTCCAGCCCCCCGCCGTTGGCAGCTCTGCAGCCGCTGAACAGGAAGGAGGGAGGGAGGAGCCTGTCCTGCAGCACCTTTTAAATTTGGTCTCCACTAGGGTACTGGGAGGGAGTGACTTGGGGTACTTGGATAGAGAGTGAATGGAGGTATTGGGAGAAAGTGGGGGTACTGAGAGTGACTGGGTTACTTAGAGGGTGACTAGGGGTACTGGAGAGAGTGACTGGGTATAGTGTGAGAGTGGACCTATGCTAGGGTATACTGGGACAGGGTGACTGGTAGCAGTGGCGTAGCGTGGGGCGGCATGTGTGTTTCATTTTTTTATTATATCAGTATTTTGTTAATATACAATACATGTGCTTGTGGGGTAAGGGGGTCAATACTCTACTGGTGGAAGGGAATCATGGTGTGTTACCATGTCCACAGGTTGGGGGGGCGCACAATTCTTGCCTTGCCCCGGGTGCTGACAACCCACGCTACGCCGCTGGTTGGCACACATCTGATATATTCAATTGTATGCCTATAAATAATAATATTGATTATATCCACCAGAAAAACATTAAATTAGTGTATGCATGTGCTTTATTTGTGAACAACAACAACCAGTGGCGTCACTAGGGTTGGTGTCACCCGGTGCGGTAACTTATGGTGTCACCCCCCCGAGTTTTATGAATTTTTGTTTAACTACTCTTACTCATAAATCAGTACTCCCATATAACACTGAATGCTCATACACAGCGCACATTACTGTGAGGTTTATTGCTGTGGAGCTCTCTCATATGCTCACACACAAATTTTGGCAAACTGCCAGCAAGTACAGTGCCTGTTCGAAGGCAGTGAAAGTGAAGGCACACATGGATATATATTGCCCCAAGCAGCTCTGGATATATTACCCCCAGCTCACATATGGATATATTGCCACAGCTCACAATTATATATTGCCCCAGCAGCTCACCCATGGATATATATTGCCCCCAGCAGCTCACCCATGGATATATAGTGCCCCAGCAGCTCAAACATGGATATAAATTGTCCCCAGCAGCACAAACATGGATATATATTGCCCCCAGTAGCTCAAACATGGATATGTATTGCCGCAGTAGCTCACACATTGATATATATTGCCCCCAGTAGCTCACACATTGATATATATTGCCCCCAGTAGTAATATATATTGCCCCAGCTCACATATGGATATATAGTGCCCCAGCTCACACATGGATGTATAGTGCCCCTGCTCACACATGGATGTATAGTGCCCCTGCTCACACATGGATGTATAGTGCCCAGCTCACACATGGATGTATATTGCCCAGCTCACACATGGATGTATAGTGCCCAGCTCGCACATGGATGTATATTACCCAGCTCACACATGGATGTATATTGGCTAGCTCACACATGGATGTTTAGTGCCCAGCTCACACATGGATGTATAGTGCTCAGCTCACACATGGATGTATATTGCCCAGCTCACACATGGATGTATAGTGCCCCTGCTCACACATGGATGTATAGTGCCCCAACTCAAATATGGATATATTGCCCCAGCAGCTCACCCATCAGGACTCGGGAGGTAGGCAGGGTGCTCGAGTGGAGTCTGGTGCGGCCGCACGCCTCGAAAGAAAAGGCGCCAAGGAGCTGTAGTGCGGGCTGCCGCTGATGACTCAGTCAGAGACATCAGCGCGTCAGCCAGCCGGTGTGCCGCTCCCTCTGGCGGTGGCGTCAGAGGGGGTGGGAGGAGGGGGTGGGATGGATCAGCCGCTGAGCCGCCATCTTTCATGCCCCTTAGGGAGGGTGACACGACTTGCCCTTAGGGTGACAACGTCACCCGGTCACCGTAAGATGTTTTTGATGTTTGATTTTTCTGCCGGCCGCCGCACTGCAGGACCTGCAGTGCGGCGGCCGGTACAAAAATAAAGCATCAAAAAAGTCTTACAGTGACCGGGTGACGGTGTTACCCTAAGGGCAGGCGTCACATGGTGCAGACCGCACCCCCGCCTCCACCTAGCGACGCTAATGACAACAACCAATCCTTATCACCTTGGCCAAATTCACTTAAGCTACCCGTTACATCTCCAAGATCTCACACAGAGCTCCAAAACCCCAGAATCACTGTAATTAGTGGGAAATGCTAGATGTTTGTCTAGATAGAAGGTAGAACCCATGAACAAAAGTGAGATTTCCCTTTTGGCTATTTGCAGTTTAAAAACAAGGCATATTTACATAGGAAAGAAAAAATCACAATATCTCAGAATAAATGTTTAAAACACGCACATCTGTAAAGATTGTATAGAAATAATATAAAATCCAGAGAAATTTAACAATGCTGCAATATGCTTTCCTTTCAGCCCAATTCCAAATTGTGAAGATTTGTATATCACAAAGTAACTCTATAACCCCTTCACTACCAAGTGGTTCTCCATAGAAACACTGGCAGAAAACAATGACTTTATGGAAAACAACTTTAAATAAACCCTTAATCCTACAGCCAAAATAAATTTACAGTCCACCAGAATAAACCCAGATTGAGTTAATTTAATAAACCCAGATTGAGTTAACTTAATCTCTTGTTCCTGATGGTGCTTTTGAAGCCTGAGTTCATTCAATCATGGTATTGAAGGGGTTAAATACAATAAAAGACAGCATTCCAAAGTAACAGAGAGACCATTAGCAGTTGAAAAAATAAATAAAGGGGGGTAAAATAACCCTGTCGGCAAATACACAGTCATTTTCAACATAGATTATCCTGGAAAAAAAAACAGTAACACATGTAACACTGTTGAGCCGAGCGCTTCCTCATAAAACCGTCATAAAGTAAAACACAACCTGTCAGGAAAATCGTCCCTACCTATCCTTGTGACAGCAAGACGGACATAGCATCAGAATGACAACTTGGGACAAAATCAATCCACCTCCTCCAAATAGCATAGCAATGGGTGGTTTTATTAGGTTTTAAAGATATATCCAAAGAGCATTTAAAAAGTATGTTTATGTCACTGCTAAACCAACAAACCTGTCCACCTGCTGTGAAACCAAATTGTACACAATGACACTCGTACATTTATCAAAATAATATATTTTACACTCACAGATCTGCCGTGTTTTTCTGGATACAAATAAAACCATGCACAGTAAAGGATATGACCTGCAATATGCAGGTTTTTCAAGGGGAAATAATTAGTTCATTTAGGCAGTTCACTTGGGTTCCCATCCTTATTATTTGGATTCTAAATCAGTTGGTAAATTTTGGATATACGGTAAGTCATAGAGCTGTATATGTCAAACATGTGTGAAAAAGGTCCTAAATGGGATAGATTAGATATATAGATAGATAGATATAGATAGATAGGCTAGTTATTGCTACATATATAAGGATAGCTATAGCATGATTGTTGTTTTAACCAAGTACTTTCATTGTACATTTTATCATGCATGTACATTTGTGCATTAATTCCCATTTATTTATAACAATTTCACTTCATAAATGTTTAAACTGGGTCAAACATTATTATTATTTTTTGTTGAAATGGTTAAAAATAAAACACCCACTTGTTTGTATCAATTTATTTCTCCAAATAACAAAGTTTTTACTTAAAAAAAACAAGTAGAATAATTTAAGATGCATCTGCTTCCAGATAACAAACAGAAAATGTTATTGCAATATTAGCTGATAATATATCTGCTTATAATCTGTACAACAATCTTCTTGTCAAAACTTTCATATACAAAATAATATAAATGTTCAAATTCACTGCAAAAAATGTTGATTTCCTTTTATGTGGGTGATGTCGTCTGTTGCCCAGGAGCACTTTAATTTCTTTAACCTTCAAATCGGGACTAATCTCCTCTAACTACAAAGAGATAAAGATGATAAATCTATGTTATCTGCCACAAGCATTGAATTTCACTATTCTCCTGCAAACTGCAATTCATTAATAAGTCACATAAAGTTAAAAGTAATGGGAAATTAAAATTCAGACAAATTGTAGGTGAACTAATGGCTGCTTTACAAAATATTCAATGCATTGATTAAAGTGAAATGAGCTTTCCTAAATAGGAAAATAATTGAGACAAGTTATAAGTTATGTATTGGGATTTATTCACCTTACTAATTAATAAGTTATTAATTAATAAGATTAATTTTCACACTATGTGCTTTTTTGTTTAATAGTAGGACTATATTTAAGTAGTTCTTTACTTTATACACACCATTATATGATAGAGATGTGCACCGATTTTTTTTCGGTTCGTTTCGGTTGGTTTTGTTCGGATTTTGTAACTTTTCGTTTCGGATCGTTTCTGACGATTTTCTTTTCGGCTCGTTTCGTTTCGGCTCGTTTTTCGTATCGACTTTTTCACCATGAGTTCGGCCATTTTCGTGTTATCGGATCGGCTCATTTTTCGTATCGACTTTTTTCCGTGATATCGGAAATTTTCATGTTTTTCGGAACGTCCGTTCTCCTCTTTTCAAAGTGTCTATTCCTTTTGACTGAAACTAATAGTTTTTCGGATACGATATTTCTGTCGATATGATAATTCTGTCTATACGGTAATTCTGTCGATACGGTAATTCTGCCAATTCTATCGTTTTTTTAAATTAAATAAAGATCCTTTATTTCTTATGGATATGCATTGCGCAACTTTATTTAATCATATTAAAATGGTATGAAACGAACAAAAATGATCAAAACGATTTAAAAAACCCAAAACTGACCCAAATGGTCTGACTTTAAAAATTAAAGTTTATTTAATTTTTTATTTTTTTATATTTTTTTAATGTATACAGGGTGCTGCTCGTTAGAAAATCAGAAAGCTTATATTTTAAGGGCAGATTTACTCTATCCGATAGAGTAAGTCTTTCGTTTGTTAAACATATAGGCAGTCAGATTTTCTAACTATCAGGATCAGGACGCTGGACAGCAACAGTGCTATCCAGCGTCCTGATCGTTAGAAAATCATAATGTATATATGTTTAACGGCCGTACGGGCTTACTCTATCCAAAGTTCCAATGTGAAACATCGGAACTTTGGATAGATTTCGACTATTCGAAAGTAAAAAAAAAAATAGTCAAAATCTATCCAAAGTCCCGATGTTTCACATCAGGACATCGGATAGAGTAAGTTTCTCCAATGGTGGAGATAGGGGGTTCCAATGAACGCCCTATCTCCCGATCCGTGGCAGCTAGGGGTTAATGTTTGGTATTGTTGGATCGGCCAGAGCATGGCCTTTCCAACCATACCAAACATGACCATGTTAAAAGATGAGACAAAATCTAAAAAGTCAAAAGTTAAAAATTATGTGATAGAAATGAGTCTTCACAAAAATATACAAGATGACAGAAATTTTCAAGGAAAAATAGAGTATATAGAGTATATATTTCTGCACAATTAGTGCTTCCCACTAGATCATTGGCTGTTCAACAATGAAATCCGGTCAATTGTCTACCCAGGGAAGTTCCACTGGATTGAGCCTGAATTGAGACTGCTAAAATCAATGATGCCGGTTTTCACCATAGTTTATAGAGTTCTGTGGAACAAATCAGTCAGAGGCTGACATTCCTTATATTTCAGTCCTCTAGCCGAAGAGATTGTTAAAGTGAACCTGTAATGTACAGCCATGGAACATGCATAATCATAACATGTCATTTAGAAAATCAATTACTATCAGAGGTTTCAAAAAGAGCCAGAGAATCTGTATTAGACATGTGAATATTTATTTTGTTTTCCGTTTCGGATTTTTTTGTCCCATCTTTTTATTCGTTTTGGGTCATTTCGGGACGTTGTTTTTTCATTTCCGGTTGTTCGTTGCTTACCGCGATCCGTATTTTCGGCCTGGTTTTTGGATCACTTTGTTTTTCGTTTTTATGGGTTATTTCTTATTTTGGGTTGATTTGTATTTTGTTTTTATGAGTTATTTCAGTTTTTATTTGTTATTTCAGAATGTGAAATAGATTACTACCAATAAAATGAAAATACCAGCCGTCTACCGTTTATTTTATTCACTTGCCACAAAAAGTCTCTACTTTTTTATTTTTTAGGAATTTTTTAGGCATTCTTCAGGATTTTTTGGGGAAATTTTAGGTTTCCTAATTTATTTTAAAGCAACAAGGCTTTTTTCCCATAGGTTTCAATGTAAAAAATATTTACCATTTTTATTAAATATTTATTAAACTATTTATTTTTTTCATTTGCAGCAAAAAGTTATTTTATATATTTTCTAGGATATTTTTTAGACATTTTTCCGCATTCTTTTTGTAAAATTTTATGTCAGTGAAATGCCCTGATTTTTCATGGTTCACTTCGCCATGGTGCCGTTCAGTGCAGTTCGGCTGCAGTGAAATTCCCATAGAGAAGTAATGGTTAATTTATTCAGTGAACACTGAACACCACTGAAATGTCAGTGAAATGCCCTGGTTTTCGGTGGTTCAGTTTGACAGGTTTAAACAGGAAAATCCCATAGGTTTCAATAAAAAAATATTCTAATTTTTAGTTAATATTTATTAAAACATAAATTTTTCCAGCAAAAAGTCACTTTATTTATTTTTTAGGATTTTTAGGCATTTTTTGGTATATTAAATTATGGGGGTCCTGTGCCTGGGTATATTAAATGTTGGGGTCCTTGCTTTGTTATATTAAATTCTGGGGGTCCTGTGCCTGGGCATTTTAAATTCTGGGGGCCTTGCCTTATTATATTAACTTCTATACCAAGGCAATGAAACCCAGATATAAATAATGTAGGATCTCTGATTTTATATTTCCCTATTTTCTAAGAACTCCCCTCAAACAAACTACAGTACTTTCCTAGTTTCCATAAACCTTCTTCCATACATTTCAAGCACTATTTCTGGTTATCTACTTTGCAACATGAATTGAACCTGCTATATGCTTGTTTTTTCTTCTTCTTTATTTCAAATAAAATCTAGCAAACAATTGTTCACTGTCTCAGAAATGGTCTATAACACCTGTTCAAAGGACATTTCACCATAGCTCCATTGTAAAATCTCTGTGTCCTTGTGTAGATAACAATTGCTGAACTTCTTTTTTTCTTAACACCGGTTTTAGGAGCATAACACATTCTTTTATTTACGATTCCAAGAGTAACTTTCATGCTGTTAAAATATACTGTAACACCTGAGTCTCTATCTACTGCTGATGTCAATTCAGCACTTAGTCTTATCTTTATACATCAAGTATATTGTCTTCAAAAGCTATTCACACAGGACCTGGATTTTTTTTTTCTATAACAAATATAAAAACATACAAGTGTCATCTTTAGGCACTTTGATTAACCCATTCACTGTTGCACTATTTTTTCCCTGTGTGTTGAGCTCATTTTCACCAGTTTTTTTTCTCATCACATTTAGGCTGGGGTCAGACCAGCGCACTTTTAACGTGCGTTCTGGCGCACATAATTACGGCCGCACTAGCAGCAGATGACGGGCAATGACGGCCAATATACGAAGTACGGTCGCACGAAAGTCCGGCCGCGCAACGCAAGTGGAAAACGAACGCATTTTTTCGAGAACGCCGAACCGCTAGTACTGACGTACTGAGTGCGCAGCTGCGGCATAGCGGCGTGTTTGCGTGATTAGGAGATGTCAGACACTGCTAATGTCCAGCCTACATAACGTCCAGACGCAAAAAGAGTTTTTTTGACGATCCGAAAAAATCACGCACGAAAAATGCGTATCGTATGACCGTTTTCGCGCACTCCGTGAAAAAATACGTAAATTCGTTCGGACGCACTTTTTTACGTTCGCGTGTAAAAATGCTTTCGTTTGACCCTTAGCCTTAAACTCATTATCCTTTTACATGGACTCAGAAGAGTCATAATGCATAATTACTTTGTCAATATGTCATGTCACGTCTGAATGCTATAACCCAAATTGTAAAAAAGTTGCAATTTCAGTCAATTGCATTAAAATTTTCAGTCAATTTTATTTTCAAAATGTTACTATCCAAACCTCTGTATACACTATATTGCCAAAAGTATTCGCTCACCCATCCAAATAATCAGAATCAGGTGTTCCAATCACTTCCATGGCCACAGATGTATAAAATCAAGCACCTAGGCACGCAGACTGTTTTAACAAACATTTGTGAAAGAATGGGTCGCTCTCAAGAGCTCAGTGAATTCCAGCGTGGAACTGTGATAGGATGCCACCTGTGCAACAAATCCAGTCATGAAATTTCCTCGCTCCTAAATATTCCACAGTCAACTGTCAGCTGTATTATAAGAACGTGGAAGTGTTTGGGAACAACAGCAACTCAGCCACGAAGTGGTAGGCCACGTAAACTGAGCGGGTTCAGCGGATGCTGAGGCGCATAGTGCGAAGAGGTCGCCAACTTTCTGCAGAGTCAATCGCTACAGACCTCCAAACTTCATGTGGCCTTCAGATTAGCTCAAGAACAGTGCGCAGAGAGCTTCAGGAATGGGTTTCCATGACCGAGCAGCTGCATCCAAGCAATACCGGCTGGGTGGAGTAGAGGTAATGTCACTGCTCTGCATGGAGAGAGCCTGTGGAATCATGGGTTCGATCCCAGCGAGCAACCTCTCCAGTAAGTGTCCTTGGCAAGACACCTAACGGTACATACTCGCCACCCAGGACATACTTGAAAACAAGAGAAATCTTAATGTATCCTTCCTGGTAAAATCCTTTCTAAAAAAAAAAAAAATACATCACCAAGTGCAATGCAAAGCGTCGGATGCAGTGGTGTAAAGCATGCCACCACTGGACTCTAGAGCAGTGGAGACGTGTTCTCTGGAGTGATGAATTGCGCTTCTCCATCTGGCAATCTGATGGACGAGTCTGGGTTTGGCGGTTGCCAGGAGAACGGTACTTGTCTGACTGCATTGTGCCAAGTGTAAAGTTTGGTGGAAGGGAGATTATGGTGTGGGGTTGTTTTTCAGGAGCTGGGCTTGGCCCCTTAGTTCCAGTGAAAGGAACTCTGAAAGCTTCAGCATACCAAGACATTTTGGAAATGTCCCAACTTTGTGGGAACGGTGTTGAGCTGGCCCCTTCCTCTTCCAACATGATTGTGTACCAGTGCACAAAGCAAGGTCCATAAAGACATGGACGACAGAGTCTGTTGTGGATGAACTTGACTGGCCTGCACAGAGTCCTGATCTCAACCCGATAGAACACCTTTGGGATGAATTAAGAGCGGAGACTGAGCCAGGCCTTCTCGTCCAACATCAGTGTGTGACCTCACAAATGCGCTTCTGGAAGAATGGTCAAAAATTCCCATAAACACACTCCTAAACCTTGTGGACAGCCTTCCCAGAAGAGCTGAAGCTGTTATAGCTGCAAAGGGTGGACCGACGTCATATTGAACCCTATGGATTAGGAATGGGATGTCACTTAAGTTCAAATGCTAGTCAAGGCAGGTGAGCGAATACTTTTGGCAATATAGTGTATATTGAATGTGGTATGAAACAAAATATTAGAAATGGGGAACCTGTTACTGCATTATTCTACGGACATATGCAATTTTAGCCCAAATTTTTTTTAAAAAATTCTCTCTTTGTATTTTGGTGCACTACATTCATAAATAATAAAACTATTTATAAAACAATAAAACACTGCTCTTGGCAAGGGAAATGCAAAGGTGAGTTATGGCAGCCACACAGAACTTTATACATTAAAACTGGACAATGCTACTGCCTTATAACAAATATTATGATATATATATTGATATATATATAATAATATTTTCATTTGATTTTCTATTTGGTTTTTACTCTTGAATTTTACATGATCATGGATGCTAGCAGTGGAAATGCCAGACTCTGGCCTATTCAAATTAACTCTCACTTGACCTTGTAGGATGTATAAAATGGACATACAAGGTTCCAAATGACCCCTATCTCTCTTTTCACTGGTCGACTGGCATACGTTTTAGATGTCACGTGAATAAGTAAACTCTGTATCATAACCTATACTCTTGCTCCCCGCATGAGAAATGATTAGGTGAGTTATTGCAGTTTCATTGTTCACTGTGTAATGCAATCTGTAATGAATGCAGGGGCCAGGCTTTTTTTTCTCACTAAACACACCTTGCGTACTTCCCCACTCTGCCAGTCCCTCCAATGGCTTTCTGTATGTTTCAGGATACAGTTTAAAATACTGATGCTCACGTTCAAGTCACTCAATAACTCAACATGTCTTCGTTACTCCGCAACTAGACAACTTCGTTCAGCAGGTGATCTCCACCGGTCATCGGTCTACACACGCACGGCCAACTCTCGCCTCCAAGCCTTCTCAAGGGCAGCACCAGTCCTGTGGAATGACTTGCCTCACCCTATCAAACTCTCCCCTGACCTTCAGGCCTTCAAGAAATCCCTCAAAAGCCATCTCTTCAGAGTAGCGTACCACATCACTGATGCAACTCATCCCTCTGCTCACCTACTCACACTTGATTGAAGCCACTTCTATTGACCCACCATTCCCGAACCACTGGCACTAATGATCCTGCTATCTAGTACAAATCCTCTTCTCTTCCTCAACACCAAGCCCTCTAGACTGTAAGCTCCTATGAGCAGGGCCCTCTACACCTCTTGTTTCCACCCTATGTCCGTTTATATGTATTTCGTTCCCTTTGGTCAGTGTGTAGCGCTGCGGAAACTGTTATATAAATGATGACAATAATAATAAGTAAAATTGCTGCTGCTTTAGAGCAAAAAAAAGGGCATTTTCAATTTTTTTTTTTATTACAAATTATAAGGCCATAGTTGGTATCACTGATTCTGGCCTTTGCTATAACACTTCAATTGACTTTGTAGAGGCTACAGCGGTGACAATTAAGAGATCGAAAGAACCCCTGCTTCGCTAACAAACCTTTTCCAGCTATGCAGGAGTTAATGGGTCGTAATGGCTGTCATGACTTTGTGACGTCATGATGTCCCCACAATTGTTGTCCTAGATTGGCTGGACACGCAGTTACCAATTCCAGGCAGGAGGAAACTGGTGATCGTCGCTGGATTGCCGGTAAGTTAACAGATCACATAAGGGGAACATCCTCCACATATAGAGGCGACATATGAGGCTCTCCTCCATATGTTTATCACAGTGACGGAGTTAAAAAAAATTGATGAATTAAATGCATTGCTATAAAATGACACGTTAACAAATGAATTTAGCTGATATGGTAACTACAGAAGCAACTCTTAACAAAATAAATATATTAATGCACTTGCTATGTATTGCTATTAGCATGAACAAATATGGTATTTTGTGTGAATCAAGTGAATGTGTTCTAGTTTTCTGCTTTGGAGTGCAAAAGATAAGCAGCTCATTTTGATGCATTCAAAAAGGGCAAAATGTATCTGCATGATAACTGTATAATGTACATAAATATATGAAAGGTGGCGAAGTGCAATGTTATTACATAGCGGTGGGTACTTTCTCCATCACACTGTCAGCAAGGTCAACAGACTTAGTGCAATCAATATTCAAAGAATGGCTTATAACCTTCAGCACATACTGGTTAATCAACATCAAAAATAGATAGGACATTGGATATCAGTGTACAGCAGCCTGGCTGCCACGACTAACAAATATCTGGTGTGTTCAAAGATTTTCAAAGCCATAAATTTTGTGATGAGATGGCTATTAATCACTGTCATGGAATGTTTTACTCAGAAGGATATCACAAGCTGCATTTCTCCTAAGCCTTAAAGGTGCAGTCTCTTCCATTTGAACATAATTTGTATATAACAACGAATGTGAAAATATATTTGACAGATTCCAAAAATGTAATATATTATTTATCTGTTTATTTCTTGGTGTATGAGTTTCCAAAGTGTTGTCAGATTTATAATAACATTCCTTTGTATAGTCAATATTTTATTATTTACCTAACCTTGCAGGTTACACACATGGGCTCTTTTATGTTATGCTGTGCATATACAATTCCTTATGTAAACCAGCCTGTAATTAAATGACAGGGGAATCGTGAAGCAAAATGTGATAATACAGATTGCCATTAAACCCAGTATTAGCTTTAACCAGGATTGAAGCCATTGATAGTAATGTTTTTCAATCATCTAACTATGACAACTGTTCATTATAGTATATTATCTAAATACTTATATATATATATACATAAAGCATATGTGAAGTTGAACAAGTACCAGGGGCTGAAAGAAGAGCTACATAGAATGCGGGAAGTGAAGGCAGTAGTAGACCATATGGTGATAGGAGCACTCGAGCCATATCACCCAATTTGGGAGAGAGGCTAAAGCAGATTCCAGATGGAAAATCAGAGACCACTGTCCATAAGACTGCAGAACAAGGAACAATTAAATACTGCACAGACTCCCTCAGACTCCCAGGCCTTTGATAATAGACCTAGTAGTTGGGTTGTTTATGGGGTCAGTTTTTAGCCTATACTTTGTATAATTATTGCCAAGTTAATTTGTAGCCAACGAGATATTGCCTTAAAATTTCCCCCAATTGCTAGTAAATCATATAATGTCACCTTCATGACAGGCTTCGTTAGAGCCCGAGTACAGTAGACACTCAGTATAACACATACTATAGCGTCTGATCTTATAGTCTCATTGGCTTTTCCCCCAAACCTTTCTTTCACAATTTATGCTCAAGTTCAACTTTTGTCTCATCAGACTAGAGCATGTTTTCCCACATGGGTAGCACTTGGTCCCCTATGGGGAGACCGAATGAATCTTTGGCATATTTTAGAAAGAGGTACACGTTCTATTTTTGTAAGAAAGGTTTCTGTTCCCCCCCCATAATCCAGACATGTGGAAAAAATGCGAGAAATGGTGACCACCTCCAAAGATTGACCTGTAACGGTAAGAAATTCCTGAGGAGCCATCAGCTGGTGGTTAACCTCTTGGAGGCCTCACTGATAGATTTTCTAATCATCTACTCACTGACGCAACCATCAATCACTCTCACCTTACAGTCCTCTCCTCCTGTTTCCAACCCCAACCCTCCCAGATTGTGAGTTCCTACGGGAATAGGGCCCTCATCTCCTCCTGTACTGTTTGTCAAATGTTGTTCAATGTATTGTAACCCTGTCTATACTGTGCTTATTGTACAGCGCTGCGGAATATGCTGGCGCTTTATAAATAAAGAATAATAATAATAATAATGTTAGATTTTTTCATGTTCTGTGCCATATCACCACAGTTTTTCCACTTCTTTATGATGGTTAGAATAGTGTCCATTGTGTCCAGTGTCCAGTATCCAATGTGCTTGATATTCTTATTCATCCCTTTCCTGATTGGTGCTTTTCAATAAATCTTAATTCATTCAAAATGTGTTACAGCAAAGTTCATAAATAAGGAAGTGCAGATTAGGTATAATTATAAGAGATACACCTACATGCCCCAGTGTAAGAATGAACAGACAACCACATGAGGTGATGTAAAAAGTAACACACACCTCTTGTGGTATCTGTCGTTGGGGATTCTTGACTCAGTTCCACAAATAATTAGTAATATGTGGGAGGAAGCAAACACAACATAAGATATAATCTGTGTTTAGTAGTATTCATTTGAGTTCACTAGATAATGAAATTCAGATGGCAAATACACACATTAGAGAGCCAGTGCTAGGATCTATCGGTTTATGTGATTTTTTTCTTGAGGTGCCCAATATCACCCCTCCTCTGCTTGTCCCAAAGGCAGATCCCGCAACCCTTTGCTCTTCACGTTCACTCAACAATCAGGACTGGCAAGAGCTATGGATAGCTCTCCTTCCAATAGCATGTGGATTTTTACTGACGGATATCTCTAAAACCATAAAAGGGTCCAGAGTGGAGTGGATGGAGGAGGAAGCCTATTTATTAGGTGAAATACATCTTGACATCTGTATATAACATATATAAAGTTTATAATTGTAGAAGACATTTACACATCCCAGCAATTCAGAGAACGGCTTTACTCGCAGAGCAAGCTACATTTCCCATAAGCAGCAAGGAACTCTGGGTAGGACATGCAATTGAAGTCTCCAATTTCTCACTATTTTGCATCCAGGGTCTGTTTTAACACAGAACCATCCTTGCCAGGGCAATGCCAACTGATAGAAAGTAAAAAGATGAGATTGTGTTTAAACATTCTAATGCTATGGCAGGAAACTGACAACCGGAAATCATCTTTGTCTCTTTGTTTTGTGTAGTATTGTTCTGAATAAACCAAAGAAGGAAAAAGAAAACTAATGAATGTTGTCTAAAAATAGAGACGCCTGTCAGATTTAAGTGAATGAGATATCGTAAACAGTATTGCTAACAACCATCATACATTTATCTTAAAACCATATTAAAAAGGACACGTATTTAAAGGTATCATATTTTCCACAGTTATTTACAGAATTTGGAATCCTTGTCTAAAACTGTAAAAGTATTAGATGCTCTAAAAATGTGTTTCATAAAGAAATCATGAACTATACAATCATTGAAAATCATTTATAATAAATTATTTAATAAATGGGATATGGATGCTCTTGATCTAATTATGTTAACAGCTCTTTCCATTTCACCTCTTAATATTCTTGAGACCTAATACACATTAAACACCGACAAAGTGAGACACAGCATACTTTTAGCAGTTGAAATCTCATTTAAACTAGATTTTCGAACTGCAGTACATTAAAATAGATATTCAAGTTGCCTGTAAATGCTTATAATTATAGATACACTTTCAAGGACAAATTCTCAGCACATTGATGTTACAATGATTCCTCCAAGGTCGGCATTGTGGTGCTTGGCAGAGATTCTTATATAGTTGTCACATGTTTAAAGAACACCAATAACTTCTGAAGTAAAGGGCACCGGCACATGAAGGTCAGAATAAATCATAGCATATTACATCAACCTTTAATAATATCAAAACTAGTAAGATATATGTTTCTCACTTACTGGAAATTATAAAGAGGACTTTACTTTGGTGTTGGGGATTTTACAACAGATGACTGCTTAATTAAAGATGGTCGACTTTGATTAGCATAAAGATAATTAAACTGAAACTTTGTAATTACATTTCAGCTTATTACAAAAATGGGAGTGCCTGGACAGAACTCACAGCACAATCTTCCAAAGTGCATTTTAGATACAAGTCTCCTGTATCCTAGATGCAGGCTCAACTTCCTCTTTTGCCATAATTTAAATCGTTTCGAAAAATAATTACCATCTACTCTAAATCATAACATTTGTAGTGTAAATAATATTTTAATATAAAATATCAAATAAAATCAAGTAAATGTTTATTGAATAATTATCATAGTCACAAAATCATAATAGTTATATAAATTAGATTAAATGAAATGTTCCATATATCCCTTCTGTTTAATTCCTGTCTATTCCTATGATATGCTCGCTCACTCTCTTTCTTATATATATATATATATATATATACACAGACGACAGAAAAATCAAGGTAGCGCTTCACAAAGGCCCAGGAGAAACACCAAAGAAGGAAATGTCTTATCACAGAAAGGTGAATGTATACCACACTTTGGACTCTGGATAACGGAGATCAATGGAGACTGGCAGCATATGCAATTTTCTAATAGATACTCCTTCAATGGTAAGCCTCAAAAAACAAAAATAACAAATAGTGTAATACAGTAAAAATGTAAATATAAGCTGAAAAAGGGAAGGAGTCCTACTCACACTTTATGAGAGCTACCAGCTCTCAAATGAATGTATTGCAGGTATTAAAGGGTTACCTGCTCACCCCAAGCGATCCACAGCTGGATTCTCCCAATGGTTCATTGATTCATTAGTTTGTTTTGTGTTCAATTTCCACCAAAAAATGAAAAACAAGTGATATGAGATAAAACTTGTATTTATTGGCAAAAAATAAAACACATAAGAACAGGGGCCAGACGCTCTTCGCCTGTCAATAAGGCTTCATCACTGGCAAGGTAAATTGAGTAGGACTCCTTCCCCTTTTCACCTTATATTTACATTTTACTGTATTACACTATTTGTTATTTTTGTTATTTTGAGGCTTACCATCTAAGGAGTATCTATTGGAAAATTGCATATGCTGCCAGTCTCCATTGATCTCCGTTATCCAGAGTCCAAAGTGTGGTATACATTCAACTTTCTGTGATAAGACATTTCCTTCTTAGGTGTTTCTCCTGGGCCTTTGTGAAGCGCTACCCCAATTTTTCTTTCATGTATTTGGATTCTTTGGTTCTGGGTGATGGAAAGCACCTAATTTGGGGTTTTAGCGAATCCGGTTAAATATTTAGCGCCACGGGACAATTTTTTCTTTTTATATATATATACACTCATTTAATTTGTGGTGGAGGGCATAAAAAGTGAGACTAAAAGCCGCCACACAGCAAATAATAAAGTTTATAGTTGCAGAGTACATTTACACATCCCAGCAATTCAGAGAACTGATTACAGAGCTTGTGTGCTACATTCCCCACATGCAACAACGTATTCTGGGTAGAATATGCAAATGAAGTCCACAACTCCTCCCTTTTTTTGTATCTAGGCTCTGTAATAACACAGAGCCCTCCTTGCCCAATGCCTTGCGATACTTGATGGCTTTTTTTTTTTTTTTTTTTTAGCAAAGGCCAGGTTATGCAACAAGTCACAATCGCTCGTGTAAATCTGTTTCAGGCTCATTTGCCCTCCTCAGCAGAAGAAAGAATGTAACTGGTTGCTTTTGATGCTTAACCCCTAGGGTAAATCTATACTCATAATAATAGCATTCCAATCAAAAATCCTGAACCCTCTCACTTATTATCAGCTCCAATCAGTTAACATCTAAATTTAAGAAGCATGTTATCTATATTGAAATAGTAGGTTATAATATAATTTCTCTTCCTCTAATATTATCTAGCTCATGTCAAAAATAAAAGGGAGTTCAAAATCCATTAGAGAGACCAGCAAGTGACCTAAAATCACCAAATGATGTTCATCTTATAAGAATGGACAATATTTGTTGTGTTTATTGGAAAATTATTTTAGAAATTAAAAACAAATTATGTTAGAGATTGAACTTTGAAATCCAAGTATTTTCTTCAAATCTTGGTCATTATATGTAAGTCAGATCAGGAAGCAGGTCATTTTGAAATACTGTTCAAATTGGTTTAAGTTCTATAGGGAATGTACAAGCAGGGACTAATGGAAAAAAATATATTTATAAAGTGTTATCTTTCGAAAGCTGTTACCTGGACTGCAACTGCCACAAATCTCAGTTTAATTGTCTTTTAGTGAAAGGCATTCAAAAGTGATGATATCATATATGCCTTTATTTCTGGAGAAGAAAACAAAAATCATGAATTATTTGAAAAAAATAGAATGATTCTGAGTATGTAGCATATTTTTTTTTAAATAGCAACATATAATTAAAATAGGAACCATCTAAATTTCTCATATATAAAATAAATGATATAGGGCTCTGTTACATTCCTAATGCTAACAGTAGCACTCACCTGCGTGAGCACTACCATTAGCTGCGGTATCTACCACATATTACAATCCAAACGCAAACGGGTTAAAAAACCTGTTTGCGTTTGGTACCTTGTGATTCTCAGAGCGAGGTTACTGCACTTTGCGCTCCCTATACTTAACATGGGGAGCGTAAAGTGTTAATCAGCGCTGGTATTACAAAGTCCCAGCGCTGATTAACGTCTGGCACTGGTTAGCGAAAAGTTAACCAGAGCCAGAACCTGGTGTTAACGGATTCCGCTTCTGCAGAATCCGTTAACACCAGCCTTAAAAAATAAAAAAAATAACCACATACTCACCCTCTGTCCCACGGCGAGGACCGCGGCTCTGTCTGCCTCCTACGGCTGGCGGGAGCAGGGAAAGATTGGGGGAAAAAGTCCCCCCAGTCTCTCCCTGCGTATCCCTACACCTGACCGGCCGGATCTTGCGAGGCAAGATCAGGCTGGTCACATGACCGCCGGCGTCTGCTTAGCGCTGCCATGCGCATCCCGGGACATAGCGGGCGCAAACAATGCATAAAAAGCAAGTAAATATGATATTTTTTCATATTTACCTGATCTTCTTGCTTGGAGTTTTGCACGCCCACCTCAGGAGGCATTTTATGCTAACCAATTCGTATCTATACCTAGGTATAGCTAAAAAACGCACTGAGCGTGTGCGTCTGAGTTGCTCCTCCTCCCTCCTACAATGTGAGCTGAGGGGAGGGTGGGGTTGAACTTTCACCCCAGCTACTGCAGAGACAGAGAAGGAAAGAAATACATACACACACAGAGAAAAAGAGACAGCAGAGAGATGGACAGCAAAGAAAAGCACAGAAACACAGCAATAAATGGTAAAGAGCGAAAGACAGCAAGATAAAGCAAAGAAAGCACAAGAAAAGGTACAGTGAGAGAGAGCACTCACAAGAGACAGACAGCACAAGAAAGAGTGAGAGGGAGTGACTGTGTGAGGGAGTTTAAGTGAGACAGTGAGTATGTACCGTATTTTTCGCTCCATAAGACGCACTTTTCTCCCCCCAAAAAGTGGGGGGAAAAGTGGGTGCGTCTTATGGAGCGAATGCCCCATGATATGCCTCAGCTCACCTGTCGCCGCCGTGTTAGGCTCCCTCTGAGCGTGCGTCCGGCGGCAGGAAGCTTGGGCACTCGCCTGGGGGAGCCACATGACCATGATCTCGCGAAATCGCGGTCACGTGGCTCCCCCAGACGAGTGCCCAAGCTTCCTGCCGCCGGACGCACGCTCAGAGGGAGTCTAACGCGGCGGCGACAGGTGAGAGGAGGCATATCCATGAGCTGCTGGGGCACATCCATGAGTGAGCTGGGGCACATCCATGAGCGAGCTGGGGCACATCCATGAGCGAGCTGGGGTGCATCCATGAGCGAGCTGGGGCATATCCATGTGCTGGGGCAAATCCATGTGCTGGGGCATATCCATGTGCTGGGGCATATCCATAAACTGGGGGGCATATCCATAAGCTGGGGGACAGTATCCATGAGCTGGGGGCATTATCCATGAGCTGGGGGACAGTATCCATGAGCTGGGGGACAGTATCCATGAGCTGGGGACAGTATCCATGAGCTGGGGACATATCCATGAGCTGGGGGCAGTATCCATGAGCTGGGGGACAGTATCCATGAGCTGGGGACAGTATCCATGAGCTGGGGGCATATCCATGAGCTGGGGGACAGTATCCATGAGCTGGGGGACAGTATCCATGAGCTGGGGGACAGTATACATGAGCTGGGGCAGTATCCATGAGCTGGGGCAGTATCCATAAGCTGGGGGCAGTATCCATGAGCTGGGGCAGTATATCCATGAGAGGAGCTGGGGCAATATCCATTATTACACTATTTGATTTCAGAATATTTATTTTTCTGTTTTCCTCCTCTAAAAACTAGGTGCGTCTTATGGTCAGGTGCGTCTTATGGAGCGAAAAATACGGTAAATCTTGAAAGCGCGGGTGAGTGAGTCTGCCTGTGTGAGAAAGCGCAAGTGAGTGTGTGAGCGAGTGAGTTTGTTTTGCTTTCACAGTTGCAGAGATACTAATATTCAGTTCCTCGGTTTCCCTAGTCTGAGGTCCTAAGTATGCACAGCTTGTGTTAGTTCATACAGTCACAGGTATTTAAAATGCGCTAGCAAGTTCCGTAGCTGTACAATGGGAGAGGTAGAATAACGAATGTCCATACAAGTTAAACACACAGATCAGTAGGAGAGAGGACCCTGCCCAAGAGGATCCACTGCTTGTGTCATCTCTTGTAAGCTGGCCGTCCAATGCGCCTGTAGTCGGACGACCAACTTGGTTGTCTGACTATGGACAACTATTTTTAACAATCTTAGCCGTCCACTGCAAGCGACTATGGAAGACCTAGGTCGACCAATAGTCAGACTGCTGAATGCCGAAGACCGCCGGACTGAAGGAAAAAGAAAACTGCCATCAAACGCCACCGAAGACCACTGGACTGAAGATAAAAGGATAGTGCTGCGACTGCTGGCTGCTCTCCTCTATTGGCTCTTTGTGAAGGCTTGTAACTGTAACGCTCACTGGAGCTGAAAAGGCTTTAACATACAGGACACTATTCTCACTCTACAACACCGTTGAACACTGCTGAAGAGTCAAGACCCCTGGACTGATGAAAAAAAAATGCCACTGAACGCTGCCAGACTGCAGGGAAAAAAACAAACACTTTTTAAGAATTGGAAATCAAAAAATTTATTAAAAAAATACAAAAAATACAAAAAGATGTTAAGAAAAATATGTAAGACTTTTTGCTGAATATAAAAAGAGTAAACTGTAAAAAAAAATGAAAACCAAAATATTATTTAACATTTAATCCTATGTGATTCACCTGTTTTACCTGTTGAACTGAACCACTGAAAATCAAGGCATTTTTTATTTATTTTTGTACCTGATAATTAGTCTTCATCAGATAAATCCGATTCAAATGGGAAAGATCGCTAGTCTGTTGTTGCCACACACCGGTCATCTGAAGTCATCTGACTGAAGTCGGAGGCAGTGGAAGAGGGTTGATTCTCCTCTGTGTTAGGATTAGTCTGACTACGGACGACTTGGCAGATACGGACCCAGTGGATGGCCAGCCATAGACTGTAAGACTCCATTGAGAGTTGTGTGTGCATGACATGCATGTTGTGAGATCACATGTACACTCTATCTAGTATCTTGCCGAATTAATAGCAGCACAGTAGGAACTCTGTACATAGTGCTTTTCTGATTGTGGAGAGAAGATGCAACAGATCATCCTCTCCACAATGGGCCCATGAGGTGAGAATAGGAGGTTTGATTTTTGTCAAGTTCTTTTTTGTGTGTTAATTTAATTTGCAATATTTGGTAGCTGCTAATAGATACAATCAAAAGAGTCTACGGTTTGACTGGAGTAGGACAAGACACATTAACACTGATGAGAGAGGCCATTATATTCAATGGCTCTATCGTTAATATTAACAGCCTGGCTAGAATAGGGCTCTATCTTTATCTTTTTAAGTATGAATACATTTAATTTGCTAGATTACTTGTGTTAAAAAGTACATTTACAAAAGATGAGCTCTTAATATTTTGAAGGGCTCTAGAATTATAACAATACTTGTAAGAAGCACTTCACTTCACTTTCACTAAGCACCATGCTTTCATTGAAAGAATGGTGGTTTGAATTTGTTTAGACTACAGTAAATTCACTGTTTAGAGGGCTGCCACAATGGGTGGCCATACTTTTTCTTTCCACTGTATTTTCTGAATCTTCAGCATATTTTAAATCTTATGTTTCAATGGGGATTCACACTGGTGTAGCGAATGTTAATGGTGAAGGAACATGAGAAAATGGAACATTAAGCATTAAAACAATTGTTAACAATACTATTTTTGATTTTCCTTAAAGTTACTGACATCCAGTACAGCATCGATTTGGTTTGTAGTTGTCAATAAAAATATGCTTAACATCATCTCACAGTATCGCGTATACCCAGTTTTCAAAACCCAAGCAGCAAATTCCTACCTATACCAGTCGTTAGAATGGCCGGGCAAAACTAGAGAAGCCTAGCAAACAAGCCAGGGTCAAGAACAGTAGAGGCACACAATGATGGGCCAATGTCCGTACATAGAGAAAGATACTCAGAAAAGCCCGGGTCAAAGGTGCAGAGATATAAACATAGTCAAAGAAACATAGCCAGAAGTTAAAATCGGTAATCCCCAATCCAAAAATATAACAGGAAGGCGCTGAGTGATCAGAAATCACAACAGGACCAAGATCAACATCAGACACCATTATTTGAAGTCTCTGGAGGCTTCTGTCTCAGTTGGAACGAGTAGGTCCAATGACACGGAGCCGTTGCATTAACTGCGTCAGACCGAAGACCGATTGTTGTAAGGAGCCAAAGAGGACAAAGAAGAAACTTTCAAAAAGGAAAACATGAACCGGAGGCAAAGACAATGCCTTAAATAGCCAAGAAAAGGAAACATGCCTGCCATCAAGATTAGACATGTGCGTTTTATATTGTTAGAATTCGAATTTGTCCGAATTCGAATTCGTCCGAAAATCCACCATTTTTCTTTATTCGGAAGCATTTCCGAAAACAATACTTGGCCATCCGAAATTTCGAATCGGTCCGAAAGAACAATTCAAAACGATCAGAATAGATCCGAAATGATCCGAAACTGGAAAAAAAGTCTATGCAATTCAAGACAAAGCAATGGGTTAATGGGCATTGGGCATCTCACAGGGCACATAGTATGTAACAAGCAAAGGTTAAAGGGCATTGCACATCTCACAGGGCAGAGCATATGTCCCAAGCAAAGGGTTAAAGGGCATTGGGCATCTCACAAACCACAGCGTATGTCCCAGCAAAGCGTTAATGGGCATTGGACATCTCACAGGGCACAGCATATGTCCCAAGCAAAGGGTTAATGGGCATTGGGCATCTCACAGGTCACAGCGTATGTCCCAGTGAAGGGTTAATGGGCATTCAGCATCTCACAGGGCACAGTGTATGTCCCAGCAAAGGGTTCGAAAATGATCCAAAAATGATCCACAGCCCAAAATGATCCGAAATGATCTGAAACGAAAAATACCGCCATGCAAATGTCTACTCAAATGACGCATCTGATCTATTATAAATAACTTATTAACAGCTCAAAACAGCTGTGCAGGAGTGGCTGTGACTCGTTGGATAACATGACCTTTGCTAAAAAGCCATCTAGTATGACATTGCACTGGCAAGGAGGGTTCTGTGATAAAGCATGTCCTACTCAGAGTTCCTTGCTGCATATGAGGAATGTAGCACATGAGCTCTGTGGGCAAAGCAGTTCTCTGAATTTCTGGGATGTGTAAATGTCTTCTACAATTATAAACTTCTTTCTTATTCAGACATATATAAAGAGATAGTCTGTGCAATCAAGTGTTGATTAACTGCCTTTTTTTTATAGTTTAGCTAACACAGTTCCACAAACAGATGAGTCAGAGGTCTCTGTTATGAAGACAGTTGCATCAGATTTGGTTCTGTGTATGTATCCTCATTGGGTCAATCTAATATATTATGCTGTAACTGAAATTTATCTGTATATTTTTCTAATCCCATCTGGCATTACCAACAATCATACAACCAATTAGTTTACACGGATATTGTTTCTTGAAATGATAACCGATATTTTAATATAGAATTGAATTATGAGATAATATTTAGATAGCATATTGTATTCAAATATTTTTCAGATTAAATTTCTTTGGAGCAATAATGTATAATTTTCCACCCAACATTATTATTATTATTCTTTATTTATAAAGCGCCAGCATATTCCGCAGCGCTGTACAATAGGCACAGTATAGACAGGGTTACAATACATTGAACAACATTTGACAAACAGTACAGGAGGAGATGAGGGCCCTATTCCCATAGGAACTCACAATCTAGGAGGGTTGGGGTTGGAAACAGGAGGAGAGGACTGTAAGGTGAGAGTGATTGATGGTTGTGTCAGTGAGTTGGGTGGTAGGCTTCCCTAAATAGGAATGTTTTAAGGGAGCGTTTGAAGGAAGAGAAGTTAGGGGAAAGTCTGACAGTACGAGGGAGAGCGTTCCAGAGAGTGGGGGCTGCGCGTGAGAAATCCTGCAGTCTATCATGGGAAGAGGTGATGCGGGGAGAAGCTAGGCGCAGGTCACTGTTTGACCTTAGGGAGCGGGCTGGGGTGTATCTGGTGATTAGTGAGGACAGGTAGTGGGGCGCTGAGTTAGTGAGGGTTTTGTAGGTAAGGATAAGGATTTTGAACTTAATTCTGCAGTGGATGGGGAGCCAGTGAAGGGACTCGCAGAGGGGAGCGGCAGAGACAGAGCGGCGGGTGTCTTCATAACTGTCTCTTAGGGAGGAATCAGCATTGTCACGCTGTATTGCAGCAATGATGCTTGAAAGAACAGCTACCTTCTTATAGTAAGAAACAATGAGAAATATATGTACAAAACACACTCACCACACACACACATGCGCATGCACACTGTCCGGCCACTTTATTAGCTACTTCCACATAGTAGCGTGTTGAGTCTCCTTTAGCATTCACAACAGCCAGAATTTGCTGAGGCATGGACTCAACAAGGTTCTAAAATCATTGTTAAAGTATTGTGTACAAGCAGTTCCTGGACATTTGAAGGAGATGCAGGCACCTCCAAATATTCCTTTCCAGCTCACCCCAAAAATGGGGTCAATCAGATTGAGATCCTAGGGACTCGGCGGACCAATGCAGCAAAGAAAAGTAATTGTTATGTTCCTGGAACAATCCCATAGTGATGCAGGCTTTGTGCACCAAAGCATTATCATGCTGAAAGTAACTATCTGCCTGAGGCTAAATTGTCAACATGAATGGATGCAACTGGTCAGCAATGATGTTTATGTATGCTCTGTCATCCAAACATGAATCCAGGAGTATGAATGGACCCAACTAGTTCCAGGAAAGCATTCCCTACACCATGACACTGCCTCCACCGGCTTGAACAGTTGTCGTCCAACACGATAGGCCCATGGATTCATGTTGTTTGCAGCAAATTCTGAGGCTGCCATCAACATGACTGTAAGGTCCTGGTGACCCTGACCCCCTGGCGCCCCTTCTGTTCCGCATCCTGCAGGCCCCCTGCAGGTTCCAGGACTTTTGTTTCGACTCTGCACATCATGAACTCTTACGTTCTGACCAGGGAGACTCACCTGCCTTTCATTTTCCCTAATTTGTTCTTCATATAAGGGAGTCCCACCCTTTCCTCTGGACTTCCACATTGAAGTTGCTGACTGCAAACCTATCTGCCAAGCTCCCTGAAACCTCCAGACCATCTCCTGAATTCTGCAACCAAAGACTCCAAGGACCCTCTGTATTTTCTGGACATTCATCTACTTTATATACCGGTACCCTCCCATCCTGCTCCCCTTCTGCCCCCCATCTAGGACCCCCCATGTACCAGACCCTTTGCTTGACCCTGACCATTCCATTGCCTGTTCCTTGTCGAATTCCATGCTACCGTGTTTATATACAATAAACACCCTTTGTGACTCTGAACCTGCCTCCATCACTGCATCCTGGGCTCACAACCCCCTCCTACTACACCCACCGCAGTCAAACCCTTACAAAATGTGGAAGTCAAATCCCTGTGAGCCTGCGGTGATTTTAGCCTATGTAAAAGGACTGAAAGAGGCTAACCAAAATTTCCAACAGCATCTTGATTCATTGTTGGAGTACCTGCAGCAGACCTTTAAATGACGCATCGACTAAGGAGTGCATTCCAGTTCCAAAAGGTGCTCGCGGACCCCTGACCAAGGAAGAAGAAGAGCGCAAGACTTGTGTTTTTATTGTGGGGATCGCTTGCATAAAATATGTGCCTGCCCTCTGCGCCCACTAAAGCCGGAGACAAAAGATCGTGCCACGCCTGTTTGTGTCCAGCCTGTTTCTACGAGGCCTTCACCGACCAAGCCTGCACCCATGAAGACCACAAAGTTCTTGGGGAAACCCATACCAACCCAACAAAAAACGATGGTGCCTGCCCTGCAGAAACTAGCTTCATCGACGGTCAGGAATAAAAACCCAGTATCCAAACCTGCTCCCCGGAGAATTCCGTTGATCAAGACACCTCAGTAAAAATGTGTTCCTACTCCCAGGACATCAGTGCCCGGAAGAAGGGTATCACTGGAGCCCACCTCTGAGGA
Organism: Leptobrachium leishanense; assembly: GCA_009667805.1. Classification (NCBI taxonomy): domain Eukaryota; kingdom Metazoa; phylum Chordata; class Amphibia; order Anura; family Megophryidae; genus Leptobrachium; species Leptobrachium leishanense. Next base: position 331,515,599 of record CM019064.1, on the reverse strand, counting down.
AGAGTCAGAGACCTCTGTGGAGTACACCGAGCCTGAAGTGCCTATGGAGCAAGGATACATGGAACAAGACCCTGCTGTGCCAATGGAGACAGAAAATGTCATGCTTTCCTGTGGGAGACCTATCACTCCCATCCAGCAGATTACGGCTAGTGTTTGTAACAATCTTGAAACCAGCTCTCTGCCTCCAAGTTGTGTATATTCCTCCAATGGGACAATCGTTCGCAGAGAGGATCTGGAGACATTTGAAACAGCCCTGAAAATCCGAGAAGCTGCACATCACCCCAGAGAATCGGTGTTGGCACTGGCTACTACCTTCTACCAACACCCTCTGCCATGCTCACCGCCCCCGGTTGTTGCTGTGGAGACCGCCATCCCCACTACCCATTGTTGGTGGTTTTCCGATACAGCCGCACCGGGGAGGGTTTGGGGGTCTACCAAAGTTAACTCTCCCATTCCTCACAGCCGCAAGTTTGGGCTGGTTTCTGGATGGCCATGCCAGGGAACTGCACATGTTGGCACCGCTGTCTCTACCCCAAAAGGCACCATCATATGAACTTCACCCTCAAGCCAGCTTCTCAGCATTGCCTGAACCCCGTGGTCAAGTTTCACCAGGCCTCAGAACCCCCAGTGTCTGCTGCCCTGCTCCGCACAGAACCCTCGGAATCCGGTGTCCTGCAGCTCAAGCAACCCTCCGGGCCAGCTGCCCTGCAGCTCGAGCAACCCTCCGGGCTAGCTGCCCTGCAGCTCGAGCAACCCTCCGGGCTAGCTGCCCTGCAGCTCGAGCAACCCTCTGGCCTAGCTGCCCTGCAGCTCGAGCAACCCTCTGGGCTAGCTGCCCTGCAGCTCGAGCAACCCTCTGGGCTAGCTGCCCTGCAGCTCGAGCAACCCTCTGGGCTAGCTGCCCTGCAGCTCGAGCAACCCTCTGGGCCAGCTGCCCTGCAGCTCGAGCAACCCTCCGGGCTAGCTGCCCTGCAGCTCGAGCAACCCTCCGGGCTAGCTGCCCTGCAGCTCGAGCAACCCTCCGGGCTAGCTGCCCTGCAGCTCGAGCAACCCTCTGGGATAGCTGCCCTGCAGCTCGAGCAACCCTCTGAGCTCGCTTCTCTGCAACCTGCAGGATCCCAAGAGTCTGCTTCCCTGCAACCCGCAGGATCCCAAGAGTCTGCTTCCCTGCAACCCGCAGGATCCCAAGAGTCTGCTTCCCTGCAACCCGCAGGATCTTCAGATGTCACTGCCCTGCAACCCGCAGGATCTCCTGAGCTGTCGCCACCATGGGGCCGTCGCTGCCGCCGTAAGGCCAAGTCGCTCACTACCCAGCAAGAGCCGTGCTGTACCCAGGTCGCCGCAGAGCCATGCAGTACCCAGGTTGCCGCAGAGCCGTGCAGTACCCAGGTCGCAGCAGAGCCGTGCAGTACCCAGGTCGCCGCAGAGCCGTGCAGTACCCAGGTCGCCGCAGAGCCGTGCAGTACCCAGGTCGCCCAAGAGCCGTGCAGTACCCAGGTCGCCCAAGAGCCGTGCAGTACCCAGGTCGCTCAAGAGCCATGCAGTACCCAGGTCGCTCAAGAGCCTTGCAGTACCCAGGTTGTCGCCAAAGTTGCTGCCACACCACGCTGTGCCGAGGTCCTTGCCGAGGTTGCTGCAATACCAGGTAGTGCCGAGGCCACCGCCGTGGAGCTGTGCAGTGCCGAGATCCATTCTCTGCAGGGCGCTGCCCCACCAGTCCTCACCAAGGGCGCTGCCCCACCGGTCCTCACCAAGGGTGCTGCCCCACCGCTCCTCACCAAGGGCGCTGCCCCACCGGCCCTCACCAAGGGCGCTGCCCCACCAGTCCTCACCAAGGGTGCTGCCCCATCGGTCCTCACCAAGGGCGCTGCCCCATCGACCCTCTCCGAGGTCACCTCCAAGTCCGCCGTCTGAGAGTCGCAGAGCCCTGCAGCAGCTACCGTCATGGGGGATCTCATCCCCAGGTCAACATGTTCTGCCAGTCCAGAGTCCTGCCAGTCCAATATTGTTTTAATGATGGGTACACTGGCAGGCTTTGTTAGCCAGATCGCAACCCTATCGCGACATGTGCAAGACGTCCAGGAGAACCAACTTATGCTACAGGCCCTGGTTTTTGACACCCATGCACCATCCAGGCAGCCGGGTGATCCGCCTGTGCCAATGTCGTTGACCGCCGCCGGTGCTGACCCTGACCTCGCCCTGGGCCGTTCGGAGTCCGGCCCTTAGAGGGGGGCTCTGTAAGGTCCTGGTGACCCTGACCCCCTGGCGCCCCTTCTGTTCCGCATCCTGCAGGCCCCCTGCAGGTTCCAGGACTTTTGTTTTGACTCTGCACATCATGAACTCTTACGTTCTGACCAGGGAGACTCACCTGCCCTTCATTTTCCCTAATTTGTTCTTCATATAAGGGAGTCCCACCCTTTCCTCTGGACTTCCACATTGAAGTTGCTGACTGCAAACCTATCTGCCAAGCTCCCTGAAACCTGTAGACCATCTCCTGAATTCTGCAACCAAAGACTCCAAGGACCCTCTGTATTTTCTGGACATTCATCTACTTTATATAATGGGACCCCCCGTGTACCAGACCCTTTGCTTGACCCTGACCATTCCATTGCCTGTTCCTTGTCGGATTCCATGCTACCATGTTTATATACAATAAACACCCTTTGTGATTCTGAACCTGCCTCCATCACTGCATCCTGGGCTCACAACCCCCTCCTACTACACTCACCGCAGTCAAACCCTTACAATGATGCACCAGCAACTTTAACTCATCAGACCAAGCAACCTTTTCTCATTCTTCAATGGACCAGTGCTGATGTTGCTGTTCCCACAGAAGGTATGCTCTCCTGTCCTTCTCTGATAACAGCAGTACCCGATGTGGCTGTCAGCTGTTGTACCCCATCCTTACCAGAGTTCATCTAGTGATGCATCGAGGTTGAATTCTCATGTCACTTTGGCACTGTCTGTTGGTTTGCACTAGTAAAATCATCATCCTTCTCCCTCACAACAACGAGTGATTTCCTTCCACAAGAGTGCCGCTGACTCCCAATTTTTGTTCCTTGCACCATTCTCAATACACCCTTGATTGTATGAAAAAAGTTCAGGATAATGGCTGTCTCAGAGACATTTCATCCAGCATGTCTTGCACATACAATTATGCCACATTCAAAGATCTTTGACCTTTCCCATAATTGCTATGCTTTTTAGTCTAAAGGATGATGGGAAGGTTGCTTTGCTGTATTTATATACAAAACTGGCCATGTGACATGCAATGGAATTTGTGTGCAGAGCTAGGGTATACCTAATAAAGTGACGAGACATTGAGTGTGTATATATATAAATATAATGCATTACAACAGCCAGGGAGAGGACTGAATACTGTACCATTAAACATGGCTATTCAGAGATTAATCCTTTAACACTGAGGGGTGTTCTATGCAGTCCCCACGGTGGATAGGAGTAAACGCCGCCCAGTAGCCTGCCCATTGACTCGATCGGTCTGTCTATATTGCGAGCGCGCCGATTATGTCAGTGGCTGCTGTGGGACCACTGTCCTGCGGCAGCCAATGACGCGACCAGGTTGCGCAATGTATGTGGGCAGAAAGGCCAGCCTCAGCACCAGTGGGGAGTGCTATGTCACCACGCGGCCAGGGCCAGGCTGCCAGGGCCAGATTTATAACTAGGCCACAAGGGGGTGCCTTGGTCTTTAACAAAAAAGGTTTTTTTTTTACAATCAGAGCACTGTATCAAGCCTAAGGGCTTGAGGGACATATGAAGTAACATTGGAATGGCCAGATTATGGCATTTCCAGTGATACCAAAAATAACCAGGTCAGATTTCTGTAAAAGTAAATCAACAAATAAAATTATATATTTTTTTTTCCTAATTCAGCACTATTAACCCGTTTGCAATTAGAAAGTGAACGGTGATGCTGCACTAACTCACCTTCTCATTCCCCTCACTGCCAGAAAGTGTGGAGCTGAGGATGCAACATATTGTTTCATCAATACCTGAAAACAATAATCAGTTTTGAGATTTTTTTTTATTTTTCAAAAATTAGTTTGCCCCAAAACAAAAATTTAAAAGGTCATTTTGGCATGTTTCTTTTTTTTTTTTCGTGGGGTAGGGGCGCTTCACATTTCTGCGCCTATAGGCTTCTTTGATGTAAATCCGGCCCTGCCCACAGAATTGAGCTCCCAGCGGCAAGCGGTTAAGGGAAAAGGGCATTTCTGTAGCATTTGCATGTAGAAAATATGCCCATGTACAAATATTACTAAAACAAAGTGTTGATATTTTTTTGAAAGATGGATTGCTAATAATCTCATTACATTCACTAAAAACAAACATATGACCATTCTTTTCTCTTATCACATTTACTATATTCGAGTAGAAGGAAGATAATGTAGACTTTGTTCAAAATAACGAAACATAAAGGAAAGCATCTAGAGTCTTGATGATGTTTCATTTCAATATTTCTAATATTCTCAGAAAGAATGAATAAATAAAACAATTACATTGTATAAAGTCACATTATTATCTAAAGCAAAATAGTAATGAAAACACAAAATAATTGCTGTCTAAGTATTCAATGCTTCAAATAAAAGTAATGCTAATATCTATGTTTTTAACAAAAGGTGTTTGGGAGTGAAAGGGTAAAGTTGCTCTTCTGATTGCTTTGCAATAACAGAAATAGGAGATCTTGAATCTTCTGTTCTTATGTTAATAAAGTACACAGAGTAATGCTCTCAGTTCACCACTAATGAGAATATTGACTGGTCAGATAAATGTAAGCCTTCGATGTAACAAGCTAACATGCCTCTGGTTATCTAAATAAAGGTTTGATTGATTTTAAGGGAACAAATAATCTAAGACAGTTTAAGATAATCGTCAACACCATCACAAGTTTCTTTTGTAACTTTCCCTAAATATAAATATAGATCTTACAGCAAAAATAATTGGAATTTTTCCAAGGTTTCCATTTTAATCTCAGACACATTACATTGTTATATCATTTAAGTCTGAATAATATAATATGTTTAATATTTTATAAGCTATTTCTTGTTCAGGTTTATAGGTATGTGGGTAGTCTAGTCTCTTTTTTTTTCCTTTTATAAAACAACCAGTATGACATGTACATATTTAATATAGTGAAACAGCATATGTTAATACAAAATAATATTTGATTTGTATTTGATCTGCCTTGTTTCACTAAAATGATTTATTGAGTATTTTTTTCGTTATTGATTTTCCAGGTTATGTTAAAAGGGCTCCAACATCAGAGACACAGCTCCCACTGCTGACAGTAACAGGGAGCCACTAAGGGGAAAAAAATGATGCAAGACACTATCACTTACTGGCTCCCTGTTACTGGGTCTGTTCCAAACAAGCTTCTGTATTAGCAGCTTGTCAGAATAATAGGGAGCCACTATGAGATACCGCCAGGGGTGCTGCTGCTATTGACATGTACGTACATGAAATTCCATGACGTCAACCTCTGCGCAAGCTTGTGAGATTGGGGTCATGCAGGGATGATGGAATAATAATATTTGTTTCGTTATTTAGGTATTTTTGTGTCTTAGATTATAAACTGTCAAGCATGGTCCTCTCGCCTACTGTTCTGTAGGTGCAATGTGTATGTATATTTGTTATTCTGTCTCTCCCTCTGTACAACACTACTGGAACTCGTTGGCGCTTTATACATGCTTGTAACGGTAACTGTATTATTCAGTGCTATGTGATTTGGCAAAATCACTTAACACTAGACTTTGTGAGCCGGCATTCTTTTCAAGTACTGGCTCGAGACAAGAACAGCGAGCTAGGTCGGAAGAGCTCACTGTTCTCATTTCGAACAATTATTATTTGCTCCTATTCATAGTATAGGAGACATTAATGTACAAAAAGGACCTGCTAAATCAAAGCTGTTAATTCCAAGGCAAGGTCAAAATAGCAGCTGCAACTGTTAAGTTAACGGTAAGATCGGAGCAGAGCCCACTATACGAATCTGCGAAAGTAGACAATATTAAAATAAACCTATGAACCATGGAAACACGCCCAGTAGCATGTCTAAATCAAGCTGTAATGTGAAATATTGATAAGCATATTCTCTGTTTAAAATGATTGAATCATACTCCCCTTATAGAATATGGGGCACAGTTAACAGTATTTAATAGATAAGGCATATTTTACACCATACAGTAGAAAAATATATACAATATAATGAATTCAACCATTATTCAAGAGTGCAGAATCTTGAATTGTATTAAGGTCATTTTGTGTGACATTTGCTGCCAAAAAATGCTTATTTTAATGACACATTGACAAATGACAGCTAAAAAATCTAGTAGTGAAAATAAATCTTTCTAAAAGCAGAAACATGATGTAACGCTCTATCACAATATAACAACCACTCAGTAAAATGTCTTGCAGATTCAAAAAAAGACAGTGAGATACATTTTCTATTCTTCAGATTTTAAATAAAATGTGGGAGTTTCTGCAAATAAATGAAAAGCGAAGAAAATTCACACAAAAAAAACTGTAACCATGATCTTCTCTACACGATAAACATAGGAAACCACGGGTTAATGTGAGGTGATCTAGCACTGCCCAAAACCAATGGTGGAAACCCCCCCCCCCTTCATTAAAATCACTCTAGTGAGACTGAAAGGAAACACACACAAAAAGTCAAAAGTATTGAAAAATACACAACCCCCTCCCCCAAAAAAGTCTAAGTCATCAATTCTAAAGTGCAGAGCATCGACTGCAAGGCCACCCCTGACAAAGCATAGGCAAACTTTAGGGACCATTTCATCTACTGCTGGGGAAAAATAAAGAAACCATCCATGAAGCGTCTACATTCCACCCGTTGACAGAACAATAAGACCATTGATCCTTTACTCCTGGTTTGTTTATAGGGGTTTTGTAATTTAACTTTCCTTAATACAATAAAGTAAGTCAGATAACTTTCCTGTTATGCCCTTTAATGCACTGAGAAATATGATTGGAGCACTGACATACTCAATGTGTATAAAATGTATTATCACTGCTGTAGTTACATATTAGCAACTGCTCAGCTATTGCTGCCCAGTCATTAATAATTAAAAGGGACTCCGTTCACTGGTGCGCCAAGACTCCACCCATGCACAGTGGGTGGGGCAAGTAATACAAATGTGGGGTCATACCATTGTCCCCCATTGGACTTTCACACATGGGTGTTGAGTTGGATGTATTAGACATGTCCAAGTTTCACTCCACACCCAGGTGCAACAGGCAGGGTCAATAAATAAAAGTGGGTGGTAACGTGCACTTGGCATAAATCCATGGGGTTGGAAGGGGCGAATTGACAAGGGGTGTACATGTCATTTTTTAATTTCATAACTGCAAAGTACGGATTGTACATGTGGACCCCTATTACGCTCCTGGCGTTAAAACTCGAGCGCAGAGGAGGAAAAACTGCGCCCGCAGTTTCCCCACCTTGCACCCGCGTTTTAACGCCAGACTACAATGCAGGCGCAAAATATGCTGCCTGCATTGTTAGCGAGCACTAAAAATCAGGATGCGTGCGGCAGCACTGAGCGCAGCCGCACGCATCCTCTCAATGGAGTCCATTGAGCTCCCCTCTGATGGTCACGTGACCAGCCGGATCTCGAATTGCGAGATCCGGCCGGTCGTCGTAGGGATATGCAGGGAAAGACGGAGGGGACTTTTTCCCCCGTCTTTCCCTGCTCCCGCCAGCCGGAGGAGGCGACCGTAGCCGCGGTCCTCGCCGCGGGACAGAGCGTAAGTATGGGATTTTTTTTTTTTTTTAAGCTGGTGTTAACGGATTCTGCACCAGTGGAATCTGTTAACACCAGGTCCTGGCTCTGGTTAACTTTTCATTGACCAGAGCCAGGTGTTAATCAGCGCTGGTACATTGTAATCCAGCACTGATTAACGCTTTGCGCTCTCCATGTTAAGTATAGGCAGCGCAAAGTGCAGTGACCTCGCACTGAACAGTGCGAGGTCCCAAACGCAAACAGGTTTTTTAACCCGCTTTTGTTTGGATTGTAATATGCGTCAGAAACTGCAGCTAAAGGTAGCGCTCACGCAGGTGAGCGCTACCGTTAGCGTGAAGAATGTAATAGGGGCCGTAGTTGGGAAACAGTTTTCTCACATCTGCCACCCGTATGTCTGTGTACGTATAAGCAGAATAACCTGGAAAATCAGGTGACTATAATAATCCCACATATTCCATAAATTTCATAAAACACATTCTTGACACATTTAAAGGTATAGGGCACTATTCCATAGTCAACACTGACGGTAGCGTTCTGATGAATATGACTTAACGCTAGGATAAGTAGGTACATGCCCGCTATATTACCTTCCTAATGCTAAACCTGTAAAAAAATATTAGTGCACTAGCTTCTGTGAGTTTACTGCACATCCTATACTTAATATGGGGAGCGCAATCAGTAATTAGCAGTAGGATAAGTAAGGTAATTGCTGCAGGGATGCGCAAGGCAATTATTTTGCTACACCTAAAAGCTGGTGCTGATGATTCCGCTTTTTCAGAATCATTTAGCGCCCCCTAACCCCCCCCCAATAATTCCGATACTCACCTTTCATCCCACGGTAAGAACAGTGGCCCGATCTGTTGCTTCTTGTCCACAGGAGCAGAGTGAGACTGGGAACAAATATTTCCCAGTCTCCCTCTGGTTTCACTCCACGAGCGAGATCGAGGAACTGCAACCCTCCATGGAGTCCTATGGACTCCAGGAGGTGATACTTACGCAGGCGAAAGCTGTAGCGCTGCATTCCAGGGTAAACTGCAGAGACAGCGCCTGTCCTGGAATATCACGCTGAAATGGGGACGTTACGGGGAAACCTGCAGGTGCAGGTTTCCAATGTTAGCGTCCCCATTTTAGTGCACAGCGTTGAGTAGGACCCATTATCAGGTAACGGGAAGAAGAAAATGACCTTGTCATAACAACATGAAACTGATTTCTTTAAAGGAACTGAATGGAGTTTTTGCTAATATGGTAACATTGACAAGCGTCTAGGTGGTGCTACAATCACAACTTTGAAACCATTTAAATGTTTGAGGGCTGGCACTGCAGGATCCCTGTACTATAATCATTGTAATAAGCTGAGGTTGTTATGGAGCCTAGAGTGTCCATTGATGCAATATTAATTGGCAGCTATAGCATTCTGCCAGACATTGCAAAAGATTTGCAGCAGAACTGATGTTCCTACGGAAATAAATTAACCGAGCAATTATTTAAAGTAACAAAATAAATGATAATCAATGTTGTGTCTTGAATGAGATGCCAGGAATAAAAAAGATGAACACTTAAGGTTTAAGAACTTAGATGATGGATACAAATTCCTCATAAATTGACACAAGTACAGGTATATATTAAATAATGTATTACATTTTAGATTTTTGTGTATTTTTTTTAATATATGGCAATTCCACGTTTGATGTTGTTTTTTTTTGGATACAATTAATGACCCTGAGGTCCCTACCATCACAAATCGCTGGGCTGACGCAATCATTCTAGGAGACAGTGCCCTGTAGGTAAGTTTGACAGGTGTGCTCTAATTACCCCCATGTAAAAGGACATATTTTGCATTCGATAGGCATTTACATTAACAAACCACCAAATAGATAACTCTCACTCATTGGTGGAATTATAGGATAGAACTGTTCTAGATATAGAGTAATGCCGGTTAGCAGAAATTGTAAACGCCTTCATCCTAACGCCAGGGGAAAAAGCTTAAGGAACACTTTAAGTGTCAATCGCAGATCACTACACCTATGGAATCAAGGAGCAATAGCAGAATTTACTGACATTTCAAGATATAGGGTGACAGAATAAGGGGTCTGCTATGGGTTACAGATGGTTTATTAGCCTCCGTCTCCATTGATCATTGTGTGTTTGAAGGAGCACTTTCTGTATGCTTGCTGATATGGAGAGTGTATAGAGGGTATTTATTTGTTTATGTTGGCAGCTCAATGACAGCAGGCCTTTGCTTTCTGGAGATGATTACAGGAAATGATTGACAGACAAAATGCTGACTATCAAAGAAGCGTTACTTCATAGACAGATCCAAGAAGGTTTCTGGTGGGGTATCACTTAGTTATAATGCTATAGAGCTTTTTCAAAATTTGAGTTTACTAACAAGCCTTACCTTTTGGTCACCGGAAGTATGAGCAACACATTTTATTTAGTCCAATCGAAAGGTTAGAGCACACTACAATATATATAATAGTGGATTATTAAAAAAGAAACCAAATCTTTAAAATGTGTGCACTATGACAATGGATTCAAGATTAAACTGCAAGCGTACATGTAAATGAGCTGTCAAGGGCTGATTAATCAGACTGCACATTCATTATTTGCCTTGACACAACACAAATACAATTTGCTTACTTTTATCAGTGAGTCCCAGCCAGAATCATTCGAGTAGCTGTGTTTTCTTTTTCTATTCCACTCTGTAGAAATCTTTTGGAAAATATTTATATTTTTTTCTGTTAAATACATATTTCACTGTTTTAGTCATAACTAATTAGGCACTGTCACCGTTTGAATTTATAAAGACAGCTTAGTAGGGATAATAAGCATTGACACAAAACGGTTTAAACTATACAAAGTAAATACGCACTTTATTTGTATGGATGAAAAATAACAATATTGTTAGGCAGCCCTAATCATGGAGGATCATGCCACCTTCTGCACCGTTGGACCAAAGATAAGTAAGAGATTCATTACGTTTTTTATGTGTTAAGGGATTTTGTCTTTGCAAATTCACTTAACACGAAAGTTTAAGAATCAGTATTTTTTCTTTATTGCATGTTCAAGCAGCATTTATAATGTGTGATCTTGCAATCACTCATTAATCTCTAACAAAGTACTGGAAGCAGCTAGGTTAAAAGCAAAGTTTTGGATTCTGATGGTCTTGATGGAATATTAGGGGGAGCTGTTAGGGTTAACAATTAGGCAATTAATAGGTCACTCATTTACACTAACAGGGCCACATTACAGTCTTAATGTAAAAATCCTCGCGCAAAGTGAAAATCTTTGTGCCAAGCATTAAAGTTTTGCCGTTGGAATTACAATCCTCTCGCGATTTTTCATCCGCCGATCAATTGCGCGTGCAAACAGGACGTGCCCAAATGCACATGCAGTACCGTCTCGTGCAAAAATCTTTGCGCGAGCAGTCTTTTTTTGAGATTCAGCCAATCAGAATTAAGAGCCACACCTGTCTCACATTAACAAATTGCGTCTGCCACTGTCAATCCGAGCATATATGCTGCAGCAATAATACATGCACACACAACTTCATCCATTGTATTGGTTTGGTATAATGGCCCGTATATATTTATATAAAGTTATCAGATCCCCTCTAAGGTGCCGTTTCTCTAATCTAAACAGGTTTAAGCTTGTTAGCCTTTCCTCATAACTTAAACCTTCCATTCCCCTTATTAATTTAGTTGCCCGTCTCTGCACTTTTTCTAGCACCATAATATCCTTTCTTAAAATAGGTGCCCAAAATTGTACGGTGTATTCAAGGTGCGATCTTACCATTGGTTTATAAAGAGGCAAAATTATGTGAGAGCTGTATTTGTATACGTTTTGTCAATCTGTGTGTGACTGTAAACAGGAACTTGAACCCCCCTGGCGGTCTGATTATCTTTATATTATATCATTATCTCTGGCATCAGCCGCAGGACACAGCGGGAGAATATCAGGGGATCACATGGACAAGGTAAATTACACTACCAGGGTGGTTAATGGATTGTGAATGTGTGCATGGCCATTTGAGTGCATTAAGTGTACATACACATGGGTAAGTGTATGCTGCAAATGTGTGCTTCTAAATCAGTTTATTGCCCTATAGACTTGCCTCTATCTTCTCAATTTGTTTACTCATGTAGCACTCTCAATCAAAACTTGTGTTGATGCCAATGTCAATGTCACGTGGCGTGTGCGGTTCTGGTATGAGCCCAGCAGGCGGCGACACAGAGGGGAGGCCAGACAGGAATCATGCAATGAAATAACTTAAATTGAACAGAAATGGGCCTTGGCAGCAGGCACTAGAAAGCATTGGGAATTGAAATAAAGTCCAGGGAGAGTTCTTGGAGAGTCAGTGGATTGTGGCAATGCAGTCCCAGACTGCAGACAGGGCCCACCAAGAATAAGTCTGGACAGCTGGCAGTGGTACCTGGATCAAAAGGTCAGAGACGGTGACGAACAACTGTAATCCACAAGTAGGTTTCCAGACACAGGGGATAGTGGGCTACGCGGTTGAGAGTACCCACTTGAGCAGTGACCTGGAATCTTGACGACAGACCGTGGATACAGCGCAGGTGGAGATCGCTGAGAGTCCCTTGCACAGATGGAGATGTGTCCAGGAACAATAAGGTAGACAGATGGGTACTGGATACACTGGTACAGGAAGAGCAGGTTTGCACACAACCAAGTGACCTCAGTCAGGGAGTACAATACAGAACCACTGCTGGTTCAGTCTCTCTGCCTTTTAAGGAGGTTAAATCATAGATGGGCCTCAGCTGGAATGCCTAGGCTGGACGGGAAAACCAAGGCTGGATCTCCAGGAGCCTGGACATGGCACTGGGCTGAGGTAAACCCCGGATTGGAACCCAATACAAAAGCATACCAGGACAAAGGCTGTTAGGACCAGGCTGTGCAAAGTAGGTACCCCGGGTGGACCGTGACAGTCAAGAAACCTGTGTTCACATTCATTCTATTGCATTTCTCCTGAATTTCTTGCCTTGGTCTCGTCCCAATTATTCCTCATTACGTTGTACTTGTGTCACTTGCACCACTTTGTGTTTACTTGAAAAATAACTTTTTCAATAACATTGCAAATGATAGAATCAACTTAAAATCTATTACATAATAGATGGAGTTAAATGTCTGTAGTATTCACAGTCTATGAATCCAGCCGCTGCTTACATCCAATCGGCTGTATTTCCCTTTATCACTGCGTATAAATGGTCTTTCAAAGAAACATGGTATAGTCAGCACTTCCTTCAATGTCTGTGGTGGATGAATTTCCTCTATCAAGGTTAAATCTGGGACCTGGAAGATTGGGGCTGGTCCAGAGGGGAGACTGTCCTCCAGGTCCCCGATTTAAACTTGAGAGAGGAAAGTCCTCCACCACAAAAATTGAAGGAAGCGCTGACTTCACCACACTTCTTTGAAAGAAAATTATTCTTCATTGTTTCACTTCTTTTACAAATCTACCATCACTTTTGATGTTTTACCTTTTTCCCCATTCCTTATTTGCTCTCCTAATATGCCTCACTGTGAACTTGCTCAGATTTAATATTAAACTTTTGTAAATACAATATGATGAAATACATTATTATTTTTATTGGAATTTAAAAAAAAATGTACTTTTAAATGTATCATGCATTTATTTCCTGTGCATTGAGAAATATTTTGCAGCTAACCATAATACAACTTAGTACACTTGAACTGTATTCAACCAAATTCCATTTAGCAGTACAAAAATATTGTTTGTTCTCTATTTATTTTTATTAAGACCGAATGTAAGGTACATACGTATGTTTCCTGTAATACACAACATATTGGAACATTTTCTTCATAAATAAATGAAAAGGTTTGCTTTTTTATTTGTTTGCAAAGTATTTTACCAGGAAGGATACATTGAGATATCTCACTTTTTCAAGTATTGTTTCTATGGGCACCTGGCAAGTTCAAGTATTCACAAAGGTAGCAGTGAGCATGCCTTTTCTGTAAAATTTAAAATCGTCAAGCAAAGCTTAAAACACGGTTACAGTCATTCAAGATTGGATGTGCTTCCTTCACTGCAGGTTAACATTTATAATATGATAATAGGATACTAATTCACTAAAAGCTTTTTTGTTTGTTTTCTTAATAGAAACATATTTTTTGTAGAAGTAAAGCTCATTGGTATACTTACTTTTGCAACCTCAGTCTTCGTAACAAGTCTTTTTAAGCTATTTTAGTTTGAATTAAAATAATTTATTACTTAAAATTTGCCTGTAGTCTCCAATAACATACACTATATTGCCAAAAGTATTCGCTCACCTGCCTTGGCTCGCATATGGATGGGGGAGCAAATACTTTTGGCAATATAGTGTATGTCATTAGCTAATTGTCAACAATATAATGTGAATTACAGTAATCCATATATATATATATAGTCAAATTTTTGCACTGCTGCCTTACAGGATATGTTTAATACCAGCTACATTGAGTTAGGAAATACTGTTCCTCTAGTTAGGCTTTTTTGTGGTGGCTATACTGGTATGTTTTAGCTATATAGGATTTTACTATTCTGTTTTTTCTCTGGTGAATTACATTGCTTTGTTTATATGTTTCGATGACTACGGATCGATGGACAGATGCATTTCTGGAGTCTATGAGACTGCCTCATGTCTTGTTTTGGGTTAATTGGTTATATGTATATATATATATGCATTTATTGCTCGTCTGTATCATCCTGAGAAAGGTCCTGAGGGGACCGAAACGTCGATTTATATAATAAATGTTATTTATTTCAAGACTTCGTGGATCTGGATTCTTTTTTTGTACATTTACCTGCAGCCGTATTCTGCACCGAAGCAATTATATATCTGATTGTCGATGTGCTATAAGTGAATGCGGGGTTCCTTGGATTTTTTTTATATATAACACATTTATATATATGCTTGTTGAGAACATTGGTAAAAATGTTTAGTGAAGAAGAGACTTAATTGTAAATGTTTTATTACATTTTAGGAAAATATCATTTTTTCTTTTTTTAGACTAATTATAACCTAGGCCAGGACTCTACAGTTCTCACTGCATTTAAATTGCTGGGTATTTTCCTTAACCCCTTCACTACCCTGGGATTTTCCTGAAACCATTGTCTGGAACCAGTGTTTTTCTGTTTTTTGGAAAAATCATTTTTAATTAATTATCCATTAAGACATATTTCAGTGTTCCTTACTGTAATAATCAATTTTGCAGGCAAATGCCAAAAAGGATTTACTGCAGCTCTTGTTCAGGATCAGCCGGGATGATGTCATTTAGCTACATTCCCATCTGGTTTTAAAAGGCGGTAGCACCTCAGCAATCATACCCAGACAGCTAAATTGTTTGGGGAAAGTTGCGAAGCCCAAATATAAACAAATTTTATTTGCAATAAGCATAATATCTTTGCATTGGTCCTGTGGAACACCATGTTGACTGTACTTGATATCGATGCACCAGCAGGTGCCTTGCAGGTAGAGTATAGTTGATCTTGGTAGAGAAGGGGTTAAATATCATCAGAATTACCTGATCTATAAATTTCAATCTAGATTAAACTATTCTAACATTTGTTCCATACCATGCAAATTGGCTTTCAACCTATTATAACTTTAACCCCATAGACTAACAGGTCTTTTACTGTAAAACATCTCTCAGGTACCACTTTAAGGAATACAATTTAAAAGTAGTCATACAGATATGGCCCAGCTATTTAGCTCATTCTAGCATATTGGTTATAGTGCTCAGTGTGCTAGACCTTTCGGGTCTCAATTATGAGTCCATATGCAAACAAACTTCATTTGCAAAAAATACATTTTATTTGCAAATATACTCCAGAATATGTTCCTAAAGTTAAAACGCATCAGGAATATCAATCTAATGTACTGTAACTGTACTTCAACTACTGATAAAGTCACGTGTCAATACAGACTTCAGCACCCGTAGTGCTATACTGGAGTTCATGAACAGAGGAAGCCCTCTTCTTGTCAAAAACAGTGCATATACAGTATTATGTGTGTGTGCTGGTTATCAGGTTAAGGGCTTGTTTATAGGATTTTCTTTCTCCCTTTTTAATGGTCAAAACAATGAATAAAAAAAATCCTAGAAAGTATATATAAATAATGTTAATAGTGCTGGTAGATAATGGTACATATCAAAATGACTCAAAAGGAAGAAAAATAATTCAAGAGGGTTCCATCATGCAATAAGAAACAAGAATCTGCTACTCAATGTCCTCCCCAGTGGTCTCATCAACACAAACACCTTTGTATCAATGTATGACAATAAAACAAAATCTAAAATGCACTGGTAAGAAACAAATCAAATAATTCATCACCTTCCTGAAAGAACATAAAAACTTATTTTACCAGAAACAATCAATTGTTCATCATTAATCCTGGTGACAAAAAGGTGAAAGTTATACAAATACAATAGAAACAAAATGCAGCCAGTGACACAATAATGGATGGACTTGTGATCCAGCAAAGCACAGAGAGTTTTCTCAAACAGTTTAAAAGCGAATCAATATATAAAATATAGAATGAGTATATGGAGCCGCCCAGAATCATAGGGGGGGGGGGTAGTAGTCAACTTTGCTAAACAAGCAACTTCTTTTCAGTTGTTTCCACCATCCTTTTCTCATTCACACTTTTGACATAATCTTTATATCTTGACACTTTATTTGGTAGGTGGTCTCTACCGTTACTAGGCATGTTGAGTAGTAATCTAGAAAAAGGTGCAGTAGTGCTGGCGTGATATAGTAAACCTCTAGTCTAGTGAACAATATAAGCGAAATGCAACGTGAGCGTACAATGGATAAATAAGTAAATGCGATGCTGCCTAAAATGAATATAAATGCACAGATAAAACAACCAAGATATGCGCCATGGAAACATATAGAGGGAAAATTCATAAAGCGCATATCTAACGAACAAAGGCTGTATAATTAGCTGTGTGCGCATAATAATCCAGTGAGATAAACAAATAGTGAGGGGATCAGTAAAATGGTATGCAGTGGTGAGAATAAAACAGGAAATTTATACACAAGGAGAGAACATCAAGCTCATTGTAAAGTGCAATAAATAGTGGCAGTGTTAAGCCTGTGCCAATTGTAGTCAATAAGGTAACTGTAGTGGTACCAAACAAATAATGAAATTGATTGTGGTAGAGTAAATTAAAAATACTCATAAGTCAAGGGGTCCTTATAAAAAATGCAGGTATTTGCAATCATGTCCCTTGATGTCTCTCAAAGTGAACAGAAACAAAACAGGCAAATGGTGCAGAATTATAAACAAATGGGCGCCCCTCCTCCTAAATAAAAGGCAGGAACTCACATTTCTCAGAGCGCTTTATCGTGAGGATAAACAAGATCTGATTCGAAGAGTGGCATACATAGATTGGTATACAGAGACATTACAATTGAGTCTGTTGCTGTGCCCTGTAACTGGAGGAAACATGTATTCACCAATTTAAAATAATTGCACCCCAGTACGACATCTAGCAAAAAAAGACTCTCAATAATATTATATGCATGCATGCGCACAGTATGGGGAATGCAAGGGTACATACATCAATTATTCATAGCAATAATTGTGAGCAAGTTGGTTGCAATTCTTGTAATTTGTTTTAAAAGTCCATACAATCCTTTAGATACGATGACAAATTCATTACGAACAGTAATAAAACAAAATAGTCCAAAATATAGGTAACGGTTTATTTTATTGGTTTAGAAATCGTTGGTGTACCCTGTTCAAATTCCAGACTCTGATTTAACTTGAGTCGTATGTACAATAAAGGTCTCAGCAGTTGTTCTTTAATTAGAAATATTTTGGATTATTTTATTGATAATTCCTCTTGAAAAAGACAGAAGAAATTCAAACATATATATCTATGTTTTTCCAAATCCATTTTATGGCTTACATCTTTGGTAAGTTGTCTTCCCTGACCTAATTATCCACTTTGGCGTACAAAACGGTAACCAGCTGGTTCAGTGTGAAAGTAGCCTTATTAGTTGTTTATCATTTCGACATCTAAACACCTATTTATTATGTATTTCCATGAGTACACCTAATTCTGCAAATAATATAGTGCTTAATTTTTAAAATTTTTAATCATCCTAAACTTCAAATCAGTCTAACATTTACCTAACATGGCTTTACTTTTTTGAAGTATTTTTTATTTAATCTCTCTTTAGTTTGTAATTCATGTAGTTTCAATATAATTTTATGTATCTTTTGTTTCTGTGTCTCTGCCAGAAGGACATGGGTTCATTGTTTTGGAAAATAGTCTAGCAAAGCAAAAAAGAGTTAAAGTTTGAAAGGAGATTCTTTATTAAACTAACCTTTTGTCTTGCTTACACTTTGATTGGATCTTTGATAAATATAGTTTGGCATTTTATATCATACCATGCAAAGAATGAAAAGCCGTTAGACAACTCCTGTGAAAAAATAATGATTAAAGTTTTGGCAAAGTTTTGCAGGAAAACTTCTATGTGATGGTGCATGCAGAAAAGATCAAAGTACAATTACAGTTACAGGTACTTATAAAGCACTAACAAGTTCCATAGCGTTGTACAATGGGTGAGACAGAATAACAAATATACATACAAGTTAAACACAGAACAGTAGGAGAGAGGACCCTGCTTGAGAGCTTACAATCTAAGAGGAGAGGGGTGGCACATAGGTGAGGGTAAATAGATAACCTGAGGTAGCGGGGGTGCATGTGTGCTGGGTGAGATGATGGAGAAAGAAATATACAGTTGGGGATCATGGAGTGAGCCAATAGGCTTCTCTAAAGTAATGTGTTTTCAGAGACTTTTTGATGGACTGGAGAGATGGGGAGAGTCTAAGGTTATGGGGGAGGGAGTTCCATAGAAAGGGGGCAGCTCGGGAGAAGTCTTGAAGGCAGAGGTTGGGGGTGTGGGTACATGGAGCTGATAACATCAGATCATTGGCAGAACAAAGTGGCCTGGATGGGATGTACCTGCTAATAAGGGAGGAGATGCAGGTAGGGGTGCGGTTTTGGAGAGCTTTTATGTCGGCACCAGTATTTTGAATTGGATTCGAAAGGAAACAGGGAGCCAGTGTAGAGATTGACAAAGGGGTGAGGTGTGAGAGATGCAAGAGGTGAGGTGGATGAGCCTAGCACCTAGGGAGAATCTGGGTCTTCATAAGGCCAGAGAGAAGGAGGTTGCAGTAGTCAAGGCGGGAGATAATAAGTGCTTGGGTGAGTGTTTTAGCAGAGTCCTTATTAAGACAGGGATGTACGCATGTAATGTTTTTTAGGTGGAAGTAGCAAGATTTGGTTAGGGACTGAATGTGAGGAGCGAAGGAGAGATCATTGCCAAAGAGGACACTGAGGCAACGAGCCTGAGAGGTAGAAGAAATGGTGGCACCATTCACCTGAAGGAAAATAGGTGCAGAAATGTTGGTTTTAGAGAGGGAAGACGAGAAGTTCAGTTTTGGAGAGGTTGAGCTTTAGGAAACAGGTGGTTTTCCAGTTGGAGACAGCCGACAGGCAGGCTGTAACACGGTCCGACACAGGAGGAGAGAGATCGGGGGAGAAAAAGTTAAATTTGAGTGTCGTCAGCATAGAGGTGATATTGGAGTCCATAGGAAGAAATGAGGTTGCCCAGAGAGGCAGTACATACACTCAAATTATTTATTTATTTATCAAATTTAGATAGCTATAGAGAGAACAATTCCCTGTAAAAAATAAACAATTTCATATTTTTTGCCAAATCTATTTAAATTATCAGATGCTATTAAATGTGTACATATATAAATTAATTAATTAACACAGCTAAAAGATGGAGAAACACAATTATATTATAAGAAAATCAATAATTACTTAAGTAATGACAAACCAGGGAATAAATAACCTAACATTTTGCTGCTGTCAGTGTGATAGCGTACCTTCTATGTGCAGTGTTTTCTAAGTCCCTGTTAATTATTTGAATATACAACAATTTCTCTCTATGTCCGTTTCCTGCCAGTAAGCTAAATAAACAGGCTTTCTTCCAATGATAATTTTGCTAAGCGCGGCATAAAAACACAAGACAAATCAGATACATCGCAATAAAGTATAACTCACATTCATGAGTTACTAAAGGTCACAAAAAACTCAACAGTAACTTTTTCAAATTCAAATTATGCAAAATATTACCAAGCGAGAATTATTGCTGTGTAAAAGAAGAGCAGGACTTACTTATTTCTCATCATTTAATTGCTGTCTTACAACAGTTTAATTCACCAAAAGGACAGTTACACCCTTTGAATAAAAAGAATATTAAAGACCTCGGCCTGTTCCAAAAAATGTAAATGTATTCAATAAAACTTTTTTTTCATCACAGTGATTATAATTAAAATGTAAAAAAATAGAAATAATAATAATAGAAATAGTTTTCAATATAAAATACCATATTCCAATTAATTTGTAAAGTTCTAAACAGGTCATTTTATTAAGTATAAATTATATATACATCATAAAGAAAATACGCATTATATAGAAAGTTTATGATTCATTTGACCTACAATGATCAGTACAAAAGTTATTCATTATGACCCTTTTTCAAGTGAGTAATTAGTTTAGATTCATGCCACTGATATGAGTATTTAAAATAAATTACAACTGTATAATGTGGCAACATATGAATCTTTAATAAAGAACCTCTTTGTTGCCTTCTGTTCATATGTAATATTATTTCTACAAAACTCTTAGAACATTCATTTCATATACACTCTGTTATAATGTCAAAACTAATTAAGCAAAGGTTAGTATGAGAAATAACATTAATATATTCAAGTAATTGTTTTCAAGGACAAAGAATGCACACACTTTTTCTTTCCTTTTTTGCAATAATTTTATTTTTGCTTCTCTTGTTATTTCCTATCAATGTAATTCATTTTCTCCTGCTTTTCATTATTTAGGTTATAAAGTTTTATTAAAATAGTTTCCAGTGTGCATATTTCTTATAGAGAAAAAGAAGTGCATATGCACAAAATGTCATTGTTCCACATTAAAATATATTACAGATATTCAATCATTTAATTGTTGCATTAGACAGTGCAAAGTGACAGATAATGCAGAAACTGTTTGACTATGGGAAGCATTGGTATTGAAGGCAAGTAATCCTCAGTGTCTGGCACACGCCTCAAATAATCAATTTTCTGATGTATTTTTCTGCGTTATGTATGCATAATTGTAGTCAAATAACTTCAGTCTCTTCCTGGCGAAAAACAGACATAGAGCACTTCTGACTTCAATTTAAAGCATTGTTAGCCAGTGAATATTCCTATTGCCAGAGCACAATTTAAAATGTGCTGAATTAAACTCTGATCAAGCTATTGAAATATTCACTGAATAACAATGAGAATATTGTGCTATAACTATTTATTTTTTTAAGATGGGAAGAAATGTAAGTGATTTGACTGCTATTAGGAATGATGAGCATTAGAAAATTGATTATTTGAGACAGTTGTAGGACTATAGCCTCGATTCACTAAGCATCTGAGTGGAATGAGTATCAAGTTGTGAGTTCCTGTGAGGAAATCACTACTCAAAAAAAAAACGAAGGCCACGTTGCCAACTGCAAAGTACTGAGAATTGACTGCGAAGTTGGCTCCGTCAAGAGGCAGATGCAGACTTTAGCGAATATCGGCACTTGTCCCATTCTCACTGTGTGAAGATTGAGGAACGCCAATAAACGTTGTTTTTGTTCACTATAAGTGTACAGGGTAATCCAGACATGGATTCCTTGCTGGAGATACTTAATGGTATCCTACTGATGATGCCTAACTAGGACAAAATGATTGTCAGGGGCTGAGGTTCCTCTCAGACAGAGGTGGTTGTCTTGGCATTTAAACTCTGGCCATCCTTTCTGGGTGATTGCAGTCTGATTTTCATTTTGACTGGTCTCCTTTTTAGAGGCACCATCAAGCTAAAACCTTATGGGACCTGAACAAGGACTCCCCATAAAGCAGGCCACTGGTGCGGCTGTCCATTCTCTGCAATCCTAAAAACCTTGTGTTAAGGCTCATGAAATGTCTACTTTCTGCAATCGACAGATCAGTAAGGAAAGCAATGACACATCCACAATTGAAAATAAGCTATCATTATTAATGATGTTTTCCTGGCATTGATACTAGGCATGCAGCCATCTCATGAGGCAAGTGTTTGGCAAATGCCATTCCAGCTACCATGATCATTTTTTTTCTGGCAGTTTTACCCGTTTATGGTTCGCTTGAATGTGGCTCCATCATGCACACATCGATCCATCTTGTCCAATGAGATGCATGTGTCCACAGATAATATAGATGCAACCTAACCCTATTCTACTTTTTTTTATCTCTCCCACAAAGAGCAAATGGCTATATAAAATGTATATCAGAATTTGTCTTACATATTAGATACAATGTTGAAATTATGCCTTTATTATTTTATTTCCACTCAAGCCGCAGCTGTCATGTGACGGGGGAGACTGGAATTCCCAGCCAATCCAATGGCTCTCAGTGGAGAAAAAGGAAGGACATCCAAGTCATTTTGGCCATTCAATTTACATGATATATTATATTGGCTATAGCGATCCATTGAATGGTAAAAATAAAATAGAAGATATATTCAAACAGGAAGAACCTACAATTTTGAAACAATTGTTACAAGATAAATGTTAGAAAAACCTGATATAAGATTAAAAGCAGTGTTTTAAAAAAGGACCATTACTTCACAAATCCTGGGCTGCAGAGTTTTGCCTTCAACTCAAATTCACTTTGTCCAAAATGTAATCTAAAAGGAAACTTACAGCCTTCAATAATTACAATGAATAGCTACTGATTGGCTTAACCTTCTCTTGCACTAAGCATAATTCTTATGTGGTTTCCATGAATCCTATAGTTTAGCTTTGTATTTTTTATAAATCTAATGCATAATGCATATGATGTTTTATAGATGGGATGACTTCAAACTTGGAATGCTGCTTATCAAAACAAAATAAAAATGATATGCTGGTTGCAAAAAAAAAAAGGAATTGTACTATAATAATGGCTATACAAAATAAATAATATTTATAGTGACTGAAATGTGCATAATGAATCCGCTTTGCAATCATTATTATTACAATTATATTATATCCATCTAAATATATAAAAAAAATAAGATCACTTGCATACTTCTTTGACCTTTTGTGCATTATGTACAGTGATAAAGTGTGATTTCACTTTTCATGGAACTGCCACCACAGTTCACAGTACTTTTCACTGTTCTTTGCGCCAAAATTATCTAGCATAGTTTTCAGCATGGTTTTCCATAGGGTTTTGACCAGTGTTTCCACCACAGATTCTATCAAAGTTATTTACCATAGATTTCACCAGAGTTTCCAACAGGTGTTTCAGTAAAACTAGCTAGCATAATTTCTACTGTTGTTCTCAGTGTTATTTCGAGCAGAGTTCAATGGAATGCACCACTCTAACGTCGCCGAACCATATTCACCAGTCTTACAAACAATGGCAAAACAATTCTGAATAGCCATTGTTTAATAATTTTATGGAAAAATTATTGTGGTATAATTGTTTAGCAATGCTCTCTTGTGTTTGCTGGAAATTTGTCTGCCATTATTGATTTCTCCTTCTCTGAATTGCCAATGTTCACCACAGTTGCTACAATGGTGGTTGTAAGTAACCATTCTTTCTGATAACAGTGAACTTGGAGTCTAAGTTTCCCTTTGTAGCAATTTACTATCTCTTACTATACTGTAGAGAAGAAGCTGACTATCATAAGTCTCATAAATGCTGTTTTCAATTTTATAACCACGGGCGTAAATGTTTGGAAATATTAAACAAATTAAATAGATTTATTGACTGCTGACAATATTCCTGAAGAAGCAAAGAATGATGTGGTGTCTTATTGTGCATTTGTTATGATGGCTGAATTGTTAATCTGCTGACCTGCCGAGCTTATCTTTTTTCTCACTCACCCTTATAAAACTGCCAGGGCATATCAGCATCCAAGAATGGCGTGAAATAAATGAGCGTGAAAGAAAATTATACAATAGAAGCCAATGAAGCTGCCGCAGAGTAAGGTTGGCATTTGAAAAATACGCAGAAATATACATGGTAAATAATACGATAGATTCTCAAAAAACATACCTAGTTTAATCATGAAAATATAAGTCTGAAACATACACTCTGATTATTATTTTTCAGGTTTTTGTAAATTAGTGCAAACATTGAAAAAACAAACAAAATGTGAACAACAAATTATAATGTCTGTTGGCTATTGCCCATGTTAACTCCAATGTGATCATTTATACAAAATGATCTGCATGGAATTAGCTAGCAAGAACTGCATTCTGTTTTTCAAATACATTGAACTTTTAAAATGTATATAAAGTTGATGGTCAAAAACACCAATGTTTATTTAATTTTAACATAGTAGCAGCCACCTACTGTATTCCAGACTTGATATCTGGTCAGTTTCTATAATTCCTGTTCAACATCCTATGACATTATTATTATTAATAATATTCTTTATAAAACCAACATATTCCGCAAAGCTGAACATTAGGTACAGGATAGACAGTGTTACACTGCATCAAGACTGAACAACATCTGACAAACCAACACAGAAGGAAATAATGGCACTATTCCCATGGGAACTTGCAGTCTACAATGGTTGGATGGTGAGGAACAAGAGGAGAGGATTGTAAGGTGAGAGTGATGGGGTGGTGGGGTGTATTAGTGAGTCGGTGTCACGATTCGGGCCATACATTGTGTGCAGGTGGGGTTGGTGTGAACCCAGGATGCAGTGAAATCGATAAACAGATTACAGGGTACTAACAGGGTTTATTAAGTAAAACAGAATATAAAACAGACAAGAGACCAGAACAAAGCACAACGGTACACAGGATAATCTATCACAACAGGAGGGGCTGGACACTAAAGGAATAAACTAGAACAGAGAAGAGATATTGAAAAGGGACTGAGGCTAAAGAAGGATAGCTGAGAGTAATGGGAGAACTGAATACTAGAGCAGATAGGAGGCAGGAGAAACCAGGAGTAGCAAGAGGAGACTGAGTACTAGAAGGGGCGAGAGAAATAGTAGACACAGAAGGAAACCTAACAGTACACAGGAAAGACAAACACTGAATAAACTATAATACAAATAACAGATAAGCCAGGCAACAGTACAATTATGGATCAGGCAGAGAGAATAGTCATAAACAAGCATGGGTCTAGGCATGAGATATACAACAAACGTCAGGGTCTGAGCAAGGTGACTGATACACAGGAAGTCAAGCAGATATGGGGACACAGGGGACAAAGGAGGGTACCTGAGATGTGGTAGAAATGTCCAAAATTATTATAGCAGAGAGTTCTGAGGAAAGTCTAGGTAACATTTTACAGCCTTATCATCCTTGACACGCCACCTTTGTTCATATTTATTGAATAATAATATCAGAGAATGTATCACGTGAACTACCTTTTGTTCCTCCCCATCTCCTTTTAAAATGTAAGCTCCTCGGGCAACAGGGCCACCTTTACCTTCATGTCTGCATAACTATGTAGGACCTCATGTCTGGATAATTATACACTGCCCTATCATCAGGGGTTAAATCAAGCAGGAACATATGGGAACCCAGATCTTCCACTATTTTAGCAAGTGGAACAATGTTCCAATTTAGCTCACTCACTATAGCTTTAGATTATATCTTTACTTATAAACCACTGTATATACACTATATTGCCAAACGTATTCGCACACCCATCCAAATAATCAGAATCAGGTGTTCCAATCACTTCCATGGCCACAGGTAAATAAAATCAAGCACCTAGGCATGCAGACTGTTTTTACAAACATTTGTGAAAGAATGGGTCGCTCTCAGGAGCTCAGTGAATTCCAGCGTGGAACTGTGATAGGATACCACCTGTGCAACAAATCCAGTAATGAAATTTCCTCGCTCCTAAATATTCCACAGTCAACTGTCAGCTGTATTATAAGAACGTGGAAGTGTTTAGGAACGACAGCAAATCAGCCACGAAGTGGTAGGCCACGTAAACTGATGGAGTGGGGTCAGCGGATGCTGAGGCGCATAGTGCGAAAAGGTCGCCAACTTTCTGCAGAGTCAATCGCTACAGACCTCCAAACTTCATGTGGCCTTCAGATTAGCTCAGGAACAGTGCGCAAAGAGCTTCATGGAATGGGTTTCCATGGCCGAGCAGCTGCAACCAAGCCATACCTCACCCAGTGCAATGCAAAGCGTCGGATGCAGTGGTATAAAGCACGCCGCCACTGGACTCTAGAGCAGTGGAGACGCGTTCTCTGGAGTGACGAATCGCGCTTCTCCATCTGGCAATCTGATGGACGAGTCTGGGTTTGTCGGTTGCCACGAGAACGGTACTTGTCTGACTGCATTGTGCCAAGTGTAAAGTTTGGTGGAGGGGAGATTATGGTGTGGGGTTGTTTTTCAGGCGCTAGGCTTGGCCCCTTAGTTCCAGTGAAAGGAACCCTGAATGCTTTAGCATACCAAAACATTTTGGACAATTCCATGCTCCCAACTTTGTGGGAACAGTTTGGAGCTGGCCCCTTCCTCTTCCAACATGACTGTGCACCAGTGCACAAAGCAAGGTCCATAAAGACATGGATGACAGAGTCTGGTGTGGATGAACTTGACTGACCTGCACAGAGTCCTGACTTCAACTCGATAGAACACCTTTGGGATGAATTAAAGTGGAGACTGAGAGCCAGGCCTTCTCGTTCAACATCAGTGTGTGACCTCACAAATGCGCTTCAGGAAGAATGGTCACAAATTCCCATAAACACACTCCTAAACCTTGTGGACAGCCTTCCCAGAAGAGTTGAAGCTGTTATAGCTGCAAAGGGTGGACCGACCTCATATTGAACCCTATGAATTAGGAATGGGATGTCACTTAAATTCATATGCGAGTCAAGGCAGGTGAGCGAATACTTTTGGCAATATAGTGTATATTAATGTCAATTATTAACATAATGATTCCATAAAGCCCAGCCTGACTATACTTTTATTATCACTTTTAAGCCTCAGTGTATGCTAAGGGCCAAATCAAACTGATTACTTATGGGGGAATCTTCATGAATTCCCACTCTTATGTTTGTTGGACTTGACCGAAGCTTAACTTAATGTTATATTATAATAAAACATATATCCAAAAGGAGGCACTCAACTCCTCAAAATCACCATTAATCAATTCTGTCCGAGTGCAACCTCCACAGCATATACAGTCTCAGCAAACTGAGGGCACTCCGATGTCTTGATGTCACATAAAAGTCCACACTTTATTGCAAATTAATCATCAACGTTTCGACTAATTCAAACCTTTATCAAGACAATGCAAATATATAGAAGTTTTCAATAGAAAAAGTGCAGGGGGAGGGACCATACCAGTTGGGCACCGGCCCGGGAGGGGAAGCAAGCGAGTGGTTTGGTGTGTGTATGCAATTGTTTCTCTTACAATTTTCTATATGTTTGTATTGTCTTGATAAAGGTTTGAATAAGCTAAATTGTTGATGATTAGTTTGCAATAAAGTTTGGACTTTTATGTGACGACCCATGAGCGCCCTCGGTTTGTTGAAACATATATATATACATTGCTAGAAGCATAATGGGTTACTCATGAATTCCCTTTTTTTTTACCATTGTTGTATACAACTGAGAAAATCGCCAGTGTTGCAAGCTCAATAAACTTTGGCGTTCCAGAGAGGGAAATTCAAACAACAGGAAAAGCTTCATCAACGAAACTTCACGTGCTGTTGTTTGAATCCAGTTCTTTGGATAGCCAAAGTTTATCACAGTTGCAACAGCAACCTTTTCCCCATTGTTTGCAACAATAGTAAACAGTAATGATTAGTATGCAACCCCCATAGTTTTATCGGTTATTCTGTGTCAACTCACAGCAATTTCATTTTACTTTTGTTGATTGCATAATACATTTTACAATTTTAAGATGATTATATTAAAAAATATTAATGCAGAGTGTTTATTCGTGTGGTCTTACCCTGTTAAAATGCTATTAATGCCCACTGTTAAACTCCATTGTGCAAAAATGCTATATATAAACAAGGATTATCTAAGTCAATAACAATAGCGATCAGAAATGCAAATCCATTCAAATAATTAATTGAATGACTTTGGTCAACTGACACTCTGAATGGTTTATGCAAATACACAAAAACAAATCCTCTCTCCCTGTGACTTCGAATTATCTTCCTGGAGATTTTCCCATAAATTTCAGATACTTGCAAACATTCTAAAATATTACATTGACCTTAAACAACCTTCTTTATTTTCATAGGGACAATAGAGTGAACAAGTGACGAAATAGATAATTGGTCAAAAGTACATCAGAGACTTTATTTGACCATTCCATTAATATTTACATGTTGCAAATATTTGTCTCATTCAACAAAAAGTTTCCACTTCTGAATAATTAATTCTTTTTTCTTTAAAATATATTTTTTATATAGCTAAGGCAAGATAAAAGCTGGCACATCTGCTATGCCCTTGAGCAAGATTAATCTTAAGCAACCATGGAAAAATGTGCTTCTGTTTCACATGTGATCCTATACTAGGAAAATCGTATCGTTCAAGGCTTCGCTACACATAACAGCCATAACTATTTGATTAGAACAAAGATTTCAAAGAAAATTTTATGTTTTGTGAGCCTCGATCATTGGGAATAAACTATACTTCCTGTTTGTGCTATTGAACAGTGCCTTGCGAGTTTGTACTTCTCTGAAGGCAGCTTGGCATACTGTCAATGATTTCTCAAACACAACTTTATGGGACTTCTTTGATTCCAATTATTGACAAAATAATTTGATTTAATGTATATAAATGTTATTATAAGGCATCTTTTAGCAAACGTCCTATCCTATGAAGTACTAGCATACACCTCAACTTCAAGTATTATTGGACAGGGTGTACAGCAGGCACGTAGGCCTAATAATCTTTTCTCCCCAATTTACCAAGACTACTCGCAAACGCTCTGGTCACAATGGTAAGTGACAGCGTTTGCCCTTACAAGTTTGCCTCTCTGCATAGCAGATATGTCATTTGAAGATACGCATACAGTATAAAGAAAATAAATCGTACTTTTAGTGTGTCTGGTTTCACGTCGTGAAATACCATTGATGGCAGCAAAGTACTGAACATTGTAGTAGGAGTCTTGGTGTACTTTAAGTGAAATAAACATTCAAAGCTCGCAAATGTCAAGATAGCTATTTTCCATGTTTGTCTCAGACCTATCCATTCACAAATTGATGTTTATTTCCATTTTAATGACATTGTTATGGGTATACACAAAGGTATGAATCAGCCTCTGAAGTTCAAAATCCAAGGAAAATGTACTGAATAAGGTAATTCAGGTTGGAACAAGTCAGCGTCTGCTTACATTAAATGAATCTCATAAAGGTCTGTATGTCATGCAGGGTATGGTGTGTCTGTATATTTTTGAAACAATGGATTTTAAATTGCCTCAAAAATGAAATGGCACTTTTGGGCGCTCATTCAGTGATCTAAACTGATGCTCACATTTTTAAACTACTAACTCCACAACCATCATGCTCGGAGAAGAATTGAGACAATTCTTCATCAGATAATCCAGGCAGAGGACACGGTAACAGGTGAATAAAGCAACCACTCAAAGCAGAAATAAAAAAAATCTGAACTCTTTAACTCAATATTAACCAATGTAGACACATAAAATAGGTCCATTCTTTCTTCACTTGGCAGGTAGTATTGTAAGGATCTATAAAGCTAATACCTGGGTTGAGAAATGGTAAATCTTTAGAAGTAGCTTCTTCTAACCACTCATTCACGCACAGTGGTTGAAGCTGGAAGCTATTATAAACCAATGGAGTTAACATACTATATACCCAATTCCACAGCATTTCGTGTAGGTTGCTCCAATTTGCCTACGGCTACTGTATTTCATCCTCCTTATATACACTGGTGATATGTAGGAACTGGTTGTGATGGCAACACAGGAGAACGTGAAAAGGCACATGACACACACAAGGACACTTATGTCCATATAGAGAAACATAAATACAGGCAAATGTAGCTGCAAAGAGGTACAAACCCAGATGCTCAGAGAGCAACTCATGTGAGCGGGATATTCACAAATTTATTTAACACTGTTGGATGCAAACAGGCACGACAGTATCTAGAAGTGATCACTGACACATTCGATGCCAATGTAAAATACATTAAGTAATTGCTGCTCAAATGTGACATAGTATCACGGGTGGCAATACTTGTAAAATAACCGCAAACAAGCCTAATTGCTCTTTGACATGTATCTGTAATGATGTGACAAGATGCTCAATTTACCAATATTTATTAAACATCTGTTTCGACTTAATAAAATTAGCATCAGTTAGTAATCAAATGAAAGAGTATCGAGAACCTGACATGGATATGTTATTACATAACTGTCTTTCACTTACGTAGAGTTAATGTCAAGAAGGGTATATGTTCTAAAATATTTATTGCTTTAAATGTCCCGATTATTTCTTGGAATTCTAGCAATCCAAAACAAATTACGTCATTGTAATCAGGAGGAAAAGAGCAAAAATAATTAAATAAGTGTGTAGTGAGAACAAATAGACAAGGTTCAGATGCGTTTGTAATCTAGATGGGGTGGGGTTTAGAAGTATAAGAACAACTAATCAAAACCAAAGGAAGATCATCAGGTATGATGGCACAATAGGCAGGAAAGCTGTAGCATTTCTGATATTTTTAAGCGGATTTTAGGAAACATAGAATGAAGTAGCTTCTAGCTTCTAGCTTCTCCCCGCATCACCTCTTCCCATGATAGACTGCAGGATTTCTCACGCGCAGCCCCCATTCTCTGGAACGCTCTCCCTCGTACTGTCAGACTTTCCCCTAACTTCTCTTCCTTCAAAAGCTCCCTTAAAACGTTCCTATTTAGGGAAGCCTACCACCCAACTCACTGACGCAACCATCAATCACTCTCACCTTACAGTCCTCTCCTCCTGTTTCCAACCCCAACCCTCCCAGATTGTGAGTTCCTACGGGAATAGGGCCCTCATCTCCTCCTGTACTGTTTGTCAAATGTTGTTCAATGTATTGTAACCCTGTCTATACTGTGCCTATTGTACAGCGCTGCGGAATATGCTGGCGCTTTATAAAAAGAATAATAATAATAAAATAATATACTGTATAGATGGCAGGATTAAAACATGAACAAGGTGGACACAGGAAACAGGTGGGCGATACAGGAAGCAGCTTCATCACAGGAACAGCAATGTTGAAGTAGGGCAAACAAAGGTTATAGTGCATGGGCTTCAGATCAATTCACAGCATCAATGAGTTAACTTGGTTTGCCTACTAATTCTACACAATGTGTTGTCATGCACATTGTGTTGGCTCTATTAATATTTGTAATTGTAATTGTATACAAGGAGAAATGATTTAAAATCTTTACAATAAATATAATAAGCAATTCCAAAAACAAAGATTAATATTGTGGTGAATATGTACATTTCTGTTTATTTATCAATGGAGGTGCTTAGGAAAACACAGAAAGGTATTTAAACAGAATTAATCTATATGCTGGTATTAAACTGCATTATAAAAAGTATACTGTCATAATACGAAGCACCAAACCTGCTGATTATAATGTTTGGTTTTATTAAGACACTAAGGCAATGTGAAGTAAAATCAGTAAGGAAGATTTTATGAGGCACTTTTTATACTTGAACAGATGGGCTGGCTAAACTCAGCACACCCGGGAAATCAGACTAAGAACTGTAACTGCAGCCTCATGAAAAAAAAAGACATATAAAAAAATCTGATATCTAAAACATTTGCCTATTTGGGAAGATTTTTTTTAGGGTAATGAGAGATTCAATTACAACAAAATTTATATTGATAATGTAAATGTTTCACAGTACAATCAGACTTTTTACCTATTATTGCTGATATAATAATAGCAAAGAAAACAAAGAAATATAAAAATAAAACATTTAAACTGAAGTCTTCTTGTAATTTTCTATGACTCACAGCTGTAGAAGTAATCACAGTAAATCTAACTTAGGAACAAGAAAATAGCACACTAATTAATAATTATAGCCAGTCCCAAAAGTGCTGATGAAAACCCCTATAAGACCATCGTTAATGGAAATGCATGCCAAATCTATTTCCATTCGTATTGTTCTGTTATCATTGCAGTTTATGGAGCCAGATGTTGCCATTCAGAATGGATGAGTACCCACGTCCTTCGATCATTGTAATTGAGGAAAAGGAAAAGTCAGCCGGTCATCGATATATCTGTTTATCTTGACAGTGCCTCTAAAATACAGTTCTCTTACTTTAAATTTGGCATGAGGAACATTTACAAACTTATGCTGCATAGTTATAAAAAAAAGCAAAAAAAATCAACATTTTTACAATTTCTTGATATTGGTTGATATTATTTTTCTGTTAATATAAATACAAGGAGTGTCCTCAGTCATATCTCAAATAATTATTTTATTACATGCCCAGGCCTTTCCAAAGTTGTTGATAAAGCAGACATTGCACTCTTTGCGAACTCTAACAAGTGTAATATTGGCTAAACCTTTCCAACAAAGATCAACTTCAAAGTCATGGATAATGAATGTCGACCATATTGTCTCACTTGTCAAGGCTTCGAGTCATAGTCACACCATAAAATACAGTCAATGTAAAAAAAAACAAAGAAATATATATATACATATATATACACATTTAAGTTATGATGGAGGGCACAAAGTGAGATTAAAAGCCACCTCATCGGAAATAATAAATATCGTAATTGTAGATGACAGTTGCATAGTCCAGAAATTCAGAGAACTGCTTTACCCACAGAGCTCTTGTGCTACATTCCCCATATACCCTCCTGACGAGGCCTAACAAGGCTGAAACGATCTTTGTGGGTTGCTGCATCTCTCATGCAGGGATGACGTCCTTGGCTATCAGTACTGGCCACTAGTGATGGGCCGAACAACCCGTGTTTGGTTCGCATTCGAACTCGAACATCGGAAAAAGTTCGAACGCAAACACGATTCGAACACAATGCAAGTCAATGGGGCTCAAATGTTTGAAAATTAAGGTCCCCTCCAGACGGCATATATGCAAGATATTGGTCGTAAAAGGTGCATGGGGGTCCAGGTACTGCCCTGGGGGACAGGAAACAATGAAAAACAAATCTAAAAAAAGGTTTTAACCATTTCACTGCTGAGTGCTGAGCCATGTCCCTGCTGTGCTCTGAGCTAATTTTTACCCCTTTAGCTCATGTTTAAATGCGATTTGAAGCCATGGGAAATGTTTTACCACCAACGAGTGGGAAAAATTACGATCTTAATGCAAACGTTAACGTTTGCTGTGGTGTTCACCGCATATTACAATCCAAATGCAAACGGGTTAAGTAACCCGTTTGCGTTTGGTACCTTGCACTTTTCAGCGCGAGGTTACTGTCCTTTGTGCTCCCTATACTTAACATGGGGAGCATAAAGTGTTAATCAGCACTGGATTACAAAGTCCCAATGCTGATTAACGTCCGGCTGTGTTTAGCGGAAAGTTAACCACAGTCAGGACTTGGTGTTAACGAATTCTGCTTCTGCAGAATCCGTTAACACCTGGCTTAAAAAATAAAAAAATTAAATCAGGTACTCACCTCCTGTCCCGCGGTGACGACCGCGGCTCCAACCACCTCCTCCGTCTGACGGAAGCAGGGAAAGACTGGAGGAAAAAATCCCCCCAGTCTCTCCCTGCGTATCACTATGCGGACCCAGGGGCGGATCTAGACACAGGTTTCAGAGGGGGGGGGGATTCTACCAGTTTTGGCCAAGAACTGGTGTTGGGTTCGTAGTGACAGGTGGATATATTTCCCCCAGCTCACATGGATATATTACCCCCAGCTCACATGGATATATTTCCCCCAGCTCACATGGATATATTTCCCCCCAGCTCTCACCTCCTCTGCTGCAAGGCCCCTCCGCAGCTGCTCCGAGTACCCGCCAGCCGTTCTTCTCCCTACGAGCAGCCACTGACATGCAGCTTGGCCGCTCGCCGGGAACCACCTGACCATTGCAGCCGCGTTCTCACAAGATTGCGGAGTTCACGTGAACTCCGCGATCTTGTGCGCTGGTCAGGTGGTTCCCATCTCAGGCAAGCGGCCAAGCTGCATCCGGCTGGTCATGTGACCAACAGGGGGGAACTCAATGGAGTCCTATGGACTCCATTGAGTGGACGCTCGCGGCTGCACTCAGCGCTGCCGCGAGCATCCAGGATTTTTACGCGCCGTAACAATGCAGGCAGCATATATTGCACCTGCATTATAATTCATCATTAAAACGTGGGTGCAAGGGTAAAACTGCGGGTGCAGTTTTTCTCCCTTGCGCCCGCATTTTAACACTGGGAACGTAATTTAGCCCAAGGTGTGGTAAATGTTTTAGCAACAAGGTGCGGGAAATGTTTAATCCCATAGGCTTTAATGTTAAAAATATTCCCGTTTTAATTCAATATCTAATAAACCGTTGCTTATAATATTCTGCAGTAAAGAGTCTCTTTATTTTTTGATTATTTTTTTTAGGATCTTTTAAGCATTTTAATTATTTATTTTTTTCGAACTTTCCTCGAACGGCCCGAAACGTTTCGAACTGACTGATTCGAACTGGCAGCCCATCCCTACTGGTCACCCTTTCTGGGTGAGAGCAGACTGATTTGCATATGGAGCATTCGTCCCTGTAATGGCACAATCGAGCAAAAACCCTGTGAGACCTGAGCGAGCTCCACCATAGAGCAGGCCACTAGTGCCTATGGGTAGGCTATGCAAATTACTCTCCAATTTCTCACTTTTTTGCATCCTGGGTCTGTTTTAACACAGAACCCTCCTTGCCAGTGCAATGCCATACTAGATGGCTTTTTAGCAAAGGTCAGGTTATGTAACGGGTCACAGCCACTCCTGAACAGCAGTTTCAGGCTTATTATGCCTTCATCAGCAGGAGATAGGCTGTGACTCGTTGCTGTTTGATGCTTTACCCCTAGGGCAAATCAATGCACATTCAAGTTATGGTATATACTGTATAATAATCAGAGTATAGCAGTACATAGCGCTACCTTTTTTATTGGACTAACGTCACATTTAAAAGACAAGCTTTTGAGAGTATAACTCTTCAGGTCTGGAAGCTATTAGTGATGGGCCGAACACCCCCGTTTTTGGTTCGCATTCAAACACGAACATTTGAAAAAGTTCGAATTCAAACACGAACACGATTCGAACTCAATGCAAGTCAATGGGACTCGAATGTTCGATTTTTAGAGTGCCCTCCAAGAGGGCATATATGCAAGATATTTGCCATAAACGGTGTATGGGGGTCCGGGTAGTGCCCTGGGGGACAGGAAACAAGGACAAAAAGTAAAAAAAAAAAGTTTTTAAAGGAACAGGGATTTTTCCATGATATAAAGGTTAAGAATAAAAATGAAAAATTCCTTCAAATATCGTGCCTAGGAGGTCCCCATAACCTGCCCGTGAAGTGGTGGATTTCTAGGATGTATAGAAACATTTAAAAAGAAAAAAATGACATTTCAAATTATGGTAAATGGTTTTCCTTTAATCTATTCATAAACAACTGCTTGGGGTGGCAGCCTGCATGAAAAGAGGACACATTTTAGGACACGCAGAACAAGTTTAGTGATTTTTTGGCTAAATTATGGTGAAACCTATGCAGGCTTTGGATGAAAGTAACAACAGGTGCATTAAAATTGCATGAGCATTAACATTTTCTGCGGCTTTCACCGCATATTTGTAACGATTCCCCAGGACAGACCTGGTAGGATCCCTGGTAACAGAGCTCTAACCTTCCGATCTTTAGGATGGTCGGGACTCCGGACCACTAAACCTAACCTCTAGCAGCCACACAGGCCAGGGAGACAGCACCAACAATATACACCACAGACTGAGATCAATATATGTTTGTACTGCGCTATAGTATATGGCAGAATAGAAGCGCACCAGCAGTAACAAGAATATACCAGACAGGGGCGCAGAGCGAGAGTAGTTGTTACTGCGCTACTGTATATGGTGAGAATCGGCGCATATCAGTAGCAACAGGAGGCAAACAGAAGAGGCAGGGAGTACACAGAGAGAATAGTCAAATGGCAGGCAAAGCTGGCAACAGATCGGGTCCTCAGAACAAGCAGGGTAAGTAACAAGTATACTTCTGAGAAGATACGCTATTAGTGTAGTGAGGAAGCCGGCTGCACATTTTGCATCGTTCCCACTACACTAATAGCGTATCTTCTCAGAAGCTTCACACAGCGCGCCGGTGTATGCAGCGTCTAACAGCGTGGGAGACAGGAGGCTGCACTTGTTGGTGGATCCAGGAATCAGGTGAGTATTAGAAAGAAAGAAAAAAAAAGTTTTATTTTATGTTCCTTGGGACTTTTAAAAATGTCCTCGGATTTTTTATTTTAGAAATGTGTCGCCTTACCTTAGCCTGGTGGTCAGTCAGTGGAGGCTCCCTGGATCCTGGTTGTGGGGGGGGGGTCTGCCGTGGCTGCAGGTGCAGTGGCTCCCTCCCAGCGCCGCCTCTCTGCCACATGCACCCAGCCGGCTAGCCCGCACAGTCGCAGCTCTGTCATCCGGCGGCCACATGCTCCTCAAGGGATCCTTGGGAGGCCCCGGCGGGCTGCCCTCTACAGTGCCTGATTAGAGGGCCTCGTCTGCCTGATGTTTTAGCAACAAGATTGTTTTATACCATAGGCTTCAATGTTAAAAATATTCCCAGTTTAATTAAATATCCAATAAACAGTTGCTTATAATATTCTGCAGTAAAGAGTCACTTTATTTTTAGATTTTGTAGGATTTTTAAAGCATTTTTTAAAACAATTCAAAATGATTTTTTTTCAAACTTTTTGCGAACGGCCTGAAAAGTTCGAAGTTCGCCGAACGGGCAATGTTCGAATCGAACTCATGTTAGAATCGAACGAACGCCCATCCCTATATGCTATACTGAGCTTGTCTTTTAAATGCAACGTTAGTCCAATAAGAAAGATATCACTACGTACGGCTATACTCTGGTGATCTTGGAATCTGAACACAGCTTACCAAAACTACTATATATATATATATACACAAAACAAATCATGAGTTATTGATGCCTTTCATTATTTAATAAAGTGCATGTTTGTGTACCTGTAACCTTGATAAAGGCTCTGAGAAAACCGAAATGTCAGACCACGATTACAAGCAATTTTTAATGATTACCCAAATAAAATACTGTATTTTTACCTATTTTGACAGTCCGTGAATGCATCCATTTAAAAACTTTTCATACATATATGAAAATGGTATATTATACACCAAGCGGACACCATGAAAAGAGCTGAAATCCCTGTGGCAAGCATCCCTCCCTGCCACAGGTGTTTCATCATAGGTTCTATTTACCCTTACCTCAGTGGGAGCCCGAGGAAGGATTCTGTCTTCAGTAAATGAGTTAATCCCATAGGACAAATCGAGATAAAACCTGGTCTGTTATTGCTCCCTGAGGATTAGATTGGGAATCAATGATCTAAACGTACACTATATGGTGTACTAGAATTCTATTCTACATTTTCATTGTTCTCATAAATCCTGCTTTGACTTACAAAATTGTGTATTTTTGAGAGCTAATTAATGTATACCATGTTAACAATCGAATACATTAACTTAATTTCTGCCTACAACAACTGATATTAATCCTGTTTCTTCATCAGAAATCACGAGCCAAAACATTCCTGATCATCGTGGTATACACAAGGAGGGCAATATTACAATCTTAACACTAATGTTAGCACACTCAGCATGTGAGAGTTAACGTTGGGTTAAGTGGCCCTAGCGCAGGCCATCCATGTTACAATTTGAACGCTAACGGTTTAAAAAAAAAGGTTAGCGCATCGGAGATTGCGCTTCTAGCATGAGCTTACTGTACTTTGTGCTTCCTCTGCTTAACACAGGGAGCCCAAAGAGTAATTAGCGTTAGGATTGCAAAGTCCTAACACTAATTACGCTCAGCGCAGGTAACTGAAAAGTTAACCACAGCTAGGAGCTGGTGCTAACTGATTCCACTTCTGCAAGGGCTTAGCGCTGCTGAATCAGCGCCTGCCCCGTAATATGATGCTAAAACGGAGACACTATAGAGAAACCTGTAGGCTCAGGTTTTCCACCTTAGTGTCCCTGTTTTAGCAGGCAGTATGTAATAGTGCCCTGGGTCATGGGAATTCATGTCTCTTTCATCATTGTTGAGTATGAGAGGTAAGGAACAGAGATCATCTTACAGAGGCAGAAGAAAAAAATAGAAACTGCAAGATATTAAACTAAAGTGTATAAAATTCTTTGGCCTTTTCAAATATTTAAAAAGAAACATGATGCAATTTGATTGACAATAGACTATATTTTGGGTATAATTTACCTCTTCAAGAATATGTTTTTGACTTCCTCACTACCATGATCGTATATACACAATCAGCAGCAGCAGACACAGCAACCCAAGATTGTTTTAACGCAATCTGGAGCTATGTGGTAGCAGTGGAAATTAAATTTATTTTTTGCAAACAAATTTCATTTGCATTTGGGCTCTAGAAGGTGTCCCCAAAATTTTAGCACCCTGGGCATGTTGCCCCATCTCCGCAGCTGGTCCTACACAGCGCTCTGAACTGAAGTGGTACCGGCTAGGTGGAGTAGAGGTAATGTCACCGCTCTGCATGGAGAGAGCCTGTGGAGTCATGGGTTCGATCCCAGCGAGCAACCTCTCCAGTAAGTGTCCTTGGCAAGACACCCAACGGTACATAATCGCCACCCAGGACATACTTGAAAACGAGAGAAATCTCAATGTATCCTTCCTGGTAAAATCCTTTCCAAAAAAAAAAAAAAGTGACTAGGTTATGGGGACATTTGCCTGTCAAATAGGTTATTATCATGAGAAATACATTGGGTATATTTCTTACTGTAAAATTAATTACAAATGATTTTCCAAAAAGCTACTGGTTCCTGAAAGTGTTTTTTGAACTTCACTTGGTAGTAAACGGGTTAAATATTTCAATTCACATATGTAATATTACTGTAAAGCTTTACATAACATCAAGGATTAATTTACCGTACAAAGCTATGTATGCCTTATTAAAAAAAAAAAGCAAAAAAGCTTTTTATTCGTTTCTAAAGAATTAGTTTGTCTTTCCATTTGCAGTCAGTAGGAGTGTTATATTAATGAGAGAGATGGACGATTCTTTTATAAGTAAAATTATTTTATATGTTCAACAACAACAGAGTTGAAATCTTTAAACACATTTATCAAAAAAGGTATAT
Source organism: Leptobrachium leishanense (assembly GCA_009667805.1). NCBI lineage: Eukaryota > Metazoa > Chordata > Amphibia > Anura > Megophryidae > Leptobrachium > Leptobrachium leishanense. Next base: position 331,476,457 of record CM019064.1, on the reverse strand, counting down.
TTGATTCAACACTGAACTACATGACACAAGAATACTTTTACGGATCTAGAATAGAAAAATGCTGTTTTCATTATAGATTCAATTTAATGGGATCTTGCGCCAGCACAATCAAATTGATTGTTACACAGATAATTAGACAAGGGAAATTGCATAAGGACTCCAGCTAGGGTAACGTCTGAAGAGTAAGTGCAAATGGAAATAAGATTTGAATTAAGCGTATTATAGTATGGAAAGAAGGAGAAAAGGTTAAAAAACAACTCAATCTCGATTAAAGGGCAGGACTCAAGACAACGACAATCAGAAAAGATGCACAATATACACATTCCCTTCAAAGTGATTTGCAAAGTGAATGATCATGAAAATCCAAAATGGCAGAGTTCCAGAAACTAAAATGTAAATTTCACTTCAAATATTTTCATGTTGAAATTGTTACGGGTAGTTAAATGAAGGGAAAAAGATATAGAAAAATAAAGTTAAAGATCAGATCGCAATGTTTTAAAACAAATTCTGTGCTTCCACTTTTCGATCCGCCACTGTCATATGTCATGTTTTTATTGTTACTTTCATGTTACCCAATTTGCCAAAATGCCAAATTACTGATATGATATGCACACTGCCAAAAATAAAGTTTTCTTATAATTGGATAAGGAAGTAGAACGGAGTGGGGAAAGGATACTGTAATCAGGCCAGGAAGCAGCTGACCCTAAAACCCTACAGCACAATGACCTAGCGGACTGGCATAAGGTATGCTCATAGAAGCATCGACAACTGGCTCATGCAATGCCTCCTTTGTTTCTTATACGCATCAGTTTAAGAGGAGAGCCCGTAATCTGTGTGTTGCATCTTGTAGATGTCAGGGCAACTGGGAAACAAACTCCAGGCAGCACATGTCAACCTTTTATAGGCTTGGCAGTGGGCATATGTATATGGAAATATAATATATATATATATATATATATGTGCAACCTTTCTACTGTTGTATGTTACTTATAGAGGGCTGACAACCCTCATTTGGTATTCTCCCCTCCCTGTTCACAGGGGTTCCATTGTGGCTGCCTATCAAGGCATAGAGATGCTTTGGTGTTCCAGGAAGGATTGTGCCTTCAGCAAGTGAGTTTCTCCTGTAAGTGCAGACTCAGTCAACTTAGACAGGACCTGTCAACAATGGGATACATTGGAGACTGTGACAGGCTTAAGCAAAGTATGATCATATTTTATGAACTGAATCCCCATCATTTATTCCCTGAGTTAGGTGTTTGCATATTCTTAAAAATGGTGATTTCTTTTGATATAGAACAATCTGATGGAATGTGGTCATTGATATGGAATGCTCTTTCTTTTTATATTATATGTAAGTGTATGTGTTTGTGTGTATGAAGTATACATGTAAGCATAGGCATCGCTACAGGGTGGCCAGGTGGGCAATTCCACCTCCCAGATTATTCCGTGCCTAAACCATGTGCCCCCCGTCATGGATCAGCAACCAACTTCCCATTGTCATTGGAAAGGGCAGAGTATGGCCTTTCCAATGATACCGAACATGGCCATATTCAGTATAAAAGATAAAATAATAAATAATAAAATAAAAATGTGACCATTTATTTTTTCCACATGGTTGAAATGGCTCAACAGTGAAAGGGTTAATGGTCAGACTATACAGGGTGTTCATAAAGTCTCTTTACAATTTGAATAATGTATTCCAATGGCAAATGAAAAGACAGATAAGTGACAATTATTACAAAATGAGACATATATATTTAAGTTTTTCTTGCCTATTTTACTACACCTCCATATGGGCACCATTAGTTGCATGAAGCACGTCAAGACAGTACTCTATTTCTTGCCATGTTCGCTGTAGCATACCCTCATCAATGGTGGCAATGGTATCAGTGATCCTCTCTTTTAGATGAATGTGTGGTGTGGGATCATGTTCCCCCCCAAGAAAATATTGCCCGCGGCTGCGTTACTATCCTCCTACGAGCGGCCGCCAGCATAAAGCTCTGCCGCTCACTGCCTGGGTGGGATCTATCCACCAGCCAGCCGCGATCTCGCGAGATCGCGGCTGGCTGGTGGATAGATCCCACCCAGGCAGCGAGCGGCAGAGCTTTATGCCGGCGGCCGCTCGAAGGAGGAAAAGCACGCAGACGCTGGCAATGACTTGGAGACGGCAGAGGAGGTGAGCTGGGGGCAATATTTTCATATGATCTGGGGCAATATATCCATATGAGCTGGGGTAATATTTCCGTATGAGCTGGGGCAAGATATCCATATGAGCTGGGGCAATATATCCATATGAGCTGGGGCAATATATCCGTATGCGCTGGGGAAATATATCCATACGAGATGGGGCACTATATCCATGTGACCTGGGGCAATATATCCATGTGAGCTGGGGCAATATATCCATGTGAGCTGGGGCAATATTTCCATCAATTACTGCAAATGTTTACCTTGACCTTTTGTCTGAATACATGGCACCACAGCTACATGACCTCCAACCAACCATCTTTTTCCAGCAAGATGGTGCACCACCACATTGGGGACTGCATGTTCGTGGGTTCCTAAATGATACATTTTCAGACTGGTGGATTGGAAAGGGTGGCCCAATTCCCTGGCCACCTCGTTCACCAGATATCACTCCCCTCGACTTCTTTCTATGGGGTTATGTTAGAGATATTGTGTATTGAACAAAGGTATGGGACATCACTAATCTAAAACAGAGGATCATTGGAAATTGGAGTCACTGAAGCAGTTATCCGGACGTTGTCGAAAGCTGCTGAATTGCGGCAAAGAAAATATTGAATTTAAATATTCGTTTAGTACAACAAAAATGTATCATTGCACCACATTACTCTGGGATTATGAAATCTTATTTAGATATACACCGATTCAGTATTTTCAGTGGTATGATTTAGTGGTGAAAATGATTTGTGCCCCCCCTGTTTAGACTGTGGTATCTTTTGTGCCCCTCTACATATTGTTCCTAGAGCCACCACTGCATGTAAGTATATCTGTGTGTGTAGCTAAGTGAGCATATAAGTCTCTGTATATGGTTATATGTACATGTTCTGCGTATGGTTATATGCTTATGTATTATGTACAGTGTATAACTTTATCCACGTAGAGGTATATATTTCTACATTTAAGAGTGTACGTGTGTATATATTTACCCCAGGGCACAGTGAGGTCTAGGTTCACCACCTGTCATGAAGAAATACATGTAACTGGTGACACTTGCATGCAGGAAAATATATGCAGGTACTAAAACTAGCTCGTGATCATGTTGAGTAAGATCTACAACAAGTGCTCTAGACAAAGAGATATGCACTTGTCTGATTTATCTTTCAGCATCTGTAAAACTTATTGGAAAAATGCTTTTTCTAATTCCCCTTGTTGCAGTGTGGCTCTTCCTGCTGCTGCTGCTTCAGCTCTTGAGAGTAGCAGTAGTAAGGACATGTATACTAAAATATTTGCATTTGCAACAACTACTTGTTTTTCCAAGGCTCTAATGTATACATATGTTTTAGACATGGGAGATATTTATTGTTTATTAGTTGCAAAGGGGTTAATTGAGACACAATATTGTTAAGTGAAATCTGGTTAAAATCTGACTGCAATTTAAAGATAATGAAAAGGTTAGCGACATTGGGAATGTAGATTTTTGTAAAGGATTAGAATTTCTTTCTTTCTTTCTTTATTTATAAAGTATTTTACCAGGAAGTATACATTGAGATTTCTCTCGTTTTCACGTATGTCCTGGGTTCAAGAAACGAATAAGTAACTTGTTATATCAGAGGGTGTTAACCAAAAACAAACAACTTTATGAACATATATCATACAAAGGGTTACTCTTTTTACAATTTTTGATATAGATAATTGTGGGAAATTTTTCAGACTGTAAGAGTTGTTGACATATATTATTAAAATGAATCATTTTTTAATTGAATTCAGATCTCTTATTTCTATAATAGTTTGTTTGTAATGGCAGTTATAAATATAAGCAGATAGATAGATAGATAGATAGATAAATCGATCTAAAAATATGCAATCTTGTAGCATAATTTTGTAGAAATTCTTTTCATTTTGATAAACCCGAGTGATAAATACACAAAAAAGAACATTTTTTTTAAGCTGATCAATATGGCTTACTGTGAAGCAAAAAGAAAAGAAACTTGATTTATGGCAGTTGCCATAACAATAGAATTCTAAAACGCTTGCTACGTTCCCTCAGCCAGATTTGATGTTGGTTTCTGTCAATCTAATGCAACATGTTTTAAACTAGAGCTATTTTCATTTGTTTCTCTTGTCATGCTAGTGATTTTTTTTGTTGCGACAATTGGGTTTCAAGATTGCTCATAAGATTAATTGAATTTCACATTTTTGCAAGTTTTTATTTCTTTTAGGGTTGCAATACTATCTGTTTTTAGAATTTACTATAAAACGTGCCAGAAACTGAAGTGTGAGGAATGATGGCAGAATATCAAAGGAATCTCATTCTGGGGAACCAGAGAAGACGTGGACTTTCAAGAGACCCTACTGATCGGCCTACTATGTAATCTACTAATACCAGGATTAGTTTAGAAAATTCTAGGGCACAAAGATAATCAGCCCTCACTAATCGCCGACCAGCCGCCAAACGTGGTACAAAAAGAAAAAAACTTTTAAAAGGTGTTTTCAAAAGAACGAATGCATGAAAATGCCTGGAAATAGTATATAAGTTGCTATAAATAATAATAAAGAGATGTGTTACAGAAAAAAAAAATCCATTTCAAAAAATTTGTTAAGAAAAATTTCGCCCAAAAAATCCTGAAAAATGCCTAAAAAATCCTAAAAATTAAATAGACTTTTTGGTACAAATGAAAAGAATAAACAGTTGAGTAAATATTTAATAAAAACGGGGAATATTTTTTAACTTTGAAACTAGGGATGCACCGATACCGATACCAGTATCGGTATCGGTGCCGATACTGCCGTTTTGAGGAGTACTCGTACTCGTGAAAAATCAGCCAATATTTTTACCGATACTTCCGCTCCAGCGGCCTCCAGATGCGGCCTCCGGCGCTTCAAACGCGGCTTCCGGCACTTCAAACGCGGCCTCCGGCGCTCACTCCGTGCGTGTTCGTCGCACGAGTCAGCGCATCACCGCAGCAAACCCGGAAGAGAATGACAGCCCTGACATCAACAGTTCACGTGAGACTGGCCCGCTAGTCACAAAGGAGCTCACGAGAAGCAGGTGCGTATGCTCTCTGTCTCTTCCCCCTCCCCAAATGAAAAAAAAATTCTTCCCCATCGTGCCCCAAGCTGGAGGTGCAGACTCGCCCAGCCCAACAGGCTTTAAGATGGCCATCAAAAGTAGGCCGAAACAGCAGGCACGGACCCAGTGCGGAGAGATTGCAGTGGAATGCAGCATCTGCTCTGCACGTGCAGGGTGTGAGCGTTGGCTCGGAAGACTGACCTCATGGGACGCGTGGAAACCAGCAAGGCTGTCCCGACTAGGCCACAAGTGGATCGGGTCAGCTATCCACCCCACCGAAGGAAGAAGCAGGTTGGAGAGGGGTTCAATCAGGTCATCCAGACACCCAGAGCGCTCAGGGCAAAAACGAGGCAGCAAATCTGAGAGGAGTCATCAAAAAAACTCCGGAGGGAAAAAAATCCACAGAGAGAGCTCCTTGTAATGCGTTGATTCACCATGCCACCCCGCCCCCCCCCAAAAAAAAAAATCGGAGTGCCGGGACAGGCCTCCGAATGGCTTATCAGGCTTTCAAAATTTATGGTGTAGCTGCCCCTTCCCCCAACGAAAGGAAATTGGAGGAAAAACGGAGTGCTGGGACAGCAGGACTCTGAAGTTTCTGTTCAGTCTGTCTGTCCCCTCTCCCCCCCACCCCCTAAACAAAATAAATTTATAGGGGGGAAAACGGTGTGCTGGGACAGTTAATCTTTTCTGAGTAATAGTTGGGCAGATGAAATGAGCATATATATTAAAAGAAAAATAAAGTTACATAAATTATTTGCCATTTGTAAATAAAAATCAACATGTATGTGTACACTAATAAAATAATAAAAAATACTCCTATCTAATAATAATTTGATGTCCAGACGAGGTAGTAAGTTAGTACAGAATTAAATTATGCAGGTGCTTAAGTTAAGGTATATGTGTGTGTGTGTATATATATATATGTATTTCTGGTCTGAGGTCCGTGTAATATATATCTGTATGTATATTCATACCCATATATGTGTGTGTGTATATACATACATATATTACTCAGACCAGATATATATATTTATACACATACACATATGTCTGGTCTGTGTAATGTATGTGTGTATGTCCATGTATCTGAGATGAGGTGTGTGCAGTGGGTAAATGGGGTGTCTGGCCATACATTTCAACATAAACAGGACAGGCTTTCGGTAAAATCCTAAATTATTTATTGGAAAGCGTCACATGACCTTAAATAAAAGTATCGGTACTCGGTATCGGTGAGTACTTTAAAAAAGTATCGGTACTTGTACTCGGTCCTAAAAATGTGGTATCGGTGCATCCCTATTTGAAACCTAAGGGATTCGCCTGATTAAAGCTTTCGAATGAAACGACCAAAAATCAAGGCATTTCACTGACATTTTGGTGTTCTCTGAATCGATTAACCATTGCTTCTCTATGGTGGATTTTACTGCTGCCGAATGTCAACATATTTCCCTGGCAATTCGCCAATAATTGGCGAATCACTAGGTTTTTGATTAGCCGAATGGCCACGAAATTGCACCATATGGGGAATTTCCCTGTTCGGTGCAATTTCGGTTCCAAATCAAGTCTGTTTGATTAACCCTGTATCTCTCATTGTTGCATATTCATGGGAAGCTTTTTGTTGTTTATATTTTACATAAATTAGTTCAGTATCAGTAAGAAGTGTTATTTAGTGCTCAGGTCCCTAGCATACTATAGAAAAGGCTAAGAACCTTTTTCAGTAGTTTCATTATTTTATGGAACAGTGGCATAAAATAAGCTTATATGGCAAATATACAATTAGTTAGCTAATGTTTGCAGTGGGAACAACAAAACAAAAATTCTCTACTTTTAACAGTTATGCTAAATTACCTTTTAATCCCCTCTCCTGCTGTCTCGGTTGTTATAATGTAGTTTTAATTTTGTTTTACCCTTTTAAGATATTTTATAGTTCAAGCAGTCTGTACTCCTGAATCGCCATCAACCTTTTTCACACAGCCTGCTTGAGGGACACAAGGGACAATAACAACTATCATTTTGCACTGTAACCACTACCATAAGCTGTAATGAATATGTTCCTCAAAATGTCCCATAAAGTACTTTTTTAAATTTTAATGCAATACTAAGCACATGTTAAACAAGTCATTTCTGCAATTAAATGTTAAGACAAAACAGGAGGAAAGTGATAATAGTTGCCAACACTGACATTTCGTAGATTGCAGGGTGCTGGTTGAAAAAGAAAAACACGTATTATCGCAGAATGTTCTACTTACAATTACTGCATCTATTATCTTTACTATTAATGTGACTATCTAATGAAATATGAAGACTAACTGCTGTTAGAATGTCAACAGGTTTGCAAAAACAAATATCGCAATGAAGTAATATTAGGACGTTTATTTGGCTGCTATTTAGATGGACGTACACGTAGACTATAGCAAGAATAAAAGTTGTCATCTGCGCTCGTTTCTATACAATTCAATGTGCAACAAAACACAATTAGAGGTTTTAGTTTGCTTGAATGGCCATTGAAGCGTAAGCTCACTCGCCACATCACGGCACCTCTTGGTAGAGTGAGTAAAGTGGCCATTCGAGCAAACTAAAACCTCAAATTGTGTTTTGCTGCACATGGAATTGTATAGAAACGAGTGCAGATCACAACTTTTTTTCTTGCTATATTTTATACATGAACTGGGTTGTTACTCCTGGTTGTTGCAGCTGCTCCGGTGAGTATGGGCGCAACACCATTTTCTTTGTATGTATGTCCACGCAGAATAGTCATGCAGCCATTGTGATCATGAGGGTTGGATGATGGCATGATGGTCATTTCAGCACTTCCTATGTGACGCAGTTAGTTCATGTCACATTTATGTTTCAGTCATTTTGTTTACGGAAAGAATAATACATGCAATCGTTAATGAACTCATTTTACTATATAGAACAAATACATTAAACATCAATATCTTGACCTATTTGCCAGCCAAAGTGTTTAAGGTGAAAACCCACAAATTAAAATTACGCTAGTGCTTAACAAGCAAAACCAATTCCCAAAAACATCTCTGTGTGCCTCAATACGCTTGCAAACGCAAACAATAATTCTAAAGTGCAGAAAAATGCAAGAAAAAATAAAACTGGCCACATCACCAACTTCAAAGTGCCAAGCATCAACTATGGGCTGGTCCTGAATTAAGGCATGGACAAACTTTAGCAAATTCCGGGACCGGTATGATTACACTGTACGGAAAATGAAGAATTTCAATGGTATGGCTTTGGTCTGCCCACGTCATGCCCACGCCGCTCCTGTGCTATGCTGTCCTGCCCACGTCGCTATCTATGCTGCTGCGTGTAATACCTATGCTGCTGTGCGCACCACCTATGCTCAGGCAGCTGCATGAAAAGTGCTGCCCTCCTACTTAGCAGTAATATACAGTGAAACAGTTAAAAGCACACACCTCCACAGGTCACCAGATACAATCAAGAATAAAGGCACCACCTGACATTGCCCCATTATTGAAGTTTTCGTGCTTTGTCAAGACCTGTTTAATTCTGATCCTGTATACCTGCCTATTCCTCCCTCAGTTCCCTCTCCTGGACCCGTGTGTCCTTCCAAGATCCCAGTACCCCTTTCCCCAGAACCCCGCTCTGCTTCAGACTCTGGTACCACCTGAAGACCTGCCATTCTCCCTGTCTCCTGCATCTGATATCTTGCTGTGTGCTTCAGCCCCACTGTGCCTCTCATCACTACCAGCCAGCAGGATCCACTGCATACCGGGCTCACACCACCAAGGCCGATACCCCACCGGCGCTGACCCCTGACAGCCCATCAGATCAATGAGGGCAGCAATCCCACAACCCGGGAACAAGACACTCAGTTTTCCTTGCATCCATTTTTCCATCTCTGACACATGCGTTCCGAGCAAGCTGCACATGTCACATAGCAATACACAAGCTAACACTGTCAAAAACCAAAATGAGTGTAAGTGAATTTAAGCTAAAGCTCACAAAAGTAAAGATTTCCCAACCATAAGATTGTGTATACAGTTTTTCTGGCCTTCACGTTGAGTGGTGTCTCTAGAGGAGGCACCATGTCTAGCTTTTTATCCTGTCAGTTATTAGAACTAATGGTTCACTCCATTTCAAAGAACATGTTACTTATTTTTTATATTTAAGGGGTTATTCAATGAGAGGGCAAATTTCACCGTATGGTGCAATTTTGTGGCAGTCCGTCTATTCAGAAAGCTGTTAATTGGCCAAATTCTGGTGATTTACGAGCAAAATACAATGCAGTGCACTGAAATTGTCCCAGACCCATAGAGAAGTAATGGTTATTCTATTCAGAGAAAGCTGAACTGCACCGAAATGTTGGCGAAATACCCAGATTTTCAATGGTTTAGTTCAGCAGGTTTAAACAGGAGAATCCCATGGTATTCAATGCTAAAAAATATTACCGTTTTTATTCAACCATTTATAAATTTTCATTTGCAGCAAAAAGTAATTTTATTTATTGATTTGCTAGCATTTTTTAGGCATTTTTAGGCAAAATTTTCGTTTCCACTTTTTTATGTGATGTTTTTTTTCTTTCTGTAAAAGACCGTTTTATTATTTTTTTATAGGACCTTTTTTATTATTTCCATGCATTTTTATAGTTTTAAGCACCTTTTTTAAAAAAATAGCAGAGTTCTGTTTTTTTATGTGTTTTTTTTCTACCAGTTCGACGGCTGATTGGCTTTTTCCGGGGGCGTGCGGCAGTCAGTTTGGTGGCGTTCGGCAGATCAGCAGCGTTCTGCAGTCTGTTCGGCAGATTGTCTGTGGCATTCAGCGGTCTGTTTGGTGGGTGGCAGTGGCTTTTGGTGGTCTTTGGTGGATCCCGTTCGCGGCACTTCAGGGACCCTTCTGTGAATGCTGGTGCTCTCTGAATAACCCCTTTAGAAGCACCTGCCCATTTTGCATGCGTAGGATGAGTGCAACATTTTCCGATACATATATATCTGTTTGTAATAGTACAAATGGGTTTTAAAAAATGTGACTTTCTTCTCCTCACAGGGCATTATCCCACAGGTCAGGCTAATAAAACACCCATCATACATTTGAGCTTTTTTCATACACTGTTCAGGGTCAGCTATTTTAAATGTCAACGTTTTATCAGTTCATACAATTAGGAATAAATATTGATCTGCACTGCTTAACATTTCAGGTAAAATGATAAATGAACATTTCTTACAATGTGTATATGGTCCCAATTTAATGTGAAAGGCTATTACATGAGCCATTAGCTTATCTCAAATATACCTGTTCTGCAGCTTGTTTAAAAGAAAAATGATCAATGTAATATTTTTGCTTCCAATTTTGACAAATATAATTTATAAACTGTCACACGGAGAGATATTTGCCAACAATGCAACAGTTCTGCAAACAGAGTTGTTTGCAATTAATTACGGAGGGAAATCACAATTTACACAAAGAAGCTAATCACTTTATTTAAATGCAAATGTTATAATGTTAACTTCTATGAAAATATTAATAGAACCAGTGCGAATTCAGCCTAAAATATTTAATAATTTCTGTGTTATGGATATATTATAAAAGCATATTTTTCTCAACCCAATCTTTTTTCTCATTACCAAGTGATTTTCCAAAAATCAACTGTGAGGATCCAGTGTTTTGGAAAATAATCTTTAGTTATAGAGTAAAACATATTTGGGAATATTCCCAATGTATTCCTTACTGTAATAACCTATTTGGCAGGCAGATGCTGCCATCTACTGGCCAAGTGGAGATCTTGCAATGAGAACTGCAGTTTAAGGTTACGTGTCAACTGGTAAAAGCCTGATATGTCTGGACATTCCCCAGCCCACAGGGCTAAACCTTCAGGAGCACCTTCTGGAGCCCAAACATGCAGGGTTATTCAAAGAGATCTGAATTGTGGCCGAAAGGTAACCGAAGAGTGAAATTCAGCGTACGGTTACCTTTCCTGGCCATTCGGCTATTCAGAGAGCAGGCAGTTCATCAAATGTTATTATTATTTATTAAGCGCCAACACATTCCGCAGCGCTGTACAAGGTGCAATGGGTAAAGACAGGACAACTCTACAATACATACAGGAGACAGGTCAGTATTCCTGCCAGCAGATACAGGAGGATATGAGGACCCTATTACCGTGGGAATTTACAATCTACTGTAGATGGTGAGGGGATTACAAACAGGAGGCAAATATGTTGGCAAATTGCCTCCACATACGGTGCCTGGTCGGTGCCTGTTCGAGGGCAGTGAAATCCCCATAGAGAAGCAATGCTTCATCTATTCAGAGAACACAAACCAGCAGTGAAAAGTTGCCAAAATGCCCTGCTGTTTCTGTGGTTTCATTTGACAGGTTTATTCAGACAAATCCCATAGGCTTCAATGTTAAAAATATTCCTGTTTTAATTCAATATCTAATAAACTGTTGATTATAATATTCTGCAGTAAAAAGTTTCTTTATTTTTAGATTTTTTTAGGATCTTTTAGGCATTTTTCGGGAATTTTTAGCGAAACTTTTTTTCTGTTTTTTTATCGTTTTTTCTTTTTTCTGTAACAGCTCTTTTTATTATCATTCATTGGATCTTATATGTAAATTTCAGACATTTTCCTTCTGTAGTTTCTTTGCAAACAGCGTTTCACTTTCAAACATTCAAGTGTACTTTTTTTTTTTCACTCCATTCGTCTGCGGTGTCGGCTTTTTCTGGCGGCTTCTCTGCACTGTGATCGGCGGCTGCTCGGGTTTCTCCTGCGTATTCGTCGGGGTTAATCCAGATGTTTTTGCGGGTTTCAGTGTGCTTTCCCCGGGTTTTGTGGTGAGTGTTCGGCGGGTTTGCGGCGGCTTTTCCCTGCACTACGACGGCCCTGTGGTGCTTGCTGAATACACTGCAGGGTTGCCGAAATGGGATCGCCAAATCGTGCCGAATTGAAGAGAACGAAAAGTCACCGAACGTGCGGTTATTTTTCTATACTCTTTGAATAACCCTGATAATCAAAATTTGTTTGCAACAAACACATTTTTTTGCAATCAACAGCACAGCCCCAGATCGTGCTAACACAATCTCAGAATGTTGTGTCTGCTACTCATAGGTGTGCGCAGCCTATTGCATTAGGGTCTGCACCCAAAATCTCAAACACGTGTGTATATATATATATACACATATAGAAGTGGGATCCTGGTGATTTTGTGTGTGTGTGTGTATATATATTATATATACGCACATGCACTCCTACGTGCAATCAAAATACATCATTACTATATGTATGGTTCATGTCATGTCAGATTGCCATATCAAAAAATGCCAAAAAATTTCCATTAGGATTTCAATCATTTGTAGCATGTAAATTTATTTTTCCACGTTTTATCAACCAAACCTTTATGGTTATATAATCTATGGCTTAAAACATAATCAGGAATGGAGACCCTGTTACTGGACAGTGACGCTAGTGTACGAAGCGGATGTCCCACAGCAATGGCTCACATCAAAGATGTCAGCCAGCTGTGAAAGAAAGCCCACTATCAGTGCTGAGCTGTGAGACTTCTTCTACAACAAGCTGAGTGTGCTTCCTACGCACACAACAATGAAACCAGAGGATGTGCTCAGCGCATCGTCCACAGCAAAGCGTTTAAAGGGCCAGTACCACCATAAAATGCAATGTCCTTATTGTGTTTATTTGATGTTGCTGATATTTTACATGTGTTTTGTTTTTCTCTTGTATGTTTAGTTAAGAAAATATTTTCCTCTATATGCGTCACTGCACTGGGTGCATCCATTGTGTGATATTTTCCTCCATATGTGTCACTGGGTGCATCCATTGTGTGATATTTTGTGTTGTAACCCCCCCCCCCCTCCAGTAACTTTCCATCACTTACTCCTCACTGTGTGGCTTTGGCCATAGAATGGAGTAAATGGGTCAGTCACGACTCACATCATTGTATTGTGTGGGATGTATTCAACGGACATCACCGGGGGGGGGGGGGTTAGAATTCTTTTAGGTTCCCTGTCATATCTCATTCAGATGCAAGCTCTGATCTGTACTGTAGTAGCCTGGAGAACACAATACACCTCCTGCTGCCTTATCTAAACATTCCCTCCCATTCCACCCCATTAACTGTAGATTAGATAAACAGCAGTAAAGTAAGATGTTTGTACAGATTTTGGTAAATGTTGCCTCATGGGAAAATTCCACAAAACTGAAACAGGAGATAAAAAACCCTAACTTTATTTTTCTTGTGTACTTCAAACAAAGAAATAAATAGCAGCATGTGTTTTATAAAGGTGTCTTTATTTGTAATGCACAAGTAATCTAGTTACAGTTTATATAAGTGGTAGTGTCCTTTTTAAGGGGGAAAAAAGGAGATGAAATTTGAGTAAAGTGGCTATTTAACCTCTTGCTGCCCAGCAACACTATTTAGTGTCCTACCTGTTCCTCACATTGAATTTAAGATGCCCACAGTTGGTCTTAGTTTACGGAGGGCAGACAACATATACTGTGTTTGCTGATTCCAGGAGTAATACTGGCCCTTTGAGTGCATGACAATGGGGCAAGGGCAGACTGGGACAAAAAAAATAGGTGCAGGTGTATATGCACAGCAACCTCTTTAAATATAATTACATACATTTATACACATAGCCATACATTTACATATACGCTCATAGTTATATACCCTCCCCCTCTGTATGTGGCAATAAAGCTTACAGTAATGTGCGGTGTATTTGTGTATCAAAGAACTCTACAGCAATAAAACTCATACACACCGCGCATTACTGTTTTATTGCTGTGGAGCTCTGTGATACACTCTTACACACCACACATTACTGTATCATAGCACTCCACGGCAATATAACTCACAGTAATGTGCGCTGTGTATAAGCGTATGACAGACCTCCACAGCAATAAAAACGCCCAACAATAAAACTCACAGGGCCCCATTACATTCTTAACGCTAAGGTTAGTGCTCAGCTGTGTGAGCATTAACTTGGCCTTATTTAGTTAAGTGGCCCTAGTGTATGCAGCCCATGTTACAATCCGAAAGCTAACGGGTTAAAAAACTATTAGCGATTCAGATCTTGCACTTTTCAGCGCGAGGTTACTGTACTTTGCACTCCCTATGCTTAACATGGGGAGCGCAAAGAGTTAATTAGCGTTAGGATTACTAAATCCTAACGCTAATTACATCAAAAATAAAACCCACAGCTAGGACCTGGTGCTAACGGATTCCGCTTCTGCAGAATCAATCAGCACCAGCTTAAGATCCCCCCCCCAAAAAAATAATCAGATACTCACCTCTCATCCAGCGGTGAGAACAGCAGCTCGATCTTGCTTCAGGAGCGGAGCCGGGTGGGTGGGGGGTGGGGGGAGAGGGAGGCTAAGGTGAAACCTTGGACTCTCTGTAGTCAGCAGGGACAGGACAAGTGGGAGGGTTTCCAGTTAGCAGACAGAGGTAACTATAGATAGAGAAAGGGTAGGTAGGAGTAAATACACACAAAAAAAAAATAGTTGCAATAAACGAGGGAAATATAGGATAAGCATCCCCTTCCCTTCTCCATACTCACCAGCCCTATCTCTCCATACTCAATGCTTACTTCCCCAGGCCGCTCTCTCCCTGTCCTAGCGGTAGGCTTTCTTCAGTATTGTTTGTCTGCATTCTTTCCTTCTCTCTTCATCCTTTTTATTTTTTCTTTCTGCCTTCTTTCTTTCTCTGTAATTGTTTCTTTTGCTCAGTATTTTATTTCACTCTGAAAATTTGTTTCTGCATCTTTTCTTTCGCTCTGCTTCCTTTCATTCGGTTTCTTTCTTTCAGTCTTTTCTTTTCCTCTGCATTTCTGTCTCTATGTATTCTTTCTCTCTGTATCCATTCATAATCTCTGCATCCATTCATTCCTCTCTGTATCCATTCATTCCTCTCTGTATCCATTCATTCCTCTCTGCTTGCTTTCTTTCCATAGTCTTTCACTCTGAATTTTCTTTATATTACAGTCTGCATTCTTTTTGCATTAATGCTTTCTGTATTCTCTCTCTTTCTTCATGTACACTCTCTTTATTTCCCCCTGCTGCCAGTGATCTGAGGGTCAGTGAACTGTCCGTGCTGGGAGAGGTCAGAATGCCACTGCCTGGTGCATCTGAGCTCCTTGAAGCAGCCAGGCTTAACTTTTTACTGGCATTGGCATAAAAAATAAACAAGTGGCATCCCTACCCACAGTGACCCAGGACTGACTGATGCATCTCCTGGCCTCATGAAGTGGAGCCTGGTTCTTCCTGCCCCGCTGCATGATCTCTTCCTCCTCTCTGTACTATTTCCCCCCCCCACACACACACACACCATAGAAGATGCGTGCAGGAAGAGGGGAAATAGCAATCAGGCCAGAAGGTGCACTACTCCTTGTCACTTGGGCATTTTAAAGACGCACAGAGTTACCCCCAGAGCAGCTATCAAGCCAGCACCTGCATGTCACTGGGCATTTAAAAAGGCAGGGGTGTGTCTGCTGCTATTCCAGCAGCCTAACGGAGTCCTCCAGAGAGTAGCAGGCAGCGAGAAGCGGCAGCAGCGGCTACCACGATAAAAAAAATAATAGACTGACTGATTAGGGTGTGCCCAGGCACACCCGGCACACCCAGTGCTCACGCCTATGCTGCTACTTTATACTGCTACTTTAAATGTGATCATGGTAGAGAAGGGGTTAAGCCCGCTTCTTAGAATCTGTGAGTTAGGGTTAACTTTAACTCTAACCCTAAATGTAACCCAAACCCATATTCTTTCTTTTAAGTTAAATACTTTTTTTTTACCAGCTTCTATATGTGGTTTTTTTCCCTCTCAGGGACTTTATCGATTTTGTGTCCAGAAAGTGCTGTTTAGGTTTTGTAAACCATTATTATATCTAATAAATACGTTGTTATACCTTTCTCTTTCTCCAAACATTTAAGATCTGTGTCACTGATACGAAATATAACTTACATAAACAAATACAAACGATAGAGCTGTCTAATGTAATTCAAACTTGCAAAAAACAAACAAGAACAGTGATCATTTTGCACCTACTCAAAATTTTAACAAGTGTAGTTCAGTAATTATTCATCTTTCGGAGAAAAAAAAAATTGCAATTTTTTTCTGTATTAAGAAAATGAAGCAACATACTACAGGTTAATAAAAATAATTTGAAGTTATCTATATCGTGCTTGCTTCTAAAGAATGTAAAACAAAAGATTATGGATGATACATGCATGGTGTGAATGCAAAGTGAGCTAAACCAGCATTGTTGCATCCTTATCCCTAATGTTAAAGAAAAGCAAGATAATATCAGAGAATAAAGCAGCTGCGCATACCATACTTTTGTTATGTTAGTATTAAGAGAGGCTTATTTACAGACAATGTCTCCTAGGAATACTGATACATACACTAGAAAATACTAACAATACAATATTGCAATTTAACTGGCCTTACTATGATGATACTGGAAAATGCTTGCAGCCTGCCTCTGGGAGTTTGTGAAAACATGATGGATGAGCCTACGGGTATTTCTTCCAGGCAAGAGCAGAAATATTAGTTTTAAAAGACATATTTTTAAAAATATAATTTCATTACAATATTTAATCTTCCAAATCCATCTGACATTACTAGAGTAACTGTTTCTGTACAATAAAACGTGCATCAGTCATCAAATCATCAACTCAAAATGCATAAAATATATCAGTACACTGACGGGATATCAAAATTAGGATTTATTCAGGTGGATTTATATACAATGGTCAATTGATTGGAAGTAAATGGTTGGAATAAATATTGCTCTTAATAATGAAATATCGGTTTTATTTTAAAATATTACAAATGCTAAACGGATTTAGGCTTTTAGTCTAATATAGCAAAAATATGCACATATCTTCAGCAATACGGATTTCCGTAATCCTTCTATTTTTGTGGTAGTTAGTTGCATAATAGACCCTTTTCTATACATTTACATCAAGAATGCAAAGGTTCATGCAAACTAGTATGCTCTATTGTGGCATGCACCTAACCTTTGCGAACGACTGGTGTTATCAAGATACTAATAAAATATCTCAACAAGGTTTTGTTGTGCATTAACAATAAGTGGCCACATGCTGTTCTTGTATGTGCATTGATAGGGGGTGGCTTTGAGGGCCAAGGCCCAAAATCTAGATTTCAGCTACAGATCTCGAGGAAGCAGAATGAGGTAAAATACAGAGTGGGATTGTGTCTGGTTGATAGACCCAATAGCTGCCTGCTCACCTCTCCTTGCACCCTCACACAATGCTGGATTAAGGTCTTCATGGACCTGGAGCAGAAGAGTTGGTGTGCCTCTGCCCCCTTCTTCTCACCTCTCAATCTGTCATTACCCGGGCTGACTGATACCGTTTGGCCTGGGGCAAGTACAAACCAGAGGCCCATAGTGGAGCAACTAGGCTCCCCACTTAAAGTGCATCGGCCACTCATCTCTGCCCTTACTTGCACTGATTTTCTTTTCTATTATGAGTCCCAGCCACACTTTGCCACAGTAGTAAGCTGCGGCTGCGAGTAAGCAGCAGAGAGGAGTGCAGGCCTTCCCTGCTGAGCCGATGTGTCAAGCTCATTTTGACTGTTTTGCACTCATCATATGCATCAAATGCGATTTGAAGTCTTGTTTTATTATAGGACCGAGACAAATTATGTATCTTTTTTCCAGCAGACTCGCTGGTTCAAAAAATATAATTTCTTTGGGTATACATCAAGTCCATCAGAATGCAATAACAAAAAATGTCGAAAAAACTTCCATTCAGATTTCAATCATTACAGTTGGGTTGCACCGATACTATTTTTCAAGACCAAGTACGAGTACCGATACTTTTTTTCAGGAACTCACCGATACTGAATACCAATACCTTTATTTAATGTCATGTAATGCTTTCCAATAAATAATTTAGGATTTTACTGAAAGCCTGTCCTGTTCACGTTAATATTGCAATGTATGGCCAGCCACTCCATTTACCCACTGCACAAGCATGCACACACCCTGTCCACACACACAGACACTATATAGATCTGTAGCTAATATAAATTACAATTATATATACACATACACCAGATACATGTATACCCCACTGGCATCATATACATGCATACCCAACTTTATATATAAAGTTTATTATTGCAGAGGCCGTTTACACAACACAGCAATTCAAAGAACTGCATCACAGAGCTCCTGGCTTTGACCAGTTGCATATAGCTGATCTCTGCTATAAAAAATATATATATATATAGTATGGCATGGCATGATTGAAGGGTTCTGTGTGAAAGCAGACCCAGGATGCAAATAAATGGGAAATTGCAGACATTGTTTGCGCGTCTTACCCACAGTTCCATGCTGCATATGGGGAATGTAGCACATGAGCTCTGTGATACAGTTCTTTGAATTGCTGGGATGTGTAAATGGCCTCTGCAATAATAAACTTTATAATTTGCAGTGTAGAGTCTTTTAATCTCATTTTTTGCCCTCTGCCACAACCTAAATAAGTATATTTAATTCTACTATTCTGATCAGTAAGCTTCTATACTTGACGAAGGGAGGAATCCTCTCGAAAGCTTGTACTTTAAATGTAACGTTAGTCCAATAAAAAAAGGTATCACTACAGACTGCTATACTCATGATTTTGGCATCTGGACTAACACGGCCTACCTAATCTATATATATATATATATATATTATATATATATATATATATTAGGTAGGCCGTGTTAGTCCAGATGCCAAAAACACTGAGTGACCAGATTATTATGACCACCCCATCAGTACTTCCTGGGGCTACCTTTTGCCTTCAATACTGTGGCGATTCTTCTTGGCATTGACTCCACAAGATGTTGAAAGGTGATGCAAGGAATCTGACACCATGCCTGATGAATAGCACTGTCCAGTTCTGTGAGATTTGATGGTTGTGAAGCCAGCTGCCTGATGGCTCTTTCAACTTAGTCCCACAAAGGCTCAATTGGATTTAGATCTGGTGATTGTGGGGGCCACTAAGCAAGGTAAATACTCCCTCATGTTCTTGAAACCACTCCTGCACAATACGAGCACCGTGGCATGGCGCATAGTCTTGTTGGAAGAAGCCATCTCCTTTGGGATTTGCCATCAACATGATAGGATGAACTTGATCAGCAACGATGCTTTGGTATGTTGTGCTATTCAGACATTGTTCCACACAAATTTAAGGGCCCCAAACCATAACACTGCCCCCACCAGCTTGAAGGGTTGTTTTCATGCATGTAGGGTGCATGCTTTCATGCTGTTTCCGCCAAATTCTCACACTGCCATCTGCATGATGCCACTGGAAACGTGATTCATCGGACCATGTGACTTTTTTCCAATGTGCGACTGTCCAATTCTTGTGTTCCTGTGCGAATTGGAGACGTTTTATCTTGTTAACTGCAGACAGCGAAGGTGTTCGAAGAGGCCTTCGGCTTCCATATCCCATACGATGCAGTGTACGGTGAACGGTGTGTTCAGAGATCATTTGAGAGGATCCCTGATTAAGATCTGCAGTAATTTGATGCACTGTTGCCCTTCTGTTGTCTTGTACCAGTATTGCCACTCTCCGGTCTGCCCTAACATTGACTAGTCGCTGACGGCCACAATTCGCACGTTCAGACCCAAATTTTCAGCTGACAGTCCAGTCTTTAAACACTTTAACAACAGCTGCTCTTGAACAATTAACAAATTCTGCAGTTTTCGCTGATACTCGCTCCATGGCTCAGAGCGCCAACAATCATCTCACGTTCAAAGGCTGTTAGATCGCGTTGTTTACCCATATCTTCAGAAAAAAAAATCACTTCTACTGTCGTGATAAACAACCTGCTTCCCTATTTATATTGGTCTGGCCCTCTAGCAACTTCAGCGCGAAATTATAGCTGATTTACCTAAAGAAGTCAGGTGGTCATATTAATCTGGCCACTCAGTGTATATAAATATATATATATATATATATTAAACAAGGAGGTAGCACTCAGCCCTTACTGAGCTCAAAATGTGGCTCACATCATTTTTATTTACAGAGCTTAGGGTTAAAAACTTTGTATAAATCTGCAATGGGTGAGCAGATGGTGAATTTTTTAAAGAGTTAAGAGTTGTTAGAATCTGTAAAGGGTTAAAATGTGTTAAACTCTTTAATATGTGAGCTTCTGTTAAAGTCTTTACGTGTATGAATTGGAGCGCTCTTCTTCTGGATTGTTGTATGTTTTTTTGTCTGAGAGCACCTGACGCTCAGCTTAGTAAAGGGTGAGTGCTGCCCTTCTGATATATTATATATATATAATATAACATTTTCCATGTTTATTTTACTGCAAGAAAAATATTAAACACATTTCAATTAGAGCTTGTAAATTCGATGGTTTGATATAATGTCTTACTATATTAATGTACAGAATTTAACTAAAGAGACACTAGACTAAAAATGGAAAGTACTCTCACTGCACATGTTCCCTTTGTGGTTTCCTCACGATAAACCACAGAGACTTGCCAATTAGATAATGTCACCAACGGGAAAAGTTCAAACACTTCCATGAATAAAATTTATTATGATATATAACACTGTTAATATTCAGAATTCCTTTATTCATCCTTTAAATCTAGAGTGTTTGATTCAAGTCTCTATTCTCTAAAGAATGGAAATACATATATAGAATAGGGATGAGCCGAACACCCCTGTGTTCGGTTCGCATTCGAACAATTTCAAAAGTTCGAATTCGAACGCGAACACGAACCGAACTCAATGCAAGTCAATGGGACTCAAAAGTTCGGTTTTTAGAGTGCCCTCCAAGAGGGCATATATGCAATATATTTGCCATAAAAGGTGTAGGGGGTCCAGGTAGTGCCCTGGGGGACAGGAAACAAGGACAAAAGGAAAAAACTTTTTAAAGGGACAGTGAGTTTTCCATGAAATAAGGGTTAACCACTTCGATGCGGAGGATGCACTGAGCGCGTCCTCCGCATGGCTGCTGGTGTGCTGAGGACGCGCTGAGCGCGTCCTCACTTTGGGGTCAGCGTTCGGCCGAGTTCCGGCCGATCGCTGGCCCCCCCGGTGCGGGCTGACATCCTCGATGTCAGCCCAGCATCCAGAACCGCCGCCGCTGAAATTAGGTGTCATTGCGGCAGCGCGATGACACCTAATTCAGGCGCCCCCCCCCCCGCATGTGCGGAGGAGGTGCCTGAAAGGGAGGGGGGAGGTCCTTCGGAGCTCTCTCCCTCCCGATCAGTGGCGTTGCAGGGGTTAACCCAGGCACCATTTGGAAGGGCACAGCCTGCCCTTCCAAATGGTGCCTGGCATTAACCCCTGGGGAGCTGGATCGCGAATCGGCGCTGAAAAGCGCCGGTTCGTGATCCTTTCCCGGAGCTGGCCGACATCTTGGATGTCGGCCAAGCCTCTGGGAACTCCCCTGAGGACTGGCGTCATCGTGCATAGCACGATGACGCCAGTCATAGAGTTAACCCCTAACTGCCACCAACGGTGGAGATAGGGAGTTCCAATGAACTCCCTATCTCCCGATCCGTGGCAGCTAGGGGTTAAAGTTTGGTATGGTTGGATCGGCCAGAGCATGGCCGTTCCAATGATACCAAACACGAAAGTGAAAAAAATAAAAATAAAAATTAAAAATAAAAATATATTTAAAAAAAATATTATAAAAAAAAATAAACATTTTGTTTTCTTTTTTTTGGTTCGTTAATGCAGCAATATTGTTCCCATTTCAATTATAGTGTGAACAATGATGCTACACTACCGATTTTTGTATGCGGTGCGTTTGTTAAAAATCGTGTAATTTTCCCCAAAAAAAATGTAACGAGACCCCATCTCTAATTTTTTTAACAAGCGCACCCCATACAAAATATAACCGCAATTGCTCGCATGTTAAAATGTGAAAAAAAACACTTTACACGTTGTAAATTATTGAAAATACATATTTTATTGCATTTTTTGTTATAATTTACAGACATGACATAACGTATACATATAATAATGACATATCATGAATCTACCGAGTCTGACGGAAAGAACGATATATAATATGTCTGGGTCATATACTAAAATAAGCCTTCAAAACGCGTTTAAACATGATGAGCAAAACCGGTAAAAATGACCTCAGCACAGAGGTATGAAAAGCCTCAGCAGCGAAAGGGTTAAAAATAAAAACGAAAAAATTTCTTCAAATATCGTGCCTAGGAGGTCCCGATAACCTGCTCATGAAGTGGCGGATTTGTAGGATGTATAGAGACATTTAAAAACAAAAAAATGACGTTTCATATGACGGTAAATGGTTTTCCTTTAATCTATTCATAAACAACTGCTTGGGGCAGCAGTCTGTATTAAAAGAGGAGATCTTTTAGGACACGCAGAACAAGTTTCGTGATTTTTTGGCTAAATTATGGTGAAACTTATGCAGGCTTTGGATGAAAGTAACAATAGGTGCTTTAAAATTGGGCCTTTAGTGTCGGCAACAGTGCCGTCACACCGTAACCCCTCTGTGGTATTGTGGAAGAGTGCAGGATTTGACCCTGCGGTCCAAAAAATTAAAATGATATGAATCTGGTAATATAGGCGTCAGTGCACCCAAATATTGTGCCTTTGGTTCCCAGAAACCTCTTATAAGTCAGTGAGACCCCCTGATAGGTGGCAGTGAAAACACACAGATTACAACAATTCCCAGATATTTTGTATAAATGACTGACCCCCAAAATTGCTGGTGGCAGTGAGAACACAAAGATTAGAACAATTCCCAGGTATTTTGTAGAAATGAGACCCCCCCCCAATAGCTTCTGGAAGACTGGCAGTGAGAACACACACTAACACAACAATCTCCTCTCAAAAAACACGTGCTGAAGGCTGTGTGAAGCCTTATATAGTGTGCTGCGGGACTTAGCTCTGTAAGCCCATGATTGGGCAAAATTTGCCCAATCAGGACTCTGAGCCGTGATTGGCATAGTCTTGCACCTGACCTGTGGTCAGGTGCAAGGCTGTAGCCAATTACAAGCTTCAGGCCAGTGGAAAAGTGCATTGTGGTCCATTGTGGTGCATTGTGGGCGAACATGCGGCGAACACGCGGAAATGTTCGTAGCGCGAACATGCGAACAGGCGATGTTCGAATCGAACTCTGAACCGATTGAACTGAACAGCTCATTCCTAATATAGAATGAGAGAGAGAGAAAGAGAGATATACATAGTGTCCTCCAATAATTTTGCCACCCTTGGTAAATATGAGAAAAAGAAGGCTGTGAAAATTTTCTTTATTGTTTAACATTTTGATCATTTGGTTAATGAATACACAAACATCCTCTGCTCTCATGGAGATCAAACAATTGCAAACTCTATAAAGGTTAATCCAAATAAAATACAATTTGTTATATATGTGTGGCACAATTATCAGCAGCCCTAGGAATTCATGAGCAAAATATATTTGAAGTATATTCCCATTGATATTTTGCTTTTTAAGTATACAGTACCTGAGTGACTAGGAACAGGAAATTGTTCAAGCATGACTCCCTGCCTCACAGGGGCATAATTATGAGCTAACAAATAGCTACTCATTACAATGGGTAAGACCATGGCATGTAGCTATGATGTGCTACAAAAGGCTGTTGAGAGTCACAAAATGGGAAGTAGCTATAAGAAAATAGCAAAAAGCTTTGAAAATACCTTTTTTCTACCATCAGGACAATAATTTTGAACTTCCAGTCAACTGGCAATGCTAAACCTGGAAGAGGATGTGTGTCTATACTGTCTCAACACACTGAGGAGGATGGTTCAAGTGTCCAAAAGTCTACAAGGAACACAGGCGGAAAATTACAGATGTTAGTTGCGTCCACGGGTCAGCAAATCTCCAAATCTATAATCTGACATCCCCTACATCACCACAAGTTGTTTGGAAGGGTTTCCAGGCAACAGCCTCTACGCTCATCAGTAAACTAACTAAATCACTTTAAGTTTGAATGAGACTATTGTAATTTAAAATGGGATCACAGTCAGTCCATGATCAGATGAAAACTAAAATAGAGCTTTTTCACTGACCTGTCCAATGACACCAACCATGACTTTGTGGGGTGTAAAGGACAGGGGTCCAAAGTACCCCCACTGTCCTTGCAGCAGTGAAGCAACTTGTGGTTTAGATGGACCAATGTGCCATCACTTCCCCATTTGGTCCAGGCATGGGAAATGAGAAGGTGAGTTAGAGCAGCGGCATGGCTTTTGCTTTGCAAAATGCCACTGCCATTGAGTAAAAAAAAAAAAGTGAATGTTGCATATAATATTTATTTTTCCTATATTTACAAATTATATGGTCAAATCTCATATCATTGGAAAGGCCAGACTCTGACCTTTCCAATGACACCTCATGTGACTTTGTGTGGCCTGCAAAGGACCTCCGGCACTCCACACAGCATTGCGCCGGTGTCAGGGATCATTACCTGAGGATGTGCAGAAACCATGTCTGCAGGTGTGCATCCAGGAAAAGTGCTGCCTCAGCCCCTTTTATTACAGACAGGGGGTGTGGTGGGTGCGTGTTTGGTGTTTTATTTAGGATTAACCCATATCAGTGCTGGCACTGATATGGGTTAATCCTAAATAAAACACCAAACACACACACACCACACCCCCTGTCTGTAATAAAAGAGTCACTCCCACCTCTGCTCATTGATTTTGCATTAAGAGTCAAACCTCTGTATTGTTCTGACCTATTCTGATATGGCTGACCACCATGTACCAGACCCTGCTTTCCCTACCGACATTGCCCCCATGCTGCCAGCCACTGACCCACGGATTTAATTTGTGTATATGTTCCTGTGCGCTCCCATATACCTTGGTATATTATCTACAATTTGTTAGGAGTGGAGGATACACTCATCTGGTGAGCTGCAATTATCATTGACTTTAATACAATCACTGAGCGCCTATACACTTACCCTTTGGGTTGTTTTATCACTATTCTGATAATCTGCTGACCACCGTGTACCAGACCCTGCTTTCCCTACTGACATTGCCTCCTTGCTTCCAGCCACTGACCCACGGACCGTCCAGACCACTCTATGTCACTATCCCCTTTGTACTACGCTATGGATTACTACCAGTATGAACCTGCCTACCCTAAGGTACAATCTGAATACCCCTGCGCTAAAGGCTCAAACCCCCTGCAATTGGGTCCCACCACGGCGTATGCCAGGTGCCACCCTGACAGAATGCAAAGTCCACCTATTGAGCCCGCAGGGATTCTACCAGCTCTGGACATGGTTGCCTACAAGCTATGTGTTATGCTGGAGGAGATATGGGACTTAATGGACACTCTAAAGAGCGCCCCTCCCAAGGTATATGTTCCTCCAGGGAAGAAACCTAGAGGCCCGCTGACTCCAGAGGAGCGTACCAGGAGAATGACCCAGAACCTATGCCTGTACTGCGGGGATTCCTCTAATTTCTTGGTGAACTGTCCCGTGAGACCCCAAAGAAGGCCAGCTCCCGTACCCGAGCCAGCTACGGTTTCATGGCAAACCCCAATAAAAATGTCTGCACCAAGAAAAACTCTGGTGTCCAGAAGTGCACCCCAATCTGAGTTTGCTGCACCTGAGCCCAAGCCTGCTCCCAGGAGATCTCAGGTACCCAAGCCTGCTCCTAGGAGGCCTCCAGTTCCCAAGCCTATGCCCATAAAACCTCCTACACCTAAGCCTGCGCCCAGAAGACTCAAGCCCACTGTACCCAGGGGTAGGGAGTCTCTGGAGGACTATGCAGAAGAGGAGGAAGAACCCGAACTGCCTATGGAGTACGAGACCACCATACCTGAAGAGTCTGACCCTACTATTCCTATTGACATTATGACCAGTGATGAGCCGAACACCCCTGTGTTTGGTTCATATTCGAACAGTCGAACGGCCGAAAGGTTCGAAAACGAACTCAAACACAATGTTAATCAATGGGGGCCCAACACGCAAAATGTGTTCACAGTTCTCCTAAATGTACCGGCGGCTGACGGTACATTTAGGAGACCTGTGACTGTGGCCCCCGCAACTCACCTGTCCTGCAGCTGTCCTGGCCTCCTGTTCCCCGGTCCGTCAGCTCCTCCGGTCTGTCTGGCCGCAGCTCCTCTGCCCCACGTCTTCATGCTGAATGATCTGATTGGGCAAAGTCCTGCGCCTGACATGGACTTTGCCCAATCAGGGCTCTAATTCAATCTTGAGCCCTGATTGGGCAAAGTCCAGGTCAGGTGCAGGACTTTGCCAATCAGAGCTCAGCATGAAGATGAGGCGTGGGGCAGAGCTTTAACCAAGCTCTGATTGTTTAAAGTCGGTGCAAGACTTTAACCAATCAGAGCTTGGTTAAAGCTCATCTTCATGCTGAGCTCTGATTGGGCAAAGTCCTGCACCTGACCTGGACTTTGCCCAATCAGGGCTAAATATTGAATTAGAGCCCTGATTGCGCAAAGTCCAGGTCAGGCACAGGACTTTGCCCAATGAGATCATTCAGCATGAAGACGTGGTGCAGAGGAGCCGCGGCCAGACGGACCGGAGGAGCTGACGGGCCAGGGAACAGGAGGCCGGGACAGCTGCAGGACAGGTCAGTTACGGGGGCCGGGGGCCGCAGGTCTCCTAAATGTACCGGCAGCCGCCGGTACATTTAGGAGACCTGTGGATGCATTTTTTATTATGGAATGTCCACGGTCGAACAAACCGCGAACATCCCATAATGTTCGGCGTTCGCTGAACACCCGAACGCCTGTTGTTCGTTTCGAACTCACGCTCGAATCAAACCAAACGCCCATCCCTAATTATGACGATGCAGACTCCAGGTATGACTCCCATCACTTCCAGGCAGTACCTCATGACCAGTGCTGCTGGTACCCCAAACCAGCACCCAGAAAGTACACCGCACCTAAGGCAGAGGCTCCTTTCTGTGTACAGGGAACCTTCTTATGCCGAAGACCTGTTACAGTTCATACCACCCCAGAACCTGTATACGACGAACAAGTTGCTGCTGTAACCACCTGTTCCCCAGGCCCTGTTCCACCAGGCTGTGTTTATGCATTCATTGGCACGGTGGTGCGTAAAGAAGACCCAGCGAGGTCCGAGGAGGCGTTGAAAATCAGGCAAGCTGCAAAAGTGCCCAAAACTGCCCAGGTGACGCTAACTGTGACTCCCATCACTCCCAGCCAGCAAGATCCATTGCCTTCCGCAAACTGCTGCACTCCACCTGATTCTGGGGCTGAAGAATGGGACACCATGTCTGATGAGGAGCCACCACTGGAAACAGCCCGGCGTTCCAGAGGACCCCCAAGTGTGATTTCTGGGTACCTTGGTACCACCTTTCCTACTACGTCCTACAGAGGGGCTCATCATGCTGCAGTTCCCCGTTATAACCCAGCAACAGACTTTATTCCACCCAGCTTTTCATCCTCTGAGGAATCTGATTCAGAGTGGTTTCCAAGGGTCACAGCCAGGGATGCCTTGCTCACCTGGGAAGATGTATCATCGAATACCCAACCAGAACCCTGTGATGGACGATCCATGAAAGCTGCTGATCCACTCCTCATAAAGACAGCTTTTTTAGTAACGGCAGTTGATCCAGCTGAGCTCAATCAACCACCAGAACCACCATATTTCTCCTTAGCCACAGATGGCTCTGTGGTGCCTACAAAGGACCTCCCAGCTTATGAAGCTTATCTGTCTTGTTTCCCACCAGGGTGACTCTGTGATTTATGGACATTCATCCTGCCCGCTGATGCCAACCTCCAGCCAGCTCTGGGTCGCCCAGAGGAGCTCCCTTTGCCCGGGGATCTGTCAGGGATCAGTACCTGAGGGTGTGCAGAAACCATGTCTGCAGGTGTGCATCCAGGAAAAGTGCTGCCTCAGACCTATCCAGCACTGATATGGGTTAATCCTATGTAAAACACCAAACACACCACACCCCGTCTGTCTAATAAAAGAGTCACTCCCACCTCTGCTCATTGACTTTTCAGAGTCAAACCTCTGTATTGTTCTGACCTATTCTGATAATCTGTAGCGCTTCGAATCGAAGCGCTTCGAGTAAAACTTTACTTCCGGCGGAGTGACTGTTTACAGCGTTCAATCGCAGGGAATCGTAGGCGTGGTACCGGACAAAAGAGATGTGCTGCGTAATCTCCCTGTGCAGGAGATACCAAATCAGCTATGAAGTTTGTTTGATCCACCAAGGAAGTCGGTTGGATTGTGGACTCAACTGGGATCTACGAGGTGGGACCCCTTCAGATGTAAAGAGATCCAAAGGTGCCATTACAGAACCACCCATAAGAGGAGGTTCTGAAACACGAGAGTGTGTCTCTTTTTTATATACACAGTACAATTGTTCACCACAGAACTGTACTATGTTCCTTTTTTCTCTCCTCTGAGGTACAATCACCATCAAGATAAACAAATCAATATATGGGTGGAGTCCCCCACAAGAGACTCAAAGGCGTGCATCTAGTGTCTTGAAGACTCCCTGTTTGTGAGTGTTATAAACGAGCTGTGTGCGTTTATTCACTTTATTAGTACATACTACGCAATGGTCTTTTCTCTTCTTCCTCCTTTCTAGGATTTATGGACTAATTTTCATTATTTTTTATTTTATTTTTTTCCTTTGATTCTAATGGTAATTTGTGTATATGTTCCTGTGCGCTCCCATATACCTTGGTATATTATCTACAATTTGTTAGGAGTGGAGGATACACTCATCTGGTGAGCTGCAATTATCATTGACTTTAATACAATCACTGAGCGCCTATACACTTACCCTTTGGGTTGTTTTATCACTATTCTGATAATCTGCTGACCACCGTGTACCAGACCCTGCTTTCCCTACCGACATTGCCTCCTTGGTTCCAGCCACTAACCCACGGACCGTCCAGACCACTCTATGTCACTATCCCCTTTGTACTATGCTATGGATTACTACCAGTATGAACCTGCCTACCCTAAGGTACAATCTGAATATCCCTGCGCTAAAGGCTCAAACCCCCTGCAATTGGGTCCCACCACGGCGTATACCAGGTGCCACCCTGACAGCCGGTTTAGGCTTTTGATGGAACAATGCATAATAACATATTATGCCATCACCTCCTCATTTGCTGATATTGTGGGAAATGAGGAGGGACATTGGTTCAGCATTACTGTTCACTTTATAAGTGAAAAGTGAACAACAGTGCTGCATTAGGCAAAAGAAATCCTAGCTTTTAAAACCCCTTTGAATGTATTTAATACAGTATGTGCAAGTTTTTTTGCACAATTAGCATAAGGAAGCACTGGGGTTAAAAATCCTTTCCTCGGTCATCACATAGCCACTCAGTACACAAGTCACCATATTTTGGAAATTGGATACATCCAAATATCATACTTATTAACCAGAGGGTGAGGTTACAATGCTTTTCTCTTTAAAGACATGTTCCACAAGACAAAGTGTAGTCATTAAGATAGCACATGCCCTTTTGGTACTACAATATACCTTTATATCTATACTGTATGAATTTGTACCGTCCTCTCTGCTATACCATGCAAGTCTACAGAGACATCAGGAGTCAAATGTTACTGAGGAGAGGAGCAGACAGTTACTTTCATGTTGCTGAGTATCTACTGAATGCTCTCAGAAGCTCAGTACAGTTGTGCATTCCATTCCTCACTTTAAGTGTCTTCTGATGTTAGTTCAAACTTGGAAAGTGAATGTAAAAGAGAATGAAGAATCCTCATCCTCCTCTTGCAGACCTCACAGTATTGCCTTGTAATGTATACGAGAAAGGCTAAAATTGGTATCTTACAGGATGGTGTTCTGTTACCCACTGTTAAAGGGATCTTGGATACTATTTTTCAAATAAAATAACTTGAAAGATAGTACATAAAAAGTTTATTTTCATATCCCTTACTTGAGGGATGCTTTCCGTACTGTAAAATATGCCTGAAACGAGCAAAAAAAGTCATGATATTTCAAATTAACCCATTCACTACAAAGCTGCTTTCCATAAATCCAATGTCAGCACCCAGTGGATTTAAGGATAACACATTTTCATTTTACAAATGGTGAAACTGTTCTTCAAATATAGCTTTAAATATCAAAACTATAATCTCAATTATTTTCATTATATGACAGCAGATGGCATAATCTGCTGGCCATATCGCACAATTACATCTCCATAGCACAGCTTGCAAATGCATGTATTTATAAAGCTCCAAAAAATTCCATAGCGCTGTACAATGGGTAGGACAAAACAATCAAATATACATACAAGTTAGACACACTAAGAACAATGTGAGAAGATGGCCCTGCTCAAAAGCTTATACTCTAAAAGAGGAATGACACAGGTGAGGTTATCCATTTTTTTTCTTGAGGCATAAACAAGAAAAAAGAATCCAAGCAGTTTAAAATGTTTTGGCACCTTGCGTATCATGCCAAAGGTGGTAAAATGTTACGGGTACATTCTGGAGTCAAATTGTAAATAGAATATGTTTGCAAGAAAAGATAAATTAATTTCGCTCCAATACTAGCCCCCATCAAAAATACTTGGCATTGGGACGCCAATAGATGCAAATACCTACATGATCCAAAAGTATATGTGATTTTAGTACTGAAGGCATTAAGTACTGAGCTGTATAATTGAATTGAATTATGTGAACCTAAGCCTAATATAGCTACTTCTCTGTATTTCTTATACTTTATTTATATGAAATCTAACCTATACATTTCTCAGCACTATACAAGATATGGAAACAAGGATGATCCATTTGAACAACAGTTATAGCTTAACAAGGATGATAGAGTATGATTGGGAGATACTGTTCCTGTGAGGTCTTGCCTAGGGATACTTGCTGGTGAGGTCTTCTGATCAGAATCTGCTTTATCTGGTTATAGAGCTCAGGCCTGGTAGTGAAATTAAACCTGCTTCTCTGCGGTTGTAAGGCAACAGCCTGCTTTTGGATGCAGTGTAGAGCTGTTACTGCTATGCTATACAACCAATATTGTGCAGTAGCCACTTACATATTGTTAGATGTCTTTTCAAAGGACACTTACTGGAGAAATGTTCTGGCTGTGAATCATCCCTGTGTTTGCATAATGGTAGTGAAGTGAGGATACCTCTATTCTACCCACTGATGCTCATCTCTGTTTATTAGCAATACATTTTGGTGCTATTACAAAAACATTGCTGCTAAAATATGATTGTACATAACTGATATGTGTTAATACAAATTAAAGCCAATACTTTTAATAATGTGGGGGGTTGTTTTAGATATTAATGCACAATTTTCAGAGTGAGCCGTTAGAGTTGGTAAGGAAAAATAATAATGTGGAGGATTGTGGTAAATCAAGCACTTCCTTCTGAAGAAAAGGAGTACCCTCAAGTGGGATAAAGTTCTTGCTCTTAAAGTTCACTTGTAGTGTGGGGTGATTTTCAACCCTCAAAGAAAGCCTAAGACATAATACACAACACGGTGTAGCGTATGTGACCAGTAGAGCTCCCCAAATAATATAGAGGTTAAACTCACGTGGTCACGTGTCACCCCTCGGACACTAGATGAATAAGCCGACAGTATAATATGGAGATACCGGATCCCCCTCTGTCGTATATTCTCGACCCTTCCTTGGGAAATAAAGGTACAGCTGCAGGACCATAAATAAAAAAGGTTTATTCCATAAAATTATATAAAATCCAATAAAATTATGCTGAAACGCTTTTCGCGATAAATCGCTTCCTCAGTCAGCAAAACAAATGCTTTTTACAGTCCTGCCGTGTCCTTATATCCTCTATCGTCTGAATGGTGAAGCAAAAATGAATGCTTCCGGTATTCGGTTGTGCATTGTGCCTGCGCAGACCGTCATCCAATCACAACTTGCGTTCCACCTCCAAGATGGCGGTACGTTCCACTCCGTAATAACATGCGGCTTTCTTTTCCCTTCAAGGAAGTATAAGTCCATACCAACACATGCCGGTTCAAATGCTTTTATATACTCTAAAATAGCGGATATTGATATACCTTATAACTCCTAACATATCCCATGCTTGTACTACACAAAAAAGAAGAAGTAGTGACCACTATTGCGGGGATTCTTTTAAATGCATCCAGATAATGTCTATACATAAACAGATCCCATATCATCATAAAGAGCAGCATCGCTACATATATCCCAGATTCCCAGATTGTGAGTTCCTACGGGAATAGGGCCCTCATCTCCTCCTGTACTGTTTGTCAAATGTTGTTCAATGTATTGTAACCCTGTCTATACTGTGCTTATTGTACAGCGCTGCGGAATATGCTGGCGCTTTATAAATAAAGAATAATAATAATAATAATAATATCTTTAAATACCTCCGAACACATATATCTAGTCTGGGATTGTTCTTATCTAAAAGTATTATCCCAACCTTCTATTCATTAATGTGTATTAATCTAACAATTCCTAATTATTTACCCTATAAGGAACAATAATGTATTTATAAACATTTACTTGCATCAACACATCAAAACATTTAACTTTCATCAGAAACTGAATTATTTCATGATGATATTTAACACTAGCAATTGTTTATGTGTATATTTAATATCAATTTTATACATTTTTAACATCACAAAGAGAATGTATGCAGTTAGTGATATAAATATGTGCAATGTTCAATTTGGCTTTATACAATACTATTTTAGCATTATAATATTATTTATTTTGTATGAGTCTTTTTCAGTCTAAATGTCTCAAAATTGTATCTTGGAGATACACACTCAAAACAAAGAATAACCTGCAAATGAAAATACACATGGGATATATATATATATATATATATATATATATATATTTTTTATAAATATATTGATATTCTAGAGATGGCACTTTGTCATCATTTGTTTCTCAATGTCAGCAGCATCTGAGTCCTTGATAAAGCTTTGTAAGAGTACATAATCAACATGATCAATCCAGTTTAGCTTACTGACTACAAAACTCTCTCTCTCTCTATATATATATATATATATATATATCTTGACATGCATATATAGTTTGAGGTAAGCATACATTTTTATTTGTCTTCTATATACATTATATTACTGTGTATATTCATTCATAAATCTAAAAGTGGAATATTCTAGGTCAACATAAGAGATTGAGAGCAATCACTAGAGACAAACATTGGAGATATTTGCAGAGAGCACGTAATATCCCACTTATGTTCCAGTTCTCCATTCAGATAAACAGCCATTTATGTATAATTATCTTATTGAAAACTGTAAGAAAGAAAAGGGCTCCTAATTCATATTACACATTTCTAAAAATAAAAAAGACGCATGCTTGATACACTTAAATAAGGCATGCACGCTTTTTTGTATAATTCTCAACATTTGCAAGATACAATTTTAAATATAGTTGTAGAACAGTTCCCTGTTATTTCATACAAAACTCTGATAAAAAAATATAATTTATATGGTGTTTTTACATTTTATTTTGTGATTTTTGTGATTCTCCTGTCATTTTCGTTTTACTTTTCCCCTGGGTACTATTAAGCATCTCCCTATAAATATCGGATCTCTGTTTCTTTCTCCAGGAATGTCTTGGAGTCATCTCCTGCATGTTATAATTAGACGTGTAAAGTCTCATACTATGTCTTACAGTTGATTAAGTCAATTTATATGACTTGTTACATTATGTTTCCTTAGTATATCGCTGACAGACAAACTAATTAACTTCCACAAAATTGTATTAATTTCTCAAATGCTTAAACGATAATGGTCCTGAATTGTTCGTTTGTGGATATAATATAGTCTCCAATGTGGATACATAACAGAGAAAAATAGTGGTATCTCAGTGGAAAACAGCTGTCTGACAAATTGTCATACTGGAAGATTACAGGATCACCTTGTACCTCCAAGGAATAGAATGTACACATAGGATAGGGTTTATGGATAAAAATATATATATTAATAGATGACATTACAAAATGACCTGTTTCAAGGAAAGTCAAATTCCAATCGAAACAAATGTCACAATTTTCTTTTCTGAAGGCCAGCAAAGCTCAGGGGGCACAATGCTTAGTGATGTACAGGACTATCAATCAATGAATGAGTTTTTATCAGTGTGACAATCTTTCTTCTCGGTGATTGATTTAAATCACGAATTAAGGAGCTTGAAACCAAAACTGTAACAATATGTGTAGCCTATAGGGTGAATAAGAAATCAAGTAGAAATATCAATGATACCCCTAGAAATGTACCGCTCAGACAAATCTTATAAAATCACTTATTTATCAACGTTTGATACTCTAAAAATAGGAACAACACTTACTTTGCATCCCTGAAGTTAAATTTCTAATGCTAACTTCCTTAAGTAAAAATAAGATGAATACATATTGGACTCTATTAACTTCTTTGCGCAAAAACGCACGCGCGGCGCTATTTTTTTTGCGCGCAGCATTAAACGTTAACGCACGTAAATTAACGCTGGTATTACAATCCGAGCGCATTTTTTAATCCGTCAAAAAATAACACGTGTAAAAAAGACGCACAAAAACGCGCGTGCATTAACGCTGCACGCAGAAATCGGTGTGCGGACTGTTTTTTCACGCGATTCAGCCAATCAGAATTAAGAATCAGAATTGTCTCCCGTTAAGTTTTTGCGCCTGTCAAAATCAATCTGAGCATATATGTTGCAGCAATAATAAAAATACGCACAACCTCTCAATTTTATTGTTTGGGTATGTGTAGAATGTGTAATTATACTTTGCTGTATTTTTTTTTTGGTATTGGTATTTGTATTTGGTTTCGGCCAGGACGTTCAGATTTGCCATTAACACCAGCTTTTCAAAGCCGTTAAAATTATGCGTGCAAACATTGTCCGTTAAATTTTGCACATAGATTGTAATACCATCCTCGTACCAGCGCACAAACGCATTTGCGCTCACAATGTTAAGTATAGGACGTGCAACGTACATTACGCTTGCAAAGGGTTCACGCAGGTTCACCAACGGTAGACGTTAACGCACATTTTTTGCGCGGACATTGTAATACGACGATGAAGCAGAAGTGCCTACCATGTTAGCATTAGGAATGGAATAGGGCCCATGGTTTGCAGGTTCTCCTATGCAACAGCTTGCACTGCAGTGAGCTCCAGCAGATGGTTTGTACTAGTAAGGGGGTTAGTCTCATAAGGGAAGCCATTAGCTTCTTTATGATAGGGACTCACTGTAATGGAATAAACGGACATTGTGGAGGGATTAAACATCTTTTGATCACAATTTGTGACTAACGCTCCATGATTATGAACATATCCTTAACTATGGCGTTAACGTTTGCG
This sequence comes from Leptobrachium leishanense, assembly GCA_009667805.1. Lineage (NCBI taxonomy): Eukaryota > Metazoa > Chordata > Amphibia > Anura > Megophryidae > Leptobrachium > Leptobrachium leishanense. The sequence goes on along the minus strand of CM019064.1, from coordinate 331,440,924 downwards.
CGAAGAAGTTAATAGAGCCCTTTATCTGTTGTTGCATAAACAGTTAAAGTAAAAATGTAGAAATCTACTGGTAAATTTAGATTCCCAAAATAATACCATAATGAAAATATGCTATTATTTATAGCTTTAAGTCTGAAACTTTCCACGTAGCTTTCAAACTATATTTTATGTCATAAGTCCTGCAGATCCCTGTTATTCTACACAGTACAATATGTTGCGTCTTGCAAGACCCTTTGCTGCGTGGGCGAAATTAATTTTCATGTTGAATAAGAAACAGTGTGGGAGCAGCAGGGAATGCTTTTTTTCTAAGTGTACCACTTAAAATGTTGATACTAAATAGCATTAATCGAATGACAGAAAGGAAAACCTTGACATGTCTGTTTAAATGAGTATATGAATTGTGGCAATTATTAGTATGTTTACCATATAGGCAATTAAATATACAGACAGATGAAGAGATACTTAAAGTGCATATTATGGTATGACATATGTGACATAGGTATGATAGGTGAACCCATTAGTGAAATCACCTAATAGCAAATTTTCAATTATTTACAAATGAGCAACTAATTCCAATAATAACTGATAACATTAACTAAACGTATTGTTTATTTAAAAGTTGCATTCATTTATTAAAAGCTTTAACTGTATCTTTCAGCAATGAAAAGCAATACCACAACTCTAACCATGTTTCAGCAACTAGATGTAAGCTGCAAATCATCCCTCTGCTAGTGAGTAGACATGTGCATTGGAAAAATATTTGGTTCCCAAATTTTCAGGTTCGGAAATAATTTGAAACAGCTGATTCGGAATTTATAGACTTCTGATGTTTCGGTTTGTGACCGATTCTGAGTATCAGAAGCATCTACTATATTAATCTATCTCCGATTTTCAGAACGGTTGATGTATAAAATATAAAAAGCTGTAGAATGATGGAAAAAGGGCTCCTTAATAAAACACAAGTGGCTCAGAAATTATAATACTGGCACACATGCACCAAAATGATGCACATAATGGCAATTTGTTCCAAAATGGCACACAGAATGATGCATATTATCAAAAATGATACATAGCATGGTGTATATGCTCCTAATATGATGCACAGAACGAGGCATATGATTTAAAATGATGCACACAATACCGCAAAAATGCTCAGAAATTATGTACAGAATAATACATAGGCGTCAATAGAGACGAGGAGTTTTCCTAATTAATCCAAATATATCCAATTATATTTGGAACTAACCAATTATAGTCTAATCAGTTCGGATCAATTCAGGATATTTATATATCCAGTTCAAACATCGTCAATTTAAAATTTGGATTGATCTAAATTGCTGAATTACTGATAATTCTGATAAATTCCTAATCGTACCAAACCAAATCGCTCCTCTTTACTAGAGCAGAATTAATTGTCATTTTGGTAGTAATTGCAATCAAATTGACACGGTTGGCTAATTCGAAGAAATTCTGTAAGGTGTGAAAAGAAACCCATAAAGTGTTAATATCATTTCAGAGAATGTATGCAATGTGTTACTTCCGTAGCAATTTATTACTAGTGAAGTTTATATTTTTTACATTACATTTCATTGTCTAATAATATTGTTTTTGAAGAGGTTTAGCTCTTTTTAAATTAATCTCTTTGTGTATTTTGACTTTGATACCAGCTGAATATATTGGAAGCGGTAAGATCAATATGTCACACAATGGCTTAGCTTTATATTTTACTGGCAGACATAGTGAATATAATGTATGTGAAAGCACACAACATTTCATGTTTTGTATTATGTGTTATATTGCCGAGAAGCAGATCCACAGCCTTATAGAGTTTCAATATCAATTTACATGAGTTCAGATAGGAAATTTGTACATCGGTTATTAAGAGAGGTTTGCAATTCTTGATGAAAATACCACTTTTATGTCAGATACGTGATTCAGAAAACATCCGCTGTTTAGGAAGATTAATAAGAGACTGTGAGAAAATATGTATAGACAGTTAACAATTCCTAATATATATATATATATATATCACAAAATTCAGAGCACTCTACTCAAACATACATCCAAATTAAATTGGTGAGGGTTAGGTTGGCACAGATATCACTTTTCACTGGTGAGGTACATTGATGTTGTGACAGGCTTATGCAATGTATGAGCACATTTTGTAACCAAACCCTCACTAAGTTAAAGGTTATGGTGTGTTTTTAAATCTATGGATGTACAGTATGTTTGGTGTAATGCTCGGAATTTTGTGTGTCGTATTTGTCAGTCTCACAAGTACCTTCATGAAATAGGTATGTTTAGTTTAAGTGCAGCTCTCAAATGAGTGGATATATGTATTTTTTAGTGTAAGAATGCTATATGAAAAGCCAATCTGCAAGGTTTCTAAATGGAATGGAAAAGATAGGTGAAGATAGGTTTAATAATCTGTATAACTCCCACATATTTCTTGAGAAGAATTTATTTTTCTTAGTTATTAATAAATCTGGACTGTCATGGAACTGACATGGCGCTCCCCGCTTCAAACTTCAAGACTTTTATACCCATGGCTAAAACCCCAAAGTACACAGACATTTGCTTTGGGAAAGACTTTCAGGGTTATCCACGTTCGGTGACTTTTTGTTCTCTTGATTTCGGTACGATTTGGCGATCCCATTTCAGCCACCCTGCGGTGTATTCAGCAACCGCCACAGGGCTGCCGAAATGCAGGGAAAATTTGCCGCAAACCCGCTGAAAACTCACCGCAAAACGAGGGCGAATGCACACCGAAACCCTCAAAAACATCTGGATTAACCCGGCGAAAACGCCGGAAAAACCCGAGCAGGAGCCAATCACACGCAGCGCAGCCGCCGGAAAAACCAGACCCTGCAGACGAATGGAGTGGATAAATTAAAAAAACTGTTTGCTTGAATGTTTGAAAAGTCAAACGCTGTTTGCAAAGAAACTACTGAGCGAAAATGTCTGAAATTTACATATGAGGTCCAATGAATGATAATAAAAAGGGCTGTTACAGAAAAAATAAGTAACATTAAAAAAAACAATCAGAATTTTTTTTAAAAACAAAACCTGAAAAATGCTTAAAATATCCTAAAAAATCTATAAATAAAGAGACTCTTTACTGCAGAATATTATAATCAACAGTTTATTAGATATTGAGTTAAAACGGGAATATTTTTAACATTGAAGCCTATGGGTTTCGCCTGAATAAACCTGCCACATGAAACCACCGAATGGCAGGGCAATTCGGCAACTTTTCACTGCTGGGTTTTTCTCTCTGAATAGCCAAAGCATTGCTTCTCTATGGGGATTCACTGCCCTCAAACAGGCTCCAAAGAGGCACCGAATGTGCAGACAACTCGCCAGGATTTGGCGAATTGCCTGCTCTCTGGATAGCCGAATGGCCAAGAAAGGTAACCGAACGCTGATTTTCAGCGCTCAGTTCCCTTTCGGCAGCCAATCAGATCTCTTTGAATAACCCTGTTTATGTTCATTAATATTGTGTGGTGTGGCTTAAATGTATTGTAAATTGCTTAGTTTTAGTTTTTAATGTACTTTTATTACTGAATGTAAATGTGAATTAAGAGATGTGTTTTGAAGGTGCAGACCTTTCTTTTGTGCAGAACGTAAACAAGTTAGAGTAATGTGTGATTATGCAAGAGGGCTTTCTCTTTCTTATCTGTTTAAAGATAAAGAGTCTGGGACAGTGTTTGACTGAAACGGTAATCTGATCTATTGGAACAATAGATTATGTAAATCATGTGTGATATGAAGACTAAGGCATGTTTACTGTAAATATCTAACTGACATAATGTAATTAGAGTTTTAGTAGGTCAATGTTCGTCGGTTGGAATGCAAATTATAACTGTTGGACCTGGGCATAAATAGTGGCATTTTTCAATAAAAGTCTGAGATTCCTGTTTGAACATACAGCCTGTCTGGTGTCTCATTCAGGGTACCCACGACCACCCCCAGAAGGCACAGTGCGGCCTTCTGGAAATTCAAAGAGGCAGAGGATCAGAACAAGCAGGTCTGGAGCTACAGATTAGGCTGCTCGAGGCACTGAGTTCCGAGCAACTCAGCGGCCGGGCTGTTCTTGGTAAGGGGGTATCTGGAGAGTCAGGACAGGCGGAAGAGAGGAGTTTCCGTCACATGGACTATTCGATAATTCAAAAGGGAAAAAAAACAAAAAACAAAGAAAGAACACGTCGGTACGCTAAACTTAAACAGGTGTATTTTTCTTCATTCCTATTGTAAGGCAGGACTTGTCCAAGCTAAATAATCATTTGGAGTTGTTACAGTGGACTATGCTCATGCAGTCCCAGTTATCAAAGCCATTTAGTTTGCACAAGTCTTTAAAGATGGATTATGGCCCCATAGAGACATGTATGCATTGCATACCAGCTTGGTTCAAAGCTCATGGAATAGATACATGTGATCCCTTTTCATATGCAAGTAATGATTTTTTTTCTTATTGCTTGACATGATGTGAGAATGTGAAATATATGTGGTTTTTATATGCGTGGAATTATTAGTGTTTTCAGATAATTCATGTATTTCAATATGCAGGCATTAGTGTACTCAAGCTGAGAGGAACATGTAAATTGATTACTCAGCATTGGGTCCAAAGTGAACTTCCTTGATTGGTTAGCTGATTTCTCTCCTGCAAAATCTGTATGTTGCACGGTGGTTCCCTAGAGTAATATGTGTCCTGAAAACAAGTCACATCTAGCAAATAGATAAATTGTAATGTATTTGTTTGAATTTAGGTGTGAGCGTGAATGGAGCATAATTTATATATATATATATATTCTATCCTCGCAATTGTATTTTGTATCTGCATTTCTTAATTACTGACTGATTTATTTTCTAAATCCTGCATTTTTTGATAGAATTTTCACCCGTGCCCCTCTCTACCCCTCCTCGACCATTTCAAAGGCCTCTGACGCCTAACACTTACCTGAACTCAAACAAAAACAGGAGTTCAGCGCACCCCGTGTTCCCAGATAATAACAAAAAGGGTACAACTTCCATGAAAACCCCCATGAACAAACCAGAACGACAAATGTAAAATAACAAAGGTTTATTAAAACAAGAAACTAAAACAAATAAAAGCAAGCCGATACGCGTTTCACCTTTGTGTCAAGTATACCTGTGGCTTCCTCAGTCGGCAATGTGGATCTACTGATCTCATCCTTCGTAAAATGAATACCAACCAATCATAATCCTTAAAAACCGGCGGGATGAGTCCATTTGTTAAAAGTTTGCTACATACAGGTATATGTCCTTATTCATTGTTTCCACCCAGACATTATGGAATAAAATATTAAACAAGAATAAAAAAAATTACAAGAATTTTAAGATTATAGATTTGGAAAAGGATGCCGAAAGACAAATACCTCTCTATTTAATGTAAGAACAAGAGGCCCATCTGAAAGGAGAGTTCACAGACCGATTTCTTTTTATCACTCATTTTAAGAGTAGGGCTGCAGTTTTATTGAGATTAGTCTAGAACCCAAAATCATTATGAAATGTTTGTAAGATTTGCAGCAGCTGAGGACTATGAAGTTGTGAATCAGAAAAAAATAACAATAACGTCTGGAAAAGCTGCGAGCAGAGGCTCTGATGTCTTTTGAAACAAGCACTTTAATTTCTTTAGAAAATTCTAAAATACAATTATTTCTCTAGTGGGCTCAAAACGGTTGTTTATTGCAGATCAGGATATAGTTTAGAGCGGTGGGGCATTGTATTACATCAACCAATCATATGTTTTTCACATTCAGTAGAAAAGGTACCAACGTCTCAAAGAATGTAGGGGAAAATTTAATCGCTTCTTTTTTTTTTTTAAATAAATCCTTGAACACAGGACAGCACATGCCGACAGTTAGGACATTGTAGAAGCTGCATATCTGCACATTCTGGGCATAGAGGCAAATATAACCGATAAGCATTTACAAAAAAGAATAGAAACCTTTCATAGTAAAAGACTGACAATCCAACCTCACCACCTCTCCTTTGTAACCTGTAACCAATAACTCATTACTGAAAAGTCATTCTCTATTTCACAGCTCTGTGATCAGTAACCAATACCTCAATTTGACAAGTCGTCAATAGGAAGATTTTCAGTCCACCCAGTGGAGCCACAAGATATTGCCCATTATAAGTATAGGAACACACAGATGTTGATTGTGCAAGCAGGCCTATGCGCCATCCAAAACGGCACCTCAGGGAGACTCACTTTACAAAGCAGCTTGGTTCGTCGGAAATTAAAGATCAAAAAATTGCATAAAAAAATAACAATGTGACCCAAACTACTGTACAATAAAAATGCAACACATGTATGGTACTATTCCATAGTTATCACTAATGATAGCATCTGTATGAGTAAGCATTATCGACAGGTTAAGTAAGTTCAACGCATGTCACCATTTTATATTCCTGACATTAAACTCATTAGTAATCTGTTTAGTGCATCGTTTGTTGCGCTAGCTTCCATGAATTTATGGTACTTTGCACATCCTATACTTAACATTGCAATCTTCAATTAGCGATTTCGATAAGTATGGTATTACAAAGTGCTAGCGCTAATTACCGTCTGGACACGCAAAGCAAAACTTTAGCTACTCCTAAAAGCTGGTGCTAAATAATTCTGCAAATGCGATATCATTTAGCATCACTAACCCCCCCCCAATAAATCCGATACTCACCTCTCATCCCGCAGCGAGAATGGTGGCCCGATCCATTGCGTCTTGCACTGGGAGCAGAGTGAGGCTGGGAACATATAGTTTCCAGTCTCGCAACACAATCAGTTTGCAGAGCTGTGCAATCTCTCGAGAGCAAGAACGTTCAGGGCTCTCGTCCCAGACGTGCATGCCTCCATGGAGTCCTATGGACTGTAGGAGTTGATAATCGCAGCAGTGCAGAAGTGCTACCGCAAGTTTTTACAGTGGTTAGTGCTGCATTCCAGGGCAAGGTGCTCAGACAGTGCCTGACCCAGGATATTGCCTTAACATGGGGCAGCACCAAAGAAAAATGTACACAGCTTTTAACCATTAGCGTCAAGAAAAGAATAGGGCCCATAATATTTTGCAAACATGTACACTTTAGTGACTGATAAGAGCTCTTAATTGCTTGCTGCAAGAAATCACCAAAACACCCATGGACTGTCCAATGGCAGATCTGCAAAGGCAACAATCCTACATCTGCACTGCGAGTGAGACAGGGCAATGAAAAATGCACGCTATACAGTCAAAAAAGATTACATTTGAATTTCTAATGATCAAGATGCATTGTAAAGGCAATTAAAAATGCTTAAATCTACAAAAGTATCCAAAAGTATTAGATAAAACTTACAAGGCATTTTTTAAATGAATTAATTTAAAATTAAATCTGAAAATTTTTAATTTTAAAAAATAGTAGGATTTACATTAATAGTAAAACTCACAAGCAGATTTACATTAACAGTAAATGCATGGTGGGGTTTGTATTTACAGGAAACTCACCATCTGGATTATTACGTAGAGGGAATGAACCAACGTGATTTTACAGTACTGTACAATAAAACACTCTAGAGGAATTTCACCAGTAGAATTTCGCTGTCGTTTGGAATATAAATAATAGATAGAGTAACCACCTCTTGAAGAGAATTGTATATGGAGAATAACAAATAAAGTTTGTCCTCGTAAATGTTTGTACATTTTATTAAGAAGGTTTAGAATAACAATGCATTATGTACTCTTGGGGAATTTGGAGTCCATTGGTAAGTGTCCTCTGAGATGTATCCAGTAAATTATATACTTTATTTGTATGTTGCTTTGAATCTTCAATAATCTATGCATGTGACCAATGCTTTAAATGTTTGTGCTGTACATAATCGAACTTCATTTTCTTCCTGTAGGATCATTTTAGAGAAATTAATTCTCCTTACCTGCAGAAGCAATACATTTACAGAAACCAATCACTGGGTATTCTAGAAAACAGTGCAGTTTCGACAGATTTTCTCGCAATCTAAATGTGTATCATGTTCACTGACATGCTTAAAGACACTTCTAGGAATATGGTGCATTGTCTTTTTGACTCTGTTTCAGTAGCAATTCAATAGACTAATTTTACAAGCTGGACTTTACACAGGTTAATATGACTTTAATTGCCTTGACTGGTATGTCAAAGTGCAGCCTATTCAAGGGTGAGATTATTCACAGATAACATTACTAATTTATTTATTGGTAGCGCTAATTTCAGTACTATAGTGACAAAGCACTTTCCAATAGGCTAACAAATTGCATGTTAAAAAGCCACAATGCACAGACGTCTAAATCATGGGTGCTCATTAAGGCATGGTAACGAGGAGTCTTATTTAGGAAGATAACATGATTTGCATGAATAAGTCATACCTTATAACTGTTTTCTTTGTGGATAACCCAAGGGATTATTTTGTTCTTCAAAGAGAGGTTTCCTACTAACCATTCTTTTTCTTATGATGTATTATATTAAAGCCAAATAACTCATATATAATTATTGTGGTCTACATACAGACTATTTTATATTGCTTTCCCACAAGTTGCTGTCTTTTCCGAGCTACAAAATATTCTAAAATGAGGAAGATAATGAATGTGTATTAAGAATGCCCGATCTGATCTTTTTAGGATCAGGAGTTGATCTCGTGACTTAGTGTTAATTGGTGTTAATGCTCTCTGAAATGACCCATTCCACACCACAAACCCCGGAGCTGGAGAAGGAGAGGACACAAGGAGGATTGACTTCATGGGGGTACCCCAGGAATCCCATACAAGGATGCTGTGGATCCTGATGGGGCATGGCTTCAGGTGCAGTATTGGGACTCGTTATTGGACGATCCTGAATACTTCAAGAATAGGATCAGGGGAACAAAAATTCCAATCTGGACAACCCTAGAATCTAGCTGCAGAATTTTCAGGGTAATTGAGAAATACTGTATCAATCAATATTTAGAATTCTGTTTTTAATAAGCCTTCTTGTCAACTATATTTAATCTGTATAATATACTGTTAAATTATTTTAACAGACACATTCTATTATAGAATATCAAGGGTATATAAAGTTAACATTAACTTTGGCATTAAAAAACCCTGCCTCTCCTTTAGCAATGTCCAATGAGGATGCTTATTTTTCCTCCTTTGCCTATGTGTTGGTCCAAACAAATGAGAGGCATGTGCACATCAGATGGCACATGAAATGTCAAGCCCCTTCATCCAGAAGAACTCTGAACTGCTGGTTGCATGCATGAATCCTTTTATTACAAAGTTCTGCAAACAAAAATTTATGTAACTGCAACCATGCTCAGTGTACATGTGTTGCAGCTACTCTCAGAATAGTCAGAAGTTCCAACATCTTATTTAAAGAGTTGAGTTGCTTCTGATTGCCAAGGTACATTTCCCAAAATGATGCTGGCCAGGTTCTTAAGGCAATACACTTACTGGTTACTAGTTAGTGGTTAATGCAGAGCTCAAAACAGAAAAACCTAGAACTTGATTTAAATTCAGGGTTTTCAAAGTTGAGTGTCTTTTTTTCATTTTAAAATAAGTATTTTTAAGTTGCATAAAATTAAACATAAACACATATATAAAAACTTACAAACAAGTTCAAATGTATAATTCCTAAAAATGTAGGTATTTATTCATGGTAACAACTGACACTGTAATTAAAAGGAGCTCCCTTTGTAGCAGCATATGTTTTACCCAAGGCAGCAGAAATACATCTGTTACCCAATTATTACAAAAGTACACATATCTATTTGTTCCTCATGCCCTTTTGTTTTTAAGCTTGTAAGGACTGACAATGTCATCCCTACCTGTGTTGGTTTCCTATCTGACAAATATTATCTCTCTATGGATTTAATTCACAAATAAACCAGGCAATTGATTTTGTAATACTCTTTAAGCACAGTATCAAGCGCAACTTAAATTTGTGGTAAAATATATAAACTATACTTAGAAGTTATTGCAAAATCAATCTGGTGAAAGGGAAAGCCAACGCACAAGGCAGAGGGGGCATTGCAAAGTTCTACGGAGTCTGCAGTCTATACAACATGAGGAATAAAATAATCGAAGATTGCGAAAAGACTTGAAAGCCAATTTACTAGTCAAGAAGATGATGGATGATAGATGTAACATTGTGTTTATCAACATGTTTCAACATATTTCATTGACATTTACAGAGAGCTTGCTTGAAAATTAAACAAACATAGAGCTATTCTAACATGGTACAGTTCCTCTTTAATCCATGACAAACACAGTACACCTAGGCATTGGATCTGAATATAATCATGCAAATCAGATTATAATCAGATCTGTTCAGATTAATTTGGAATATTACACGTCATTAAATTAAATAAAAGGTAACCCTAACAGTAAAACAAGCAGAAAGAATAATCCTAATTAAAAAAAAGCAGAAAATTTAACCTTAACAGTAACACTATCTGTAGTCATATAAGAAGCAAAAACTATAGCCCTTATCCATAACCTTAATCTTAACCCTAACCTTAATAAAAAAAGGCAAAAACTGTAACATGATCCCAAAGTGTAATCCTTACCCTCACTGTAATCTTATTCATAAAAGAGCATAAACTGTAACATTTACCCTCAAACTAACTATATCGTGGTTCCAAATATTGGAAATGGGTGAAGATATCAGACACATTTCGAATCAGTCAAATTCCTGAAATATCGGAAGCTTCTGATCAGTTGGTTCACATAACTTTGGAATTCCAACCCAAAACAAATTTTTGCTTCTGCTCTAATGAGCAATGAAAATAGCACTATATCATTATTTTAAATATTCATTATTATCTTCTTTACGATGCATGAAGTTATCTCCCACAAGTTGGAAATAACATCTCATTTTCAGGATGTAAGCAATTACAGGTGATACCTTGATAGGCAAATTAGATAGAATTTAAAAGCATACTTTCTGGCCATGCTAGGGTTACCTTTCTGAAGTGAACCTGTATTTCACAGGTTCACTTTTGCAGTCATGTCCTGTCAGGGGGTAGATAATGCATTTGTCAAACCGATCAATACATATCTGACCTGTTGATGAAAGATCTCTGTCCGCACTTACATGTTCCAGCACCAAGGGACAGCAATGTTTTTCTAGAGTGGGAATTGAGCAAGAAGGCCGATGTTCAGCACTGTATGATTAGCCCTTAGTGATGATGCAGACAAAATGACTTATGGTCAGCATGGAATCAAGTGTGAGGATTTTTTTTTGCAGGGATTTTACCAGGAAGGATACATTGAGATTTCTCTCATTTTCAAGTATTTCCTGAGTGGCAAGTATGTACTGTTAGGTGTCTTGCCCAAGGACACTTACTGGAGAGGTTCTCTTGCCAGGATTCAAACCTGTGTCTCCACAGGATTGAGGGGAAAGCTGTCCTGTAGAATGGTTCTTCCACTCATAGTTGTCTTTCACTACAATGGCATGTCAACGGAAACTATCGGTAGCATTTATTCAATAGGAATCTACTCTTTTTGTTCTGTATATGTTTAGAATAGATGCTAGTAAATAAATAGGGAGAGCTTCCCTATCAGATGATCCCAAGCTATGTTGGGCATGACAGGTGCACTTTAAACTTAAAATATAAATACACGAGGCAGCTCGTTATAGAACCTAATACAATACCCTTAAGTGTCAGCGTGATAAAATGAAGACATCGGGTCATCAAGCCCTTTGACCATTAAGCAGTATCAGTGAAGTGTAAAACTATTACTTGATGTAAGCACTCTCTGACACCTTCATCTTTTTAAATGCAATCCAGCTCAGGAAACCTATTCCCCTACAGAGTGTCATAGTGTGATAACAATCCACCTACTGTGTGATTTAGGTCAACATTTAGTACACTGCACTTCCCATGTCCTTTTCTCCCGTTATGGAGGCTGAACAGACCTATTAATGCTGAATGTTTAATGTCCCTGACACTGCTCATGTTGACAGAAATATCTCCCATCGGCATATCTGTCTTTTTCTTGTTCAATATGTGGAAATTAAACCTTTTATGAAAAGGTTAGCCTTTATGATCTTTTTGACACATAATATAATATCCCACATAAAATCATTTCCAGGTGCACGATCAATGGTCCAAACATCTTATATTGTAGGTGGGAATGAGATTTAGGTATCCAAAAAATTTTTTCTGATCAGTGTACATCAATGTTAAATTAAGACAATATATTAACAGCAGGCAGATAATAAAATGTTAACTTGGACAATATCTAGGTTTTCTGCTTTGCAAAGCCTAAGCCTCAGATTGTGCTACAAATTATTTTGCAGGTGGATATATTAAGTAAAAGCATTGGGTTGTCTTCTACCAACTTGCCATCAGCTTCAATTATTCCATTATTTTTTTTTGTTGCTAATTGCACCCAGTCCTCTGAAGGAACCAGTTAGCAAATATGTTCACACCTTACATGTTAAAACAGAGACTGGAGCAGAATCCCAATTTTGGTGTTTTAAGCAAAATACTGGAATTATTACTGTAGTAGTGGTATATGTTTATGAGTGTGGGGGGGAATTACACATTAAATTTTTTTTGGAGCAGGTCGCAAGAAAGCTTTGGGTGTCCTTCAACGTTTTATTTCAGTATTGAATTAATTTTTCGCTATATTCTTATTGCTATTGCATAGATTTTTGTTCATAAGCCACTCTATACTTTGAAGCAGGACAACAACCTGAGAGAACCGCATTCTCCACCACAGTATCATCCTATCGATCTTTCTAAAAGCATGTTTCTGTTTTCTTCTCTGTAAATTAAGGTTATCAATAAATTATTTCTTTTTAAATACATCTGAAATGTTTTTATACACAATAATATTTATAGTTGGAAAATAAACCTATATCATCATCTAAGTTATTTTCATTTATTAAAAATATCCACAACAACGAGGCGCAGAGTCTTTAAAACAATCTTGTCAGACTATTTGAAGTCTTTTTAGACTCTATTAGCTTTATAACCTCAAACAGATGTGACAAATATTTGATACAAAGAATCCAGACTATTGAGACAGATACCATAATGGAAAATTCACAAACATAGGAAACAATTGCTTGTTCTCCAGACAGTCTTTTTTATATATATAAAGCAGAGTAACCACACACAATCATAAATATATGTTTGTAATTCTATATTAAGGCTTTCTTGAAACTTAAAGGAAGGTTTCATGGTGCTCTATTTCTGGATACAACAAAGGCTCCTTTATGATACGTAGTGGCCATCATTATTAAAAGACAGCTTTGAAGGTGATATATTAAAGGTTCGCTAACTGACTGTTGTTTTCCTTTGTAAATAACTAATTTCAAAAAGGAAATTCTTTTCAGAGATTCATTGAAATAAAAGAAGAACTTCAAGCAAAACTGAACCTATCATTAACACTATACAAGGTTAAATAGTTGATTTTACCGGCGAGGTTTTTTTATTACACTATTTTCTAATGGTAACATCCCTATTAATTCCTTATTCGATTTATAAGGTTTTTTCCAATAAAGGAGTGACAATATATTTACAAATAATAGCAAGCCACTAAGACAAAACATAGATGCATAAAGCATTCGGCTCACTTACTAGCCATCTACTGTATTAGCAGTGTAACTTGTAAATTTGGAGGAGCAGCAAAGGAATGTTGCCGCTTGTATTCTATCTTGAAGTCCATAAGACTCTATGGAGAGATACATATGAGCCTGTGTTATGTATTATTATCTGAACACGCATCAGTAGCAGAAATACACCAGAGCACTGTTTGTTTTCTATGTCCTTCCCTTTATATACTGTATATATATTTAAACCATTGGATTACTCCATCTTCTTCACCAAGGGATAAGACGTGAAAATGGAATTTGTTCATCCCTTTTTTTTGTTTGTTGTTATGTGATTTGGGATCACACAACCATTTAAAGTCACCTTTTGCAAACTGGTATATTATTTTTATTTTGAGGATGCAGACGAGAATAATAAGTGAATGTGTAATTCCTCGATATTCTCTGGCTCCATCCTCGATTGTGCTTCCTGAATAAAGTATAGGAAGGGTATATGAACAGTAACCTGTCGCAGAAGCTGTGCCATAGTTTTCCAAAATGTGAATCTCCTAGATTTGAAACCAATCTCTTAGATTGTAAGCTCATTTGAGAACGATACTTTTTTTATTATCATTATTATTTATTATAAATACAATGCAATTCTACAATGCACCAAAAAGGCAAGGCCATATTCCCCTGGGAATTTACAATCTAGATAAGTGAAGGAGTGAGAAACAGAAGGGGCGGACAGCAATACTAACAGGTTTCACGGGGTTGGTACCAAATGAGAAAAGTCCTGCAGACAGTCATGGGTGATTGAAGGATGCCATTAGCAGGTCATTGTTGGATCTTAGGGGGTGAGCTGGGGTTTATATGATGATTAGTGAGGAGCGGCGTTAGTAAGGGCTTTGTAGGTCAGGGTGAATAATTTAAATTTAATTCTGCTGTGGATTGGGAGTCAGTGAAGAGATTCACAGAAAGATGCAGCAGAGACCGAGTGATGGGTGAGATGGATAAGCCGGGCTGATGCATTTAGGATGGATTGCAAGGGTAAGAGGTGGTAGAGATGAACGCCAGTCTTGAGGTTGCTGCTGTAGCCTAGGTGCGAGATATTAAGAGATATTAATAGAGCAGCAGGAAATGCTAGCAGAATGCTTGGTTGTGTAGGGAGAGGTATTAGCAGTAGGAAAAGGGAAGTGCTCATGCCACTGTACAGAGCACTGGTGGACCTCACTTGAGACTGTGTGCAGTACTGGAGACCGTATCTCCAGAAGGATATAGACATCTTAGAGAGAGTTCAGAGAAGGGCTACTAAAATGGTGTACTGCTTGAAGGAGAAAAGTTACCAAGAAAGGCTTAATGATCTTAACATGTACAGCTTGGAAAAAAGACGAGACAGAGGAGATATGATAGAAATATTTAAATAGTAAAGGGAATCCACAAGGTAGAGGAAGGGAGTATATTTAAAAGGAAACAAAATTAGCAAAACAAAGGACATAGTCTTAGATTAGAGGGGCAAAGGTTTAAAAGTAACATCAGGAAGCATTATTTTACTGAGCGGGTGTGTGGATACATGGAACAGTCTTCCAGTAGAAGTGGTAGAGGCCAAAACAGTAATTGAATTTAAGCAAGCATGGGATAGGCATAAGGCTATCCTAAACAAAAGATAAATCCAGGTAAAGTATCCATGTAATTGGGCAGACTAGATGGGCCGAAAGGTTCTTATCTGCCGAAATTTTTCTATGTTTCTATGTTTCTAGATAAGTTGCTTGGTGTGTCAGCAGTCAGAAACGGATGAATTTTGGCGATATTGCAGAGGTGACTGCAGCAAGACAAGGAGAGTGATTGGATGTGGGGAATGAAGGAAAGTCTGGAGTCAAGAGTCACTCCGAGGCAGCGGACCTGGGTGGAAAGAAGAATAGTGATAGTGATCAACAGTTATGGAAAAGTCAGAAATTGTTTGAGGGAGGAATTAGAAGCTCAGTCGGAGACATATTGATTTTAAGGTGGTGAGTTGCTATCCAAGAAGAGATTCCAGACAGGCAGTCACTGGCCTGAGAGAGAAGAGATGGAGATTTGGGTGTTATCTGTGTATAGGGGATATTTGAAGCCATAGCTAGTGATGAGTTTACCCAGTGTGGAGGTATAGGTGGAAAATAGCAGATCTAGGACAGAGGCTTGAGGTTTGCTGACTGACAGGACAATGAGGAGGAAGAATTGCCAGCAAGGGATACTGAGAAGGATCTATTGGAGAGGTAAATGTTTAGCCATGAGTGGGTAGTATCACAGAGACTGGGAGAGATGAGGATCTTTAGGAGGATTAGATGGTCGACTGTATAAAAAGCAGCTGAGAGGTCAAGAAGGATCAGTATAGAATAATGGCCATTACATTTAGTAGAGAATAGGTTGTTAGTAATCTTGGTGAGGGTGGTTTCTGTTGAATGTTGGCAATGAAAGCTGGATTGCAAGGTGTCAAGCAACGCGTTGGAGGACAGAAAGCAGGTTAAGCGGTCATAATTAGTCTTTAGTAATTTGGACTACTGCTACTCTATGTATCAAACCTGTTTGCTAATTTTATGTTCATTTTGTTGTACCCATTGTGAAAAGCTCCAGAATATGTTGGTGCTGTAGAAACATAGAAACATAGAAAAATGTCGGCAGATAAGAACCTTTCGGCCCATCTAGTCTGCCCAATTACATGGATACTTAACCTGGATTTATCTTTTGTTTAGGATAGCCTTATGCCTATCCCATGCTTGCTTAAATTCAATTACTGTTTTGGCCTCTACCACTTCTACTGGAAGGCTGTTCCATGTATCCACCACCCTCTCAGTAAAATAATGCTTCCTGATGTTACTTTTAAACCTTTGCCCCTCTAATCTAAGACTATGTCCTCTTGTTTTGCTATTTTGTTTCCTTTTAAATATACTCCCTTCCTCTACCCTGTATAAATATTTGTAATTGTACTTTAATACAGCAGTGAACAAGATGGTATGAAAAAGCAAAAAATGAGAAACATCTTTCATACCAGGAATGATGAGTAAGTGGAGATGCTGAGACATCTCCGAGTGGGTCTTCTGATTCAAAATTCCTAAATTTATATTAAAAAATGTAGGCCAGGTTTGTTGAAAAACTGTTTACTGTCTTTCAGTTCAGCTGTTGCTTTTCTTCCAGTTTCTAGTTTCATAAAGACTTTATTTAGCATTCCTAAATAGACATCTTATTGTATCAATAATGTAATATCCCTTTACAGTGTTTTAATAAATCAAAATATCCAATAATTTAGAGAGATAGATAATCTCCACACGCTAGTTCTCCCAGTAGTTCCTGCTCTGCTGCAGCGCACATCCGTCCAAATAGTTGCACGGCATGACAGATACTTTGTATCAAGTAGTATACAACAATGACATTTCAGTCCGCAAGGGGCATTTCTCAAGATGACGGAAACAAATTAACAATCAGCAGTATTTTTAATAAAATACTAAGGGTCGAGCAAAGAGGACAAACCCCTGAACACCCCACATAGACCGTCAGCATGTATGAACAACCAAGAGATGCCAAACTGGGACATTAATAATCTACAAAACATAAACAATACCACAGTGTATACAATATAATGATACTAAGTAAACAAGGGAACGTAAATAAAGAAGACAAAATAAAGTAAAAAAAAAAGTGAAAATTAAATGGCCATTAAATCATATCTCAATATCACAGACAGGTTACTTATCATGCCAACATAAAGCACGTGTTTTATATAACTTATGAAGGCTATTCAGTCTGTGTCAAGAAAAATATATATAATTATATGAATCTCCAACCACCCATGTATAGTTAATGTGTTAATGGACATTTTTCATAACATAGCAAAGACATACTACCAAAGGTGATATAAACTGTTGCGATAGAATAAGCATTATGTTTATAGATGAATTTGTGAAAAAAAAAAAGGAAAAATGCATTTCTCGGAATTGGTCCCTTACTTATGTTTTTATAGTATGTTATCACAAACACTATTTTACTCAACAAAAGCTCTTTTTATGACTGCCAGCTTGAAACCCCCTTATGAAATGAATTTCTTATCCCCTGTATCCTAGTCATTTGTGTAAAGCAGTCGATTTGGTTTTAGCATCAGCTGCAAATCCGTGGGGTCTAAGATCGCTGACATAAAACTGATAAGTTCAAAATCCAAAACACAAGTGATATGTAGTTTATGATGTACTGAGACAATGCCTCGGTGATGATATTACAATGCTTGCCTGGGGTGTTCTCATTCCATTTCCAGCATGATGCTGCATTGATGTTCCGGCTTGTTATAAGAAAAAAAAAGATACACAAAGATTCATCCCTTGTTGGTGGTTTATGGAAACAGACCAGCATTTTGACGGTGGCAGATAAAATCTACATTTTTCTCAACACCTAATAAAATAAAAGCCAAAGGATTTGAGAAAGCCTATCTATTGCTCTTCTTCCTCTGATTGCTAACTGGTCCTCTCTCCCCAGTCCACCTGTTCACATGATTTCAGTACATGCCCTTGACATCATTTCATTCTAAATTCTAAAATTAGCTTCTCATAGAAAATTCAGTTTGCATCTTTCCTTTATGATTTTCTTAGATACTGAAATCAGTGACTTACTTTCTGATTCGGGAAAGCATGCAGATCAATATGTATTAGACAGCAGGTATGTGTTTAACATTGCTTAGTATGTTCCCACCTGCTTAATTCAAAAAGCTCAGGCTACACATAAATACGGAATTAATCTTCTCGGTTTGTAGCTGTCAGGGTTTGCACTGCAGGTATGTAGTCTCACTTTTGTTTTGTATTTTTCGTTTGGAATGTGCAGTGGAGTGAAAATATTTGTTACATTTCATCGATTGGTAGAATAGCATTGTCTTGCTTCAGAGGTGTTGCAGTAAAAGAAACTTATTCAAATAAAATAGTTATTTTAGATTTCTAGATTACCACTCTGGCCGACGAGCACAGGAGCAATCTTAATCATACACATGAATGCCAAGGTCAAATAAGTATTGCTTAGGGTGAATTTTATGTTGTATGCATAAATACAATTATTTGTTTGTCATTTAAATTCATTGCTGTTATTTTAATATTCAATGTTATTACTTTTATGCAATTCTTAATCAAAGGGGGGGCAAATTGTAAGTCAAGAGATCTAAAACTAAAAATTAACCCTAAAATACTGTTTCCACAATCTTATCTGAATGATGAGTAACACAAAAAGAAATTCGCATATACAGGTTGAGCATCCCTTATCCGGAATGCTTAGGACCCCAATGCATTCCAGATTCTTCAGGATTTCAAGTGAATCCAAAGTTGGAGGGGAGGTGGGACATAGCAGGTGAGCTGCAATAGGATTCCTGCCGCAGCAGCACTGCATATACTCACTGGGAGACAAGAGCAGCCCTTTTCGAATGACTTGAAATACAGAACCAGCATGACTCTCTGCCACATGTCGCACACTGGAGATACACAGAGTCTCCCAGAATGGTCCTAACAGTGCTGCAACGATTGGTGGAGCGTGGATGAGCAGCAGGACCTGTCTGGAACATCAGACCGAAATTCCTAAGATTGTTGGCGTCTAACAGATTTCAGAATTCCAGTTAAGGGTTGCCCAACCTATAATTAATTTCTCCTCAGAGATCTGTCCTCGTGGCCCTTAGAGGGAGCTCTACGTTTTGCCACATTTAGGTCCACCCCAATAAACTGCAAAAGACATGTTCAAAGTAACAGGTAACGGAAATCTTACAAAAGACAATGGCCTGTATTCTTCATGGTGCTGTGATTTGCCAGATACTGGTCTGGATATCACTGCTCCTAGTAGTCCACAAACACCCTACCAGAAGTGTCCCGTAGGAAGTGGTAGGCATTTAAAGGGATATGCATGTCTAGAAATATTTTTTTTAATTGACATTTAAACACTTTTATACCTATAGACAAACTAGAATAAATCAATAAAAGTTAAAATGTGTAAAAAAAATTATATTTTCTTGCTTTAAATTCATTTCATCTTCTCCGGAGATGCCCCTCTGCTAGGGGTGTTTCTTCAGCTCCCACTTCCTGAATATTCCCCGCCCCCTCCCCGCCCACTACCTCACCCATCAAATCTTCACATGAACTACATTTCTTGCTCCCTCTTGCCCACAGCCCCCATGCACCCCACCACTTCACATACTCAGCTATTACCCTCACCTAGTGTGTCACCCCCTCTTAGATTGTAAGCTCTTGAGCAGGGTCCGTTCTCTTACTGTTCTGTGTGTTTAACTTGTATGGACATTTTTTATTCTGCCTCTCCCATTGTACAGCGCTATGGAACTTGCTAGCACATTTTAAATACCTGTGACTGTATGAACACAAGCTGTGCAGCTCAGGACCTCAGACTGGGGAAACCGGGGAACAGAATATTAGCATCTCTGCAACTGTGAAAGCAAAACACACTCACCCACTGACCCGCTTACACACTCACTTGCTGACTCGCTCACACACTCGTGCTCTCTCACACACAGACTCACTCACCCGCTGACACGCTCACTTGCGTTCTTTCATGGTTTATATATTCCCTGTCTCACTCAAACTCCCTCACAGTCACTCACACTCTTGTACTGTCTGTCTCTTGTGTGTGCTCTCTCTTACTGCAGCCTTTCTTGGTGGCCCTCTGCATTATCTTGCTGTCTTATTCTCTTTACCATTTCTTGTTGTGTCCTGTGAATTTCTTTGCTGTCCCTCTCTGCTTATTTCTTTTTCTCCCTGCGGGTATGAATTTCTTTCCTTCCCTGTCTTTGCAGTAGCTAGGGGTGAAAGTTCAGCCCTGCCCTCAACTCACAGTGCGGGAGGGAGGAGGAGCAACTCAGACGCACATGCTCAGTGCATATTTTTGTATTCCATAGAATACACACTGATTGGTTAGCTTAATGTGCCTCCTCAGGTGGGTGTGGAAACGCCAAGAAATAAAAGCAGGTAAATATGAAAAAAATATCATATTTACTTGCTCTTTATGTCTGCTGAATGACACTACTGACTCATTCAAAAGGCATAGCATGTTTTTAAAAGCACACTAGCAAAGCATGCATGTCCCTTTAATGTTTGCCGCTAATACCAGCAGTAGTTAGGTGCAATGCTGCTGGAACTCTTTTCCAGAAACTTACTGTACATAGAATGCTCCATGAGGCTAATGCAATATTTACCCTCTTGCATAAGCAGATCATGTTCTCCTGGTCATCAAGAGACAGAAGGTGAGTATCACTATAATGATCATCTTAAAAATATCTGCATTATAATTTATAATTACATCACAGTATTGTAAAGAAAACTGTATGACCATGCATCTATAACATTTATAAAATGTATATATACTGTATATGTGTGTTTTTATCTAAATGATTTTAACTCTTGATTTTTGGTATTCATTATATAATAGTACAAAATCCATTTCGCACATTTTTGGGAGGGAAATAGGTAAGCAACATTTATCCTACATTTAAATGTTAACTACCGTACCCATGATTCAAGTAATGACATTTTTTCAACAGAAGGAACCTGATAGTGAAAGAGTTACCAGAACTGGTAAATCTATTTATATATTTATTTTCATTTCACCTTCTCATGTCATATGCTGAAATTACATTTATGGTTATTTCAATCAGAAAACTTTAAATCAGACAATTGAACAATGTAAAATTCATTCCCTGTTAGTCAAAATGAAAATAAAGAAATCAAGCAGAAAATAGAGAAAGTTTGTTTTTAATAGAAATGCTGATATCATTGATAACAGTTCACGATTCTTCTGAGCTGCATTATTTCTACAAATGACAAGATTATTGCATTTCCAGTTGAAAACATTCTATTATTAAAGCACATGCTGTATCTGGGAAACACAGTGTCGACAAAAATGTTTTGATATGTATAAGATTTCCAAAACTAAATTCATCACAGACGAATATACTGTATGTATGTAGAAACACACAAACATGAATACTGATGACCTGGGAAGAGGTAAAACATATGTTTTATGGCGTGTTCACAACAAATAGGGACACTTTCTCTAAAGAATCCCTTTGAAATGGTTAATGAGCTAGGATCATACTAATTCTGTCTGTCTCATTATACCAAAGATCAATATAACCATTTTAATACTCTGTTGAAATAAACATTCCATTGTACAGCATCTAATCAATCTTTTAGGATTTTTTAACCCTTTTACTTCTTTGTTTGATTTAACGGAATCTTCAAAAGCACAATCAGCCAAATTGATTCAATCGCAATATTGCAAATAATAAATGGGTAAAAAACATTACAGGTTATTTATATTTAGTTTATCCATCCATACTATGACAGAGATAATAATTTCAGCAGGTTCTTGGGAAATAAAAAACACTTGATCCCTTCACTACCAAATGATTTTCCACAGTACCAATGGCAGGGCCCAGTTGGTTTATGTAAAATTACTTTCCATTATGCACACAGTAAATAAATAGAGAGGTGCCCCACTGTTTATTGTTGACTCTCGTGCAGTGGTGACGTCCTTGGCAGTCAGTACTGGCCAACCTCATTGGGTGAGAGCAGACTGATTTGCATATGGAGCATTCATCCCTGTAATGGCACAAGCGAGCTAAAACCTTGCGAGACCTGAGCGGGCCCCACCGTATAGCAGGCCACTAGTGTTGCTCATCCTAAGGACCCTCACATACCCCCCTTTCTCTGACTTCAGATAAGCCCTGTTTGGCATACAGAAGCCACCCTCTGCTGGCCAAAAAGCGCTACTACACATTATAGCTTGAGGACCATGAAGGAAGAACGTATCTCAAAGCTATTCAAATAGCTCCAACACATCGGCTGTCATGTTTAATGTGTTGACACTTGATCTTGTGTGATTCTGAAGCAATGCAAAGTGATTTTGTTTATTTCAAACTACATTTATTTGCTACTGGGCTGCAGAATATGCCGCTAAAGTATTATCAGGGCACATGCAGGTGCTTTTGAAAATCGAGGATACTTGATCATGGTAGTGAAAATAAGTAACAAGGTCATAATGACAAAGGATGTTTAAGCATAAATTATATTTTTTTAGCAAATATGTTACAGGTTGAGAGGAAAGTCAATATCTGACTGAATATTATGTGTCTGGGCACTATATAGAATATATAAGTACTACTTAGTGTAGTGAAGACGTTAATTGTTCCATGAAAAATAAGACAAATGATAAAAAAAATGAAGCAAAGAACTATGCTACTTAAACTGTAAACAAGAAATAGTATAAAAGGAAATGAATTCTAGTTTTACCTGGTGTGTCATAACATTTGATAAGCACCAATCTATGCTTTAAGTACAGTAAGCAGACCGCTGTAAAGTATAGTAGGATGTAGTAGAAAGTAGTTGAAATCTCAATATGTTAAAATTACAGTTTTAGTTAAGAAACGTGATGCAAATGTGTCCTAAAATTACTGTATAGCACAACATAACGTAAATGTCCCAATTCCCACATAATCATAAATAAAAATAACAATTATTTGGTACACACTCTGTACAACGATTATAAGGGAAGCCTGGTTTTATTGCCTAATCAAATGCCTCAATGATCCTGGATTAAATAATCCAGGATAAAACGCCTACATATGTATCTGCGAAAAGTACTCAATGCAAAGTCACTGCTCCAGCACAGTAACCACTCGCTCTCACGCGATATCCCAGAAGACCACGTGTGATAAGAAGCATTCAGAGTCACTGCTTAGCCTTACGTGAGATTCCAGAAGAAAACAACAAGTGCAGACACCTGTGATAGAGGGCCTGTGCACGTAGGTTTCTTCAAAACACAATGACTTAGTGCAAAGAGTAGACAGAAAAATCGGATAAAATAAGACCCTCATTGCACCTCAGGAACTCTTATTGGGGATGGCCTGATCACCCTTCCCTGATGAGATGGCACGTAGGGACTCTGGGGGCTCTATTACATTCTTCACGCAAAACGCATGAATTTTTGCACGCATCGTTAAACAATGCTGGTATTACAATCCTCGCGCATTTTTCATCCGTCCAAAAATAACGCACGTAAAACGGATACGCAAAAACGCGCGCGCAGCAACGTTGTGTGCAGAAATCAGTGTGCGGACAGTTTTTTCACGCGATTCAGCCAATCAGAATTAGGAACCACAATTGTCTCCCGTTAAGTTTTTGCGCCTGTCAAAGTCAATCTGCGCATATATGCTGCATCAATAAAAAAACACACACAACTTCTCAATTTTATTGTTTGGGTATGTGTAGAATGTGTAACTATACTGTGCTGTATTTTTTTTTGGGCTGGTGTATTTGGTTTCGGCCAAGACATTCAGATTTACCATTACCACCAGCCTCTCAAAGACGTTAAAATTATTCACGCAAACGCTGTGCGTTAAATTTTGCGCATAGATTGTAATACCATCCGCGTACCAGCGCACAAACGTATTTGCGCTCACAATGTTAAGTATAGGATGAGCGCAGTACAGTACGCTTGCGCAGCGTTCGCGCACGTTCACCCGTGACAGACGTATACGTGCGTTTGTTGCGCTGACATTGTAATACGATGTTCAGCGCAAAGGGTTTTGCCCCTCGCGTTAATGCGTTTTTGCGCACGCGTTAACGTTTGCGCGAAGAATGTAATAGAGCCCTGGGCGGGCCATGACGAAAGGGTAGAAAAAGGGCAAGGGAGAGCCTTTCATTGGGGAGTCAATTCCAGCTGTATGTGATTCCCGGTAGAGGTCTCCGATGTCCGATTCCCTCGATTGCGTGGCAAGGATGAAGAAGACTGCTCAATCGTTGAATTATAATAATTAATTATTCTTGTATTGTTGAAAAGTACTACCTTTATCTATGTTTTATATAAGATAAGCTGATGTATACCTGCAAATAAAACCACAAAGCTATGATTAGCAGTTGCCTGTGTTATATTGAGTATACAGAATATTCCCTCGCTAGAAGCTGAGGATAAAGAGTGGGTACGGTAATACAAAGATAAACCTGTCAAACATCTTCAAAGTCGTACAATCAATTTTAAAATTTTAAAATGTGTAGTTGTAGAAATTCATTCTTGTTGGAAAGATATAGAAGATTATGCAGTTTATATTTGAATATAAAATATATGATGTCATGTAAAGGGAGCAGTTTAGATCTCTCATCTGTACAAACATTTAAGAATTTCAAACCCCATAAAGGAATAGCAGCTCACTTTACAAAAAAGAAGGGTGCATTTTCGTCCTGCAAGTAGCATACATACAGGATTATTCAGAGACAGCTGAATTGGCCCCCGAAATTGAATTTCCCCATACGGTGCAATTTCGGAGCCATTCGGCTATTCAAAAAGCAGGCAGTTTGCCAAATTTGGCAAAGTGCCAGCAAAATTCGGTGCCTGTTCGGTGGCAGTGAAATCCCCATAGAGAAGCAATGGTTAATCTATTCAGAGAACACATAACAGCAGTGAGATGTCAGTGAAATGCCCTGCTGTTCGGTGGTATCATTCGACAGGTTAAATCAGGCGAATCCCATAGGGTTCCATGTTAAAAATATTCCTTTTTTTATGCAATATCTAAGACACTGTTTATTCTTTTAATTTGCAGCAAAAAGCCTCTGTTTCTTTTTAGGATTTTGTTAGGCATTTTTCAGGATTTTTTCGTCAAAAATAATTCGTCCTTTTTTTATTTAAATATGGTTTTTTTTCTTTTCTGTAACAGACCTTTTTATTATTATTCATAGGACCTTTTGTGTTTAATTCCAGACACTTTCGTCCAGTATTTTTTTCAAATTTTGAAGCTTTCAATCGTTTCTTTTTTCACCTGTTTGTCGGCTTGTCGGCTTTTTCTGTGGCTGGTCAGTGCTGTGGATCATCGTTTTTTTTGGACGTGTTGGGCGGATTTGCGGCGGATCGTTGGCTACCCTCGGCAGGATTTTTTGCAGCGTCTCGGATTGATCCAATTTTTTAGGATCGTATTGGTGGCTTATTGGAGGGGATTTCAGTGGATTTTCGGTGATTTTTCGGCGATGGCTATGGAAAGCTTTGTAGGTGAGGATCAGGATTTTGGATTCTAAAAGAAACGGGTGCAGAGATGGACAAAGAGGTGAGGTGCAAGAGATATGAGATATGTGGTCGAAGGTTCTGGCAGAGGGATAAAATGTTTTTTTTGTTAAAAGTGACAAGATTGGGTAAGCAGAAAAAAATGGGGTAATGCACTCACTGTACAGTAGAGGGGCAAGAGACAAGAAGCAGGCTCATAGGCTCCAATGTGGCAAGGTCACAGCTGTTGGAAATAAAGATGAGGATGTCTGGCACTCTATTCTTTATGTGGCTTTTATTAGGAGGTCACAATAGCAGTACTAGATAATGGAGGTTATTCAGAAAGCACCGATATGTCGGTGCATGGTACTTCATTTCACTTCAGTGCACTTAAGCGATTCTATCGTGCCAACCCTTCGGTAAATTCACTATTCACAGCAGGGTCACCGTAGTAGTGCACCAAAGATGTAATTGCCGAACACCACCGAACTGACCACCAAAGTGGTTGCCGAACAGCGATGAACTACAGAAAAATAAATTGACGTCTTCTAGTCTCCTAATAGGTGTTTAAACCGGTAAAAATGCATTAAAATGTTTCTAAATATTAAAAAGGTCTGTTACAGAATTTAAAAAAAACACTTTTTAAAAAAAATTGTGAATCAAGAATTTCGTCTAAAAAATATAAAAAATACAAAAAGGTGTTAAAAAAAATTAACAGGAAGACTTTATGCAGAAAATGAAAAGAATAAATGGTTTAATAAATACAATAAAAACGATAATATTTTTTTACATTGAATCCTATGGGATTCATCTGTTTAAACCTGCCGAACTGAACCACCGAAAATCAGGGCTTTTCATCGACACTTCGGGGCAGTTTGACATTCATTGTATAGATTAACCATTACTTCTCTATGGGACAATTTCACTGCCGGTGATCTGCACCGTATTTCACTGTCAATTCGCCAGTATTTGGTAAATTGACAGCTTAGTGAACAGAAGAACTGCCACAGAATTACAAAGTACAGTGAAATTTACCATACAGTGCCCTTTTGGTTGCAAGTTCGGTCCTCTCTGAATAACCACTAACATTTCTGCTATCTACCAATATTTGTCAACACTTGACAAAGGCTGCTAGACAGCTGATGTTTTATCTAGATGTTGTTGTGCCCCTGGATTCAAATTTTTATTTTCTAAGATTTATTTTGTGCTGTATGTGAGGAGTGAAGATGAGATCAGAGCATACATAGGCAGTGACCCTGTGAGGTAGAAGTAACGATGGCTCCATTCACCTGAAGGGAGAGAGGTATAAGAGTAGCTCCCTATTCTTTTTAGACCAAATCAAACAAATGTTTTTTTACCAGTATTCTAAGTAAAAATAAAACTTGCGATAACAGTATATATTTAGGAATTTTAATATCTACAGTTACCATAACTAGTGTACCAATATTCATTCAAAACAGAGGTTAAACCACTACTGAGTATTCCATTCCATTTCTGCTCACGATAAGTATATTAGCATGACAGCTATGGTTAGGAGTAATCATGAGAATGTTCATATAAGTCAATATCTGTATGCCTTAGTTTCTAATCTACAATACAGGTTTTAAAATCTTTCAAATAAAATATCTAGTGCTGTCATACATGATTTTATAAAACTAACTTGTATATTTATGCCTACACTACCCTTCCATTCTCATTGGGAATTCATCCATCTGAATCCTGTTATAATTAGATAAGTAAAGATCTAATTACATCCCAGTAACAAGGTCATAATGACAGAGGGTGTTTAAGCATAGATTATATTTGGTTGGCAAATATGGTACATGATGAGATGAAAATCAATATATGACCGTGAATATTATGTGGCGTTACACTGTATGTATAAAGTACACGCCAGGGGAATATTTAGGCTTGGTGCTATCATAGGCACTCCAAATTCCGCTTTCCTCCCCTGGTATCAGCGATTTCTAAAATATGTATGCTTTTTAGAGACTATGGAGAGATAAATACAAAGAAAGTTCCCTTGGCACTAATCCTTTTTACAGTTGAATACTTTCAAAAAATGTGCTGCCCTATATCTTGCATAAAATACCAAAATAAAATGAAAGGAGATCGGTGAGGTGCTGCCGTACAAACTCTCAGTGCCCAGATATAATACAACCTACATTAAATGTTCAGCAAGCGCTGTCTTGTTATATTGTATTATTGCACAGTCTAATGGTGTCAGGTACATTTCACAGTTTCAAGAGCTAAGAGCCCTTGCCTGTCAGTTATTTTGGGCCAACCCA
Source organism: Leptobrachium leishanense (assembly GCA_009667805.1). Classification (NCBI taxonomy): domain Eukaryota; kingdom Metazoa; phylum Chordata; class Amphibia; order Anura; family Megophryidae; genus Leptobrachium; species Leptobrachium leishanense. The sequence goes on along the minus strand of CM019064.1, from coordinate 331,413,058 downwards.
GAGCCATCACCTCCCAATAATTGCAGCTTGGTCCAATAAGGCACTCTGATAAGAGAAGGAAAGCAGCGTGTCTCCTGGAGAGGTACAATTATCAGTTGGTGGTACCTGCTAGGTTGGCCCAAAATAATCCACAGGCTTTTTTACAAGAGCTAGGATCTCTTGATGGTGTTAAAAGCACCTGACACCGTGGAACTGTGCAATAATACTATATAATAAGAGAGCACTTATTGCTTTTGCAAAATCACGTAATACTTTCATTTAATCCCCCACTCAAATCCCTCAAACTCATCTGAAATCCCACAGTACAGAGGGAGACACTATCCGCCGCTTTCTATGTCCGCAGGGAAATCTCAATCCGCCCCTTTCTTAATTAGGACTCTACTAAAATGCTCATCCAATCTCTTATTATCTTCCTCCTTAACTATTGCAACCCTCTTCTCCCTGGATTTAAGAGATCCCAGATTTTCCCTCTGCAGTCTGTAATGAACGCCTGTGCCATGCTCATTCACCTAACTTCCCGCACTTCTAACACCTTGCACCATTTTAATCTCTACACTGACCCACAGTTTCCTTTCGAATTCAATTCAAATTAACGGTCCTCACTTACAAAGCTCTCCATAACCGCGCCCCTGCCTACATCTCCTCCTCATTAGTAGGTATATCCCACCCGTCCACTTCACTTTGTCACTGATCTGATGTTATCATCTCCTTGTACCCACCCTCCCAACTTTCGTCTTCAGGACTTCTCCTGAGCTGCCCCTTTTTTATTGAACTCTCCCGCAACATTAGACTCTCCCCATCTCCCCAGTCCTTCAAGAAGTCTCTGAAAACACATTACTTTGGAGAAGTCTAAGAGCTCACTCCATAATCCCCCACTGTACATTTTTTGCCCCATTTTCCCGCACAGCCCTCATGCACCCCACTACTTCATGTACTCTATTTACCCTATGGACTCCAGGTAACGTTAATAAAATAGTAAAGAACTGACCAAAACCATTACATATACATATTTTTGAGTATGAACTCCAGTAGCTGATACCCGCGGTGGTGCTGCGCGCCACTGATGGTATCTGACTGTGGATCAGAATTATTGCACCGCACATTGGGAGTGGTTGGGTCAGAATAGCATCTGTTACATGGAGACAGTAAAGGAAATCTGTTCATGTTTCTTGTTTGGAATCGGGCCCCTAGTGTATTCTACACACTCACACATAGATCTATTTAGTAATTGAGGAAACAAGTCATGTGCAAATCCTTGCTTTGGTGTTCATATATATTTTCTATTGGGCCATTATATTTGATATCGCTAATAAAAGTGGAATTTTCAAAGTACTTTGCATTAAATGACTCAATAACAGAATTTTGCTGAAGTCAATAACAATTACAGTAAACTAGAAACATGCTAAGTGATTTTAGTGGTCATTCTCAAAATGCACTGTGATCTTATACTTTTTATGTATTGAGTTCATATTGGGATGCTGCAACACACCGAAGCAGGTGCTCCAAATAATAAAACATACTAAATTTTCAGATGGCCATTCATTTTGCATTAAAATTGTGTGACTAGGTTATCTTCAACTTTATAGTTATAGTATAGTAAATTTACAGTTGGACAGTAAATGGAAATAAACGTTTAATGAATGCTATCACAGTTAACATAATTACATTTTATTAAACCCCAAACACCTTTTATCTGAAGTATATCACATTACATAGAAACATAGAACAATGTGGGCAGATAAGAACCTTTTGGCCCATCTAGTCTGCCCAATTACATGGATACTTTACCTGGATTTATCTTTTGTTTAGGATAGCCTTATGCCTATCCCATGCTTACTTAAATTCAATCACTGTTTTGGCCTCTACCACTTCAACTGGAAGGCTGTTCCATGTATCCACCACCCTCTCAGTAAAATAATGCTTCCTGATGTTACTTTTAAACCCTTGCCCCTCTAATCTAAGACTATGTCCTTTTGTTTTGCTACTTTGTTTCCTTTTAAATATACTCCCTTCCTCTACCTTGTGAATTCGCTTTACATATTTAAATGTTTCTATCATATCTCCTCTGTCTCGTCTTTTTTCCAAGCTGTACATGTTAAGATCATTAAGCCTTTCCTGGTAACTTTTCTCCTTCAAGCCGTACACCATTTTAGTAGCCCTTCTCTGAACTCTCTCTAAGATGTCTATATCCTTCTGGAGATACGGTCTCCAGTACTGCACACAGTACTCCAAGTGAGGTCTCACCGGTGCTCTGTACAGTGGCATGAGCACTTCCCTTTTCCTACTGCTAATACCTCTCCCTACACAACCAAGCATTCTGATAGCATTTCCTGCTGCTCTATTACATTGACTACTTACCCTTAGATCCTCTGAAATAATGACCCCTAAATCCCTTTCCTCAGATGTTGAGGTTAGGACTGTATCAAATATTCTATATTCAGCCCTTGGGTTTTTACGTCCCAGGTGCATTATCTTGCACTTATCCACATTAAAATTCAATTGCCACAGCTCCGACCATTTTTTTAGTTTACCTAAATCATTTGTCATTTGGCTGATCCCTCCAGGAACGTCAACCCATTGTGAGATCATAATTTCATAATCTCATGGTATAAATTGTTTCCCATAATCCAACAAAACACATTTATAGATTCTCCAATAATATTCAATCTTAATCTTAAAAGTGTAGTGTGATATACCTTAAATTAACAAAACTAGTAGTTGAATAGTGTAAAAGCAGGAAATATGTATTTGTTATGGCGCACAGTCTTAATGCATCTGATGACTCAAAAGGGTTAACTGCATAATATCTTTATGTAGCAAATATACTGTATATACAATATCTCTATTTTACCTGCCAATACTGTCCATTTATTTTAGGTATCCATCCCAAACATATGGATGGAATGGAATTGTTTCTAATCCGTATTTCTTTGTACTGCAATGTGGTTTGGAATGTCTGCATAGCATATAAAACATATTTGCAATATGCAGTATTCCAGTACTGTTCGTATTAAGTAGCTACAAAGTTATAATCTTTGGGTAAGTCATCATACCTGCTTAGCATCAGCTCCATCATGAGTCAGGCACTAAAGTAAAAGCTAAACTCATAATTGTTCTGGCATGCAAAGTAATACCGGCACCAGTGCTGAGCACTTGCACTGGTCGTCCTTCTTGGAGTTATAGGAACTCCTTGGAAAGTTGCGTGAGACTTGCATTTAATCACATGTATGTGATCCTGAGTTGCGCTTTATGGAAAGAGGACACGAGAGATATGTTTCTCCATGTCCTTCCATTCACAGCAAGCAGACACGGAGGACATTGCCCTCCTCTTCAACATGGAAGGAGAAGTAATTTTAAATATACTTATGTTTTCTCTTATTAAAAGATATTCCAGCTTTGGGAGCTGGTAATGTATTTTTTTTCCCAACACCTGAATAACAAGAGACTAATAACCGGGTTCTCTAAACATTGATATTTCTAAAATGTGCGAGCCTCGATAGGAAAATAGAAAAAAAATTAACAAATTTAAAGCTGACCTGTTAAGTCGTGATATATTGCCATCATAAGATAAAAACTCGCAGATGCAGAGCAGACCTATGTTCCAGCCACAATGGCTTTGGAGGGAAACCCTATCCTCCACAAAATAGTTGCATTTGTCCAAAATAACATATTATATATTGTGGAAAGAATACCAATGCGCCCAAAAACCTTTTGCCAACACATGCTAAACTATAAAATAGCTGAATAAATCTACAGTTCTCCATGAAGCTTTATTATAATAAAATGTTTAGCTGTTTTTAATGCTTTGGAAGTATATGCAGTGCATTTTTAATATAGAGCAGTACATCTGTTATAGTACATTGTTTGCAATTCTTTGGCAGTAGACATAATGGTGTTAGTCTTACAGAGTTATTCAGAGACAGCCGAAATGGCCCCGAAATTGCACCAAACGGTGAATTCCCCCGTAACGGTGGAATTACAGGGCCATTCGGCTAGTCAAAAAGCAAGCAGTTCGTCAAACTTTGGCAAATTGCCAGTGAAATACAGTGCTGTTCGGCAGCAGGGAAATCCCCATAGAGAAGCAATGGTGAATCTATTCAGAGGACAATATACAGCAGTGAAATGTCAGTGAAATGCCCTGATGTTCGGTGGTTGTATTTGACTGGTTTAATCAGGTGAATCCCATAGGTTTCAATGTTAAAGATATTCCTGTTTTTATCCAATACCTATTAAACTGTCTATTCCTTTAATTTGCAGCAAAAGGTCTCTTTATCATTTTTTTAGGCATTTTTTAGGATTTTTTTCGGAAATTTTTTTTCCCGATTTTTTTTTAAATAGCTTTTCTTTACTGTAACAGACCTTTTTGTTATTATTCATAGGATCTTATATGTTAATTCCAGACATTTTGTCCAGTAGTTTTATGCAAGCAGCATTTTCAATTTTGAAACTTTCCAACATATTTTTTTACTGCGTGCGTTGCCTTTTCAGTGCTTTGTTCCGCGGATCGCCGGATTCATTTGTACGTGTTTGGCGAGTTTGCGATGGATTTAGACGTTTGTTTGGCATGTTATCTGCAGCGTTTCGGATTGATCTGAGTTTTTGGATTGTATTGGCGGCTTATCGACGGGATTTTCAGCGGATTTTTGGTGATTTTTCGGCGACTTTTCAGAAGATTTTCAGATCTGTTCTGTGCACATTGGCAACCATGCGGTGATTGTTGAATTCACCGCTGGGTCAGGTAATTTGATTCCCCAGAATGCATGGAACGATAGAGCACCGAAATGTCGGTGCTTGGTACTCGTGCAGGTCCCGGTATCGGCACCGATACTAGTATAGGTATCGGTGCATCCCTAATACATATATATATATAGTTTATTATTGCAGAAGCCATTTGCATATCACAGCAGTTGTGATGTGCAAACGGCTTCTGCAATAATAAACTTAATTAATTATTGTGTGGAGGCTTTTTATCTCACTTTTTGTCCTCCACCACATTCCTTGTAAGTATATATTTAGGTTGTGGTGGAGGGCAACAAATGAGATAAAAAGCCTCCACCCAACAACCAATAAGGTTTATTATATACTGCTTCTGCAATAATAAACTATATATTAAATACAAGAAAGTTTCATTTTTTTCTGCTTTAAAATAAAGACAGGTAATAAAATTATGATTGAGTATTATTATTATTATTATCATCATTTATATAGCACCAACAGTTTCCGCAGCGCTTTACAATAACCAAAAGGAACGAGATACATATAAACGGACATAAAATGGAAACAAGAGGTGTAGAGGGCCCTGCTCATAGGAGCTTACAGTCTAGAGGGATTGGGGTTGAGGAAGACAAGAGGAATTTCACTAGATAACAGGATCATTAGTGCCAGTGGTTTGGAACGGTGGGACCATAGAAGCGGCTTCAATCAAGTGTGAGTAGGTGAGCAGAGGGATGAGTTGCATCAGTGATGTGGTACACTAATCTGAAGAGATGGGTTTTGAGGAAATTCTTGAAAGCCTGAAGATTAGGGGAGAGTTTGATAGGGCGAGGCAGGTCATTCCATAGGACTGGTGCTGCCCTTAAGAAGTCTTGGAGGCGAGAGTTGGCCGTTCATGTGTAGACTGATGACAGGTGGAGAGATCACCTGCTGAACGGAGTTGTCTAGATGAGACTGATCTTATGGCAACAATTAAATTGAGAGTTAACTAATGAGATATATTATTTGGAAAGCTGAGCCTAGTAATGGCCAGTTATTCCACTACAATAGAAAATTACTAAAAGAATAAACTTTCACATAAAATCAGTATCTACTATTAACTGATTTTAAATCATCTCTAGGATACTACTTCAATTGTCAGTCATTTCTTTCTTTATTTTGTCCACAATTTTTTTTTTTTCATGGATCTATATCTCTTTTTTGTCTCAAATCTTTGTCCAAAATTATATAAAAAAAAAGCATATCTTTATATGGAATATAGTTCTCACTGCTTTCTGGAAATACAGCAGACATTCAATGCAGGATACATTTTAAGTCACATTTCAGAAGGTTGCCGTTTTTCAGTTTGATATGATTAACAGTTACAGGAAATAACGTTTTGAAGAAATGCATATTGTCAGACACAAATAAATGAGAATGTCCCTCCTTGATCCTCAGTCATCCACTCAAGGGATGAGGACATAAGCGACATATATGATCACTTGCAGACTTATGTAGTTATTATAGTATTCCATCATTAACTTCCTAATAATGCATTTATTCATCCTTATGTTACAAAGCCTAATTTGTGACATAAATATGATGAATGATCAGCGGTACACCATCCTAACTACTTCTTTCTGCAATTATGAATTTGTCCCTGTGTTCTCCGTTATTAACTGCTCTACAATGCTTAACATCCTTGTTAAAGAAGTCTTAGCTAGAGGTATTAGATTCAGCAGTAGAATGCAAATATTCTCTTTCCTTGAGGAAAGATGAGACTTAAAACCAGCAAACCAATTTATGTCTCTGAAAAATATATAAATGTATATTTTGCTACATTGCATATTTATTACAAAAATATAGATCAAATTAACCTATGTGTATATATGGGCCTACAAAATGTATATATACTTCAACTTGAAAAATATATGCATAAAAGTTATTACTAGATTTCTATAAGGATCAAACGTCAGCTGTAAGTCATGTTTGAATTATGCAATCACATTAGGTGCTCAAACTGGTCACCATTAGCATCCAGACACTTTTGATTTTGGCGCACTACTGCATAAACAACATTGACTAGAGTGTCCACAGGGATTGCTCTGCATGATATTTCAATTTCTTTCCATAGTGCAGCCAGCGTAGGTGGTTTTCTACAATATACCACATTATTAAGTGTTCCCCACAGATAGACATCAAGGGGTGTTAAGGAAAGGAACATGGAGAGAATTCAACAGCACCTCTGCATCCTATCCAACGTCCTGGCAGAATGTCATCGAGATCATACATCTTGGGGTTAATGAGGTGGTGCGCCATCTTGCTGGAAGTGATATTGCCCATCCGCATGAAGCACAAGAATGGCTGGTAAATGGGATGTGTGAAGCATGTTGAGGTACTCTCCCACTCTGTATATTACATGTTTAGGGGATGACCACACTATTAGGCTAGCACCACTACTCCCTAAACATATGGGGCTCTATCCATAACTGGTGCTAATGTAGCATCTCTATATGCAGTCGTTAGCGCTAGGATAAGTAAGTATAATGACTGGCATCAATATTCCGATCTTGACGATACAGTCGGGTTAAAAAGTTTTTCGCCTCGCAGCTTGCGTGAGTTTATTGTACTTAAGCATCTCCTATCTTTAACATGGGGAGCGCAATCTATTTTAAGCATTTCGACAATTGAGGTATTACAAAGTGCTGGCACAATTTACCGTCGGGATGTGAAAGCAAAGAATTTAACAACTCGTAAAAGCTGCTGTTAAATGATTCTGCAAATGCAAAATAATTTAACATGCTCTAAAACCCAAAAAATTAAATCCCATACTCACCTCTCATCCCACGGTGAGAATGGTAGTCTCTCTCCCCTATCATACCCTGGCGATGCGTAATCTCGCGAGAATGAACTCGAGTCCCGAAGCACAAGCCTCCATGGAATTCTATGAACTCCAGGAGCTAATACTCACGATGAAGCAGAAGTGCCTACCATGTTAGCATTAGGAATGGAATAGGGCCCATGGTTTGCAGGTTCTCCTATGCAACAGCTTGGACTGCAGTGAGCTCCAGCAGATGGTTTGTACTAGTAAGGGGGTTAGTTTCATAAGGGAAGCCATTAGCTTCTTTATGATAGGGACTCACTGTAATGGAATAAACGGACATTGTGGAGGGATTAAACATCTTTTGATCACAATTTGTGACTAACGCTCCATGATTATGAACATATCCTTAGCTAGGTGTTTTTAAACTCTCTAGTAGAATACTTAACCGTTTCCCACTGCGGCGCGTACTATGCCATACCTGCGGTGAGTGGGCTGCACGCCCCGCTAGCATCTATGGGCCGGGTCAGGCCAACTCACAATTTGACACACGTCATTGGATGCTGAGGGATGGCGTGAACTCAGCTGCATAGGTGGGCTGGAGGAGCTTTCAAGAGGGTTGCACTAGTACTAGCATTAACGCCAGGCACAACCCGTCCGTTGGTGAGGGGTTTAGCAGAATGCTCTGTATATTGTTAAATATGTGTGTGTATATATAATTTTTACATGTGTAAATATATATACTGCCCACAGTGAAATGTCTAATGTGCAGATACTTCATTGATGAACTTCAGGATATGCCCATATATAGAGAAAATATTGTGACTAGCAAGCAAGAACTGTTGCTACTCATTAAAGATTGTGATAGACTTGTAACGGGTATTTTCCCTTTTGTCGAGCATCTCAAACTAGTTGGAGAGATGGGCTCATATTTGTCCACCTGCAATATTTTAAAGAAATTTGTAATATGTTGCCAAAGGAGTTTGGGACACAATGGGAGGGTTATTTTTTATTTTAGAAATTTTATTTTCCCTGCAGGAAGCTTTACGTGTAGTAGAGGAGGGTTACCCAGCAGCACCACTTTGGATGGGAGGTATAGAAGCTCGTCTCGTAGCCCAGCTGTGCAATTTCATATATCTATAAAGAGCGGAATATCTCGACTACAATGGGTGTGATTAAAACTTGGGAGTTTGGCAATAATCTCACAGCGATTGAGCAGAGATATATCACAACTGTCTCATTTGTCAAAATACCACCCTAAGGGGATCCAGCGCTATCTCTAGGATAAAGCATTCTTTATTATTTTTTATATTTGTCCTTAACAATATTCCATACAAATAAGTAGAAACTTAAAGTACCATCAAAATTCATTCCTAACAAATTTAAAACTAACTAACTTTCCAAAATGTGTATGATGTTGTAATGTAACAGAAGATAATGAATCAATATCAGTTCAACAGCAATACACATGGTTACGCACACATGAGTTTTTGTTTAAAAAGCATTTCAGAAGTGACAACTATGATTTATTTCAACGGTAAATGAAACATGACAAAGCAGCACTTAAGAACATCTGCCCTACTTCTGGAATTTTCTTAAAACTATACAATAAACACCAGCTACAGGGATACTAGATGCTCTCTTAATATCATGTCTTGCTATCCATCATGCAAAGAGGATGACATATGACATCACAACTTAAGAAATGTATTTTAATGGGAGAAATAATAGTGCTGATTCCTATATTTTCTTATTAGACTACTAATACCAAAATCATTACACCTTGTCTATGCGGAGTCTAACAGAACTATATTTATTACTCCATATTTATAAAGGTAGATAGAAAAAAAAAAACTAGATTTAAATAAATTTTTTTGACACATTCTAGCATAACCCAGAGGCGTAACTAGAAACCTCAGGGCCCAGGTGCAGGAACCATGGCGCCCCCCCCCCCGCCCTAGGTAAAAACATATTTTGTCCCCCTCTCGTCAACATGCATTAGTCCCTTCCAGTAGGGATGTGCGTTTCGGGTTTCGGAACTTCGGAGTTTTCACGAAATTTCCCGATTCGTGTTTTCGGATGCGGCCGAATTTCCAAAAAATTTTAGATCCGAAAATATCAGATCCAAAATGTTTTCCGAGCCGAAACGAAAATTTTCGGATTTTTCGAATGGACTTGAAATGTGTCAAACGAGGAGAACAGATCTTCCGAAAAACGAAAATTTTCCGAAAAACGGAAATTTTCGGAAAAACGAAAATTTGGTAAAAACGAACATTTCTGAAAAACGAAAATTTTGTAAAAACGAAAATTTCTGAAAAACGAAAATTTTTCGAAAAAACGAAAAGTCGATACAAAAAACGGGCAAAATTACACGAAAAATACGAAAAATGGTCGATATTCCGAAAAATGTGCAATTCCGAAAAACGAAAATTTCCGAAATTACGAAAAGTCCATACAAAAACCGAGCAGTGACACGAAAATACGAAAAATGGTCGAAATTCCGAAAAAAAAATGTACCCGAAAAACGTGCCGAACCGAATCGAATCGAAACCGAAATCGGTCGAAACGGGCCCAATCGAAAAGTTTAAAAATCCGAAAAATCGAACCGAATCGAACCGAAAAAAAAATCGGTGCACAAGCCTACCTTCCAGGTCCACAATGTTGACTCCATAAAGTGTCCCATTCATGCAAGATGACAAACAAGCAAAGAATATTCAATGAAGAGATAAAAGAAAATGAAAATGAAACAAGGGAAAACAACAAGTCCATCCAGAAGACCAGCATCAGAAAGCACCAGATTCCAGCAGACAGCAGCACGAGGTAGGACCATCCTCCCACAACACCAATAACCCACAAGATTATCAAATTTATATAGAAACATCACTTTTGAAACATACAAATACATTCAACATGGAAACTGCACTTTAAAAAGACAGAACAAAGACTCCAGCACACAAGCCACAGGCAGCAGGGGGTCCGACACCTTGGAGTTTGTTTACACAAAGACAGAAAAGAGCAACCAGGCAAGAAAAGCCATAAAAAAAAGAACAAATTAAACAAAATCCAGAGACTCTGTTTGCAGACTTCTCAAATAATGATCAGGGTAGGATGAAAACAAATGTATTATTTCATACGGAGAACACTGAGGCCTGGCATAGAGCTTTCTGCAAATACTACAATAATATTAAAAAAGGAGGCATCTATAGGGGCCGCCAGATCAAGATCAGGGATGAGGAAAATAAAGAGTGTAATGTACTCGCCGTAAATATTTATCACAATTGCACCATCATGGTTCAAGGCATGGATAGATGTTAGAGGAATTTGAGCAACTCTTCCCTCAAATTAAAGAACAAGCCAAGGACTTCAAGGACCTTGAAAGTCCAGCTAGTAAGACCTGTGAGGAACACATTACAGCAAAGAAATCGCCCAGAGACATGTCTGCATTATGCCCCAGTCAAGATCTCCCCTCACCGAAATCCTTAGAGACTGCATATCCTAATTAGAAAGAGACTTCATTCAATTCAAGCAACAGCTTCAAAGGGAACCAGGTGACAGAAATGCAGATAATCAACTCAGAGAAGAAATTAACAGCCTGAAATCTGAACACAGGTCTGCCATACAGGAAATGCAAATGAAGATCCAAGAACTTCAAGAGGAAAATATCCAGCTGAGAGAAGAGATGAGGGAACTTAAAACACAAACACAGCCTATCAACCAGGAGAGAGAATCAACAATGATTAATATAGACAAAGTGCCTGAAAATGACCATGAGACAAATAAAACTCCATACCTCAACAACACAGAGATCAGTGACAGCCAAAACCACTCACAAAATCCTGAACCCACAACCAGCCGGCCAACAAATCCCAGACAACAAACTCCTGAAACTGTAATAATAATGGATTCAAATGGGAAGTACTTAAACACAAGAAGGCTCTTCCCAGGAAAGAAAGTCACCAAAATCCATTGCGCTACCATTGAACAGACAATGGAAGTCCTCACAAATCCATACTTCACGAACCCCAAACAAATCATCATACACACAGGTACGAACAACATTCAGACACAACAGAAAGGCATTGCAGACAAACTGTCACAACTAACAGACACTGCACAGCAAAAGTTCCCCCACTCCAAAATAATCCTATCCTGCCTACTTCCAAGGAAGGACATATCGAACCACATCATCCAGAACATCAACACAGAACTGGCGGCTAAAACTAGCTCAAAGCCCAACATTCATCTGGCCCAACACCCTTCCATAACCCCTGAACACCAGGGGTGAGTCACCTGGCAAGAGAATTTAAAGACATTGTACTGAACAGAACCCATATCCCCGAACCTGGCACAAACCAAACCCAAACTAACACCACAACAACCACCACAAGACGACCTCAAACCGCACCGCACCAAGACAAGAACACCACATTTAAACCAAGAACAGGACAAAACAGATGGCAAGAATGGCGGAAACCACCCGCCCCAAGATGGACATCAAGACCACCACAGAACAGAGACTTGGAGGATATACGGACCCTCCTCGGCACACTATACAACAAATTAATGTGAATTGATCTCATAATGAACTACAATGACAACCATCCACAACCTGGTTGTCTCATGTAATTTTGCTCATTACAAGGTATAACAACATAAAATGACATCACTAACAATCAGTAGCTGGAACATTCAGAGTCTGAATGCTTCAGCCTTTGGATCCAAAGTAGACGATCCAGACTTCAAACATAGACTGCACAACGTGGACATACAAATCCTGCTGGAAACATGGAGCCGGGCACAGGATGATCCACAAACACCTGTGGGCTACAGAGAATTTTCCGTGCCCGCCCAGAAGGATAAAAGCATCAAACAGGGTCGCCATTCAGGAGGAATATTAATCTGGTATAAGGAGGAGCTACACGAGAACATCAAAGCAATCAAGAAAGGAGAGAGACACATCTGGATAAAAATAAGTAGCTCCATCCTCACCTCTCAGTCAGACATCTTCCTATGTGCAGCTTACATTGCACCACCAGAGTCTCCATACTCCAAAACAGGCACCTATGAGGTGGTACAGAGTAAGGCCACCCACTTCCAGTCCCTAGGACACGTGCTTCTCTATGGAGACCTCAACGCCAGGACAGGAAGAGAAAAGGGCTATGTGACCTCAGATGGGAACACATACATTTTGGGAGCCGCAAACTACTGTCAGGAGTCAATACAGGCGCAAAGAAACAGCTATGACAATACAACCAACAAGAGTGGAAGAAAATTGCTGAATTTGTGTCGGAGTCTCGGGCTCTACATCCTTAATGGCCGCACCAAGAGAGACTCTCTGGGAAGGTATACATTAAGCTCCCATGTAGGAAACAGTGTGGTCGACTATGCAATCACAGATATGAACTCCACTCACATCAACTCCTTCACCGTCACCCCACATACACACCTGTCAGACCACAGCCAACTACTGCTTTATATTAAATGCTCAAGCAAACCATCCTCAAATCCCCATCAGATTGGACTGTACAACCTCCCACCATCGTTCAAATGGACCAGACACTCTACCATAGCCTACAGAGAGGTCATCAACAGACCCGACATCAAAGATCAGCTAACAGACTTTCAAAACCATACCTATGTACTAAGTCCCCATGGGGTGAACCGAGCAGCAAAGGACCTCCACAGCATACTACACACCATCGCAGAGACCTCCAACATTAAAAAAGTCAACTTCAAGAAATCATCCAATAAACAACCCAATAAATGGTTTGACAAAGAATGCAGAACACTAAGAAACAACCTATGATCAGTCTCAAATAAAAAACACAGAGACCCCGACAACATCGACCTGAGGATCACTCATGGTGTCCTGCAGAAAAACTATAAACAAATCCTCAAAAATAAAAAACAAAACTTTATCTCCCAAAACCTTCAACAACTGGAAGAGGCTCTTCAGGAAAACTCTTTCTGGGAAACCTGGAGTCAAATCGGCTCAAGATCCAAGAAAAACCACCTCCACATCCAAAATGGCAACATCTGGCTCAACTACTTCAAGAGCCTGTACAAAGACATTCCCAAAGAGGAGCTAACTGGGAAACAGGAACACATCATCAGAAGACTACATGAACTGGAGGAAAATATCAAGGATTTCCAAAACCCGTTAGATACACCCATTACACCCCAAGAAGTAGCAGAAAAATTCAAGATCTGCGAAGTAAAAAAGCCAGCGGGATGGATGGAATTCTTCCAGAGATGATTAAACACGGCTCTCCAGAAGTACACGCCTCAATATGTAAAGTTTTCGACCTGGTCCTGAGCATTGGATACTACCCTCAAGTATGGAACCAAGGCCTCATAACACCCATCCATAAGAGTGGAGACCAATATGATCCAGCCAACTACAGAGGGATATGTGTCAGCAGCACGCTGGGAAAACTGTTCAATAGCATCCAGAACAAAAGAATCCTCAGCTTCCTGACACAGCATAACATTCTCAACAGAAGCCAAGCGGGGTTCCTGCCAATCCATCGCACTACAGATCACATCTACACCCTGCACAGTCTCATCAATGATCATGTCCACAATACAAAACATGGGAAAATATTTGCCTGCTTTGTGAACTTTAAGAAGGCCTTTGACTCAGTGTGGCACCCAGGCCTGTTCCTCAAACTACTGGAGAGTGGTATAGGAGGGAAAACATATGACGTCATCAAGAGCTCATATAATGAGAACTTCTGCAGCATAAAGGTGAATGGGAAGAGAACAGAGTACTTCCGGCAGGCTCGTGGAGTCACACAAGGCTGCAGCCTAAGTCCAACCCACTTTAACATCTACATCAATGGACTGGCTGAAGCTCTAGAATCCTCCTCAGCTCCAGGACTAACTCTACATGACACCGAGGTGAAGTTCCTGTTGTATGCGGATGACCTCCTATTACTGTCGCCAACAGAGAGAGGTCTACAAGACAGCCTGGAAGTGCTGGAAAAATACAGTGCGGCATGGGCACTACCCATCAACCAAAAGAAAACAAAGGTCATGGTTTTCCAAAGGAAGAACGCAAAAACCAAGAGTTCCTCTTTCACACTTAATGAGTGCACTCTTGATGAAGCCAACAGCTACACATACCTCGGCCTAGAAACAAACCGATCGGGAAGCTTCAAACCAGCCATAGAGGCACTAAGAGACAAGGCGTGTAGAACCTTCTATGCCATCAGGAGAAACCTCTACAAACTAAAACCGCCTGTAAGAGTCTGGCTTAAAATCTTTGATAGCGTCATCACTCCAATCCTCCTTTATGGCAGTGAAGTATGGGGCCCCATTACCTACCCTGACCAACCCAAATGGGACACCAGCCCAACAGAAATAGTCCATATGGAATTCTGCAAGCACCTCCTCCAAGTCCATCGGAGCACCTCTAACAATGCTTGCCGGGCAGAGCTGGGCAGACTCCCCTTACTTCTTGCAGTACAGAAGAGGGCACTATCATACTGGGACCATCTAAACATCAGCAGCCTCAACTCATACCACCATAAAGCCCTACTGGCCAACAAGGACCACCCCAAACCATGTGGGCTGCAACAACTCATATCCACCCTGATCATCCAACGCCCCCATGAATGCAACCTGCCAAAATATCAAATAAAGGCCCTAGTTAACGATACCAGGGAAAACTATATCACAGAATGGAGACATGATATAGCAAACTCTCAGAAACTCACCACTTACCAATCCTTACAGAGGGAATACAATCCGGCCCCATACCTGGAGGTACTACAAGACCCCAAGGACAGACAGATCCTGAGCCGGTACAGACTGAGCACCCACAGCCTGGAAATAAAATCAGGGCCGCATAGACAGACCTACAAGCCCAGGGAGAATAGACTGTGCCAGCATTGTGACCAGGGGGCCCTGGAAGATGAGGTCCACTTCCTCCTACAGTGCCCCAAGTACTCAGCACTGAGGGAAACTCACTTCCAGAGACTCTCTGCTCTCATCCCGGACTTCACCTCTATAGAAGAGACGAGGAAACTCCACATCATACGGGGAGAAGAGGAGCCGGCGGTGAAAATATCTGCCCAAAACGTCACAGAATGTCACAGACTGAGAGGAACATGAGAGATGCCGGACTTATAAATCCCCAACACGGACTCGTCCCCATCCCATTTCACATTATCCCTTACCCCTGATAATGTCCATGGACTTGCCCATTCCCCCCCATATATGTCCCACTACCCCCCCCCTCCTACCCATATGCTTTGGCAATGCTAAAATGTATTTGGTCCTGCCAATAAAGCTTATTTTGATTTGATTTGATTTGTATGTATTCTCGAGATGTAGAGAAAAGTCCACCAAGGACTTACATAATCCCAATGTAGATATATTAAAATATTTAATCATGCAAGTCTCCTGGAGGATGCAGCTACCTAGTGAAATGGATATTTCAGCAGCTGCTAAGCATTCACAGATCCTAGTTGCGGGTCCCCTGAGGGGTATATAGGTTCAACCTTGATAAAGGCTCTGAAGGGGCCGAAAGGTCGGGCAAGGTAACAGGAACATTTTTTATGTATACCTATTAAAGTTTTTTTGATTTTATTATATGAAGTCTCGATGTCAGCCGCGCATCCGGGACCGCAGCCGCCAGAATTAGGTGTCATCGCGGCAGCGCGATGACACCTAATTCAGGCGCCCCCCCCCGCATGTGCGGAGGAGGCGCCTGAAAGGGAGGGGGGAGGTCCTTCGGACCTCTCTCCCTCCCGATCGGCGGCTCTGCGGGGGTTAACCCAGGCATCATTTGGAAGGCACAGCCTGCCCTTCCAAATGGTACCTGGCATTAACCCCTGGGGAGCTGGATCGCGAATCGGCGCTGAAAAGCGCCGGTTCGCGATCCTTTCCCGGAGCTGGTCGACATCTTGGATGTCGGCCAAGCCTCCGGGAACTCCCCCTGAGGACTGGCGTCATCGTGCGTAGCACGATGACGCCAGTCCTAGAGTTAACCCCTAACTGCCACCAACTGTGGAGATAGGGAGTTCCAATGAACTCCCTATCTCCCGATCCGTGGCAGTTAGGGGTTAATGTTTGGTATGGTTGGATCGGCCAGAGCATGGCCGTTCCAACAATACCAAACTTGAATGTGAAAAAAGTTTTTAAAAAAAAATTAAAATTAAAAATAAAAATATATTTAAAAAAAAATTTATAAAAAAAAATAAACATTTGTTTTTTCTTTTTTTTGGTTTGTTAGTGTAGCAATATTGTTCCCATTGCAATTATAATGTGAACAATGATGCTGCACTAACGATTTTTGTATGCGGTGCGTTTGTTAAAAATCGCGTAATTTTCCCCCAAAAAAAATGTAACGAGACCCCATCTCTAATTTTTTTAACAAGCGCACCCCATACAAAATATAACCGCAATTGCTCGCATGTTAAAATGTGAAAAAAAAACACTTTACACGTTGTAAATTATTGAAAATACATATTTTATTGCATTTTTTGTTATAATATACAGACATGACATAACGTATACATATAATAATGACATATTATGAATCTACTGAGTCTGACGGAAAGAACGATATATAATATGTCTGGGTCATATACTAAAATAAGCCTTAAAAACACGTTTAAACATGATGAGCAAAACCGGTAAAAATGACCTCAGCACAGAGGCGGGAAAAGCCTCAGCAGCGAAAGGGTTAAGTACATCCCTTTCTCTCTTTTTGTTATACATTGTTCATGGGATATTTGCACTGAGGAGCTTTTGCACTGAGGCTTGCTGATACAGGTAATTCATCGGTCTGTGTATATATATATAATTTTTTATTATTATTTTGGGGGGAGTAGTGGTACAGTCATGAACATGTGTGATAATGATTGCCTATAATTCCTTCTCTCTTCAAGCTTTTCGAATGGTGGAAATATACCAGCGGCTACCTTGTATTTACCTTAAAAAAACTCATTTTTGCTTTCACTCTCTGCTTTATTGAAATGCTTCCACTTGAAGTATTGCAAAACCCACACAAACTATACTTAATTCAAAGTTGTATTCTCTCCTAGTGTGTTTTGTCCTTTTTTGATTATTTTTATTGTTTTGACCTAGAGCTTCTAATTCTCACCCTTCGTACCTTTTCTATCATAAATTCCTTTTGTAGTTTACTTAGTTTTCTCAAAGCTCATACAATATTATATTTTCTTGTAAATGCTGTGCCTCAGTACTTCTTTTTGATATATAACTTCCATTGTTCTGCATCCCCTTATCATTTGTTCATGTAATGTCCCCGTGATCTCATTAGTTCCTAAGAACTACAGCGCAAATTATGATGGTTACATGAAATCTAGGTGAATAGGAAAACCTACAGGTCTATTCAAAGAAAGGTGAAACTCAGGAGAATGACTGGAGAAGTAAAAATTCTAGGTCGAAATAGCCAAACCAGAAAAATTCTCCCATTTATATCACTTTCCAAATCGGCTATTTGGTCTAGATTGTTCTCTTCTCCTGCGTTTCACCTTTCTCTGAATAACCCTGCTATTTTTTCTTCACTGCACTATTATCAGAAATACGATAGGGGTCATTCAAAAAGCAGGGAAATTACAGTGCTTTCTTGTCCGTTGCACTGATTCCAGTTTGCGACCCTGTGGTGAATTCCCTATTCACTGCAAGGTCCCCAAAGTGCGCCGACCGTGGAGCAGCTGATGACCGCCGCCATGGCCACAGAACACATACCGCTGGATGCCGCCGAAGAGCCACCGATCAGTCAGCTGAAGACCACCGAACAGCCCACTGGACACCACCGAAGAGCAAAGAATGCTGCTAAACTGCAGAAACCCCCCCCAAAAAAAACTCGAAACTCTGCTATACTTTAAAAGCTGTTTAAAACAGTAAAAATACATGAAAACGTGTGGAGATAATATAAAAAGGCCCTAAAAAAAATGAATACAACGGTTTGTTACAGAATAAAAAAAATGCCTTTAAAACAAATTAGGAATCAAAAATTTCGCCCAAAAAAAATCCAGAAGAAATTTAAAAAAAAAGTAAATAAAAAGACGGTTTGCTGAAAAAGAAAATAATAAATGGTAGGGAGAAAAAAATTAAACAGTTAATATTTTTTAACATTGAATTCAAGGGGATTCGCCTGTCGAACTGAATCACCGAAAATCATGGCATTTCCCCGGACTCTTCGATGCAGTTTGGCATTCTATGAATACATTAACCATTACTTCTCTATGGGACAATTTCCCTGCCGCCGAAGATAGCCGTATTGGGCCATATGCAGGGAACTGCACCGTATTTCGCTGTCAATTCACCAGTGTTTGACAAATTTACAGCTCTCTGAATAGACGAACTCCCTCAAAATTTATATAACCGTAAATGGAGAGCTTTTCTATATTAGAATAACCATGGTATTGCTGCACTCGTGTCAAAAGAAGGGATGGAATATGCTGCCTAAAAATAAAGCAATAATAGAGCATGTAGGGTTAAATCTAACTCTAAATTTAACCCTAATCCTAAAAGTTCAAATGTTAACTTAGGCCGGGTGCACACAGGACGTTTTCTTTAACGCACATCGACGGGGCTCCACTATCCTCCTATGGAAGATCGCACAAGGGGGGGTGGTGGGCGTCGAGTGCGACGCTGGTTTTCTTTAACGCACGTAATGTGCGTTAAAGAAAACGTCCCGTGAACACTTTACTGAAGAATGCCGACAAACTGACAGGTGAACGCCGCCAAGCTGGTAAAAAAAAAAAAACTCTGCTATTCTTTTAAAAGGCTTTTAACACAACAAAAATGCATGAAAAATAACAAAACTGTATGTGACACAATTGAAAAAAAAAATTGGAAATCAAAAATTTCGCCTTGAAATACCTGAACCCCCCCAAAAAAGGCTTCTCACTGCAAATGAAAAGAATAAGCGGTTGAATAAAAATAAAATAAATACGATAATATTTTTCAACCTTGAACCCTATGGGATTCGCCTGTTTAAACCTGTCGTACTGAACCACCGAAAATCTGGGCATTTCGGTGCAGTTCGGCATTCTCTGAATAGAGTAACAATTACTTTTCTATGGAACAATTTCATTGCCGCCAAAGATCGCCAAATTGTGGTTGTATTTTGCTGTCAATTTGCCATTATTTGGCAAATTGACAGATTTCTGAATAGACAAACTGCCACGGTGAAATTCACCATTCGGTGGCAAGTTCGCCGTTAATTAAATAACCCCTTTAATATATTCATTATCAGGGTTATTCAAAGAGAATCGAACCGCACGTTCGGTGACTTTTCGTTCTCTTCAATTTGGTGCGATTTGGCGATCCCATTTCGGCGACCCTGCGGTGTGTTCAGCAAGCACCACAGGGCCGTCATAGTGCAGGGAAAAGCCACCGCAAACCTGACGAACACTTACCGCAAAACCCAGCGAACACACACCGAAACCCACAAAAACATTTGGATTAACCTCGCTGCCAAACACGCCAGAGAAACCCAAGCAGGAGCCGATCACAGTGCAGAGCAGCCGTCGGAAAAACCCGACACTGCAGACGAATGGAGTGAAAAAAAAAAACCAGTACGTTTGAATGTTTGAAAAGTGAAACGCTGTTTGCAAACAAACTACTGAGCGAAAATGTCTGAAATTTACATATAAGATCCAATGAATGATAATAAAAAGGGCTGTTACAGAAAAAAGAAAAAACGATTAGAAACAAAACTGAATTTTTTTTCGCAAACAAATCACGAAAAATGCCTAAAAGATCCTAAAAAAGTCTAGAAATAAAGAGACTCTTTACTGCAGAATATTATAATCAATGGTTTATTAGATATTGTATTAAAACGGGAATATTTTTAACATTGAAGCCTATGGGATTCGACTGAATAAATCTGCCGCATGAAACCACCGAATAGCAGGGCATTTCGGCAACTTTTCACTGCTGGTTTTTGTTTTCTGAATAGACGAAGCATTGCTTCTCTATGAGGGTTTCACTGCCCTCGAACAGGCACCGAACAGGCACCGTATGTGCAGGCAATTCGCCAACATTTGGCGAACTGCCTGCTCTCTGAATAGCCAGGAAAGGTAACTGTACACTGAATTTCACTGTTCGGTTATCTTTCGGCCACAATTCGGATCTCTTTGAATAACCCTGTATATGTGTTGCAAACACCACTAAGCACCGCTCTTGTTGTATCGCTGACACACATTGGCATTTCAAAAAATAAAACTCTAACAGCACAGGAGAAGCTTCACTGTGAACCTTTTCTTGTTGTTTGGATACTTCTGTTACACCAATGTCAGCTTGCAATGGTGTTTGCAACTTTGACATACATTAATCCTTCTTTAATAACTTCTATAGCATTATAGTTTTGGTATCCATTGCATATTTATTTGTCTCTGATCATGACTAGAAAACCATTGGAAATGAAATAATTTGCGAACAAATTTACTTTTACTAAAGAAAGACAACTTAATCAAAAAAAACCACATGCTCTCATAAAATGTTATCAATTTTATTTCAAATATTTGTTCTCATCCTTCTGTGGCTGATTGTTTTGTGTTAGTTACGTGTAAAGAAAAAGAATCAACGACGATTATTTATTTTCCATTTAAAGCTATGCTGTAAAATAAATTGACACATTACTTTCCTGATGTGGGGAACGTGTTGGAGTTGAGAATTAGTCTCTTGAATTACAGTTCTGACTGAAACCGCAATTACTGTATTGCTTTGCATTATGGACAAAGCAGAACAAATATCATGTTTTATGAAGAAACAAAACAAAATAATAAAAGAAAACTAACAGAGTTATTCAAAGAGAGCCGTACTTGCCCTGAAATTGCACCGAACAGTGAATTCCCCTGTACGGTGCAATTTTGTGGCCATTCGGCTACTCAAAAGCTGTCAATTCGCCAAATACGGTGATCTTTGGCAGCAGTGAAATCCCCCATGAGAAGCAATTCTATTCAGAGAACACCAATCAGCATTGAAATGTCAGTGAAAAGCCCAGATTTTTGGTGCTTTCATTTGGCAGGTTTAATAAGGCGAATCCCATAGGTTTCAATGTTAAAAATATTCCCGTTTTTATTGAATATTTATTAAACCATTTATTCTTTTATCTGCAGCAAAAAGTCTCTTTATTTTCTAGACTTTTTAGGCATTTTTCAGGATTTTTTCTGTGAAATTTATTTCTATTTTATTATAACGGTTTTTTTTTCTGTAACAGACCTTCTTATTATTATTCATAGGACCTTATATACTAATCCAGGCATTTTTGACTGGTAGTTTTTTTGCAAACTCTGGTGGAATTTTGGTGCTCTTTGAATAACCCCAATAGTTCCTTATGAACTGTCTAACTTTTCTTTTATAAAATTAATGAAACTCTTTACTTAAAATTTTTAGCTAATTACAGTTCAGTTTTATTAGGAAATGCACATATTCATCATGAAAATATGAGGAAAAATAATATGACTAGCAGGGTTATTCAAAGAGAATCGAAAAGTCACCGCACGTTCGGTGACTTTTCGTTCTCTTCAATTCGGCGCGATTTGGCGATCCCATTTCGGCGACCCTGCTGTGTATTCAGCAAGCACCACAGGGCCGTTGTAGTGCAGGGAAAGGCCGCAGCAAACCCGCCGAACACTCACCGCAAAACCCGGCGCCCCGAAACCCGCAAAAACATGGATTAACCCCGCCGAACACGCCGGACTAATCCGAGCAGGAGCTGATAACAGCACAGAGCAGCCACCGGAAAAACCCGACACCGCAGACGAATGGAGTGAAAAATAAAAAGTACGCCTGAATGTTTGAAAAGTGAAACGCTGTTTGCAAAGAAACTACAGAGCGCAAATGTCTGAAATTTACATATGAGGTCCAATGAATGATAATAAAAAGGGCTGTTACAGAACAATTTTTTTTTTTAAAAAACGGGAAAAACAATTTCGCTAAAAATCATGAAAAATGCCTGAAAGATCCTCAAAAATCTATAAATAAAGAGACTTTTTACTGCAGAATAAGATAATGAACGGTTTATTAGATATTGAATTAAAACGGGAATATTTTTAACATTGAAGCCTATGGGATTCTCCTGAATAAACCTGTTGAATGAAACCACTGAATGGCAGGGCATTTCGGCAACCTTTCTCAGCTGTTTTGTGTTCCCTGAATAGATGAAGCATTGCTTCTCTATGGAGATTTCACTGGCCTCGAACAGGCACCGTATGTGCAGGCAATTCGCCAACATTTGGCGAACTGCCTGCTCTCTGGATAGCTGAATGGCTAAGAAAGGTAACCGTACGCTGAATTTCAGTGTTCGGTTACCTTTTGGCCACAATTTGGAGCTCTTTGAATAACCCTGTAAAATGGTCAATGTGCTACATGTATCTGATGGCAGGAAAAAAGCCCATTCATTAAAATGACTGATTTGCCAGGGCTAGCCCAACCCATTGTGCTGCCTGTTTCAACACATAAAATCTTGTACACTACATTTTCATGTGTGCACTACAACTTGAGTTCAGTACATATCAATGCATTATATCAGACCTCAAAATCTCCACTCGCCTGCTTGCATTCGGTGAGTGGAAATTAGCTGAGGGCGAGTGGGCGGACTGACTCGTCGGTTGCTGGGGCCCGGTTCAGTAGGCCGCCGTCTTAATTGACAGCTCCGGTATCGGACTCTCGGAGTCATCAACGGTTTCAGCTGGGCGTTGATGAGTCAGTCAGTCAGGACTTTCGCGTTTATATATATAGATAATTAAACAATAATTTTAGAGGGTGTGTTTAGGGGCAGAGTTAACGGTCAGGGTTGGGTGGCGAGTAACTTTTAAAGCCTGGCTAGTAGCTTGGGACCTCAAATTTTGAGCCCTGGATTATATCATTATAAATTCAGAAAATTATATATATATATATATATGCATATATACACATAGATAACGGAAAGTATGATACAGCAATGTCCAAACACATACTGAAATACCTATGTATTATTATTATTATTGTCATCATTTATATAGCGCCAACAGTTTCCGCAGCACTTTACAATAACCAAAGGGAACGAAATACATATAAACGGACATAAGATGAAAACAAGAGGTGTAGAGGGCCCTGCTCATATTGTATGGGAACACATCCAATTTAGATAGATAGACTGACAAATGCAAAATTCCATGTCAGTTCCCATACACTCCTCCGATTTCATGATAGACCCGATAAAGTAACGCCTGTCACTCCCCAAATATGTATCATTTCATCAGTCCAGAGAAGAGTGAAAGCTGGAGAGGAGTGAAAGGACCAGAGAGGGAGGGAGAGGAAGAGTGAAAGGTGGAGGAAAGGCAGGGAGATAGGGACGGGGGAGGGGTAAGGAAGGAAAGGAGGAGGGGATGAGAGGGTGAGGGAGCTTCCATTACAATGGAATACATAAATAATATCTGCATGTGGCATAATTCCTCCACATGAAAATTACAGTAACACCTTGTAACTGTACTGTACAGGGATTTTCAGCAATTATAGCAACCTGAAGCGTATCCCTGTACTGTCAGGTATAAACGATTGATATTTATATCTCGTATAAGTTTCTTAATTGAATATATATCTCGACAGTACAGTAATGAATGCGCTTCAAAGTGCACCCTGTTCTATGTGTAAAGTTTGCTGAAATGTGTGTTACAGTGAGGGTGGGGGCTACTTTTTGTAGCTTCTTTACAGTTATACAGAATGAAAAGAAAGAGATTTCATTGAGAACTTAAGTTCTCCCTAAGGAACAAATTAATCTTGCGTTGAAAAGGTACGCACTTGGATTTTTACATGCTACTTTTTGTTTTTCTTTGTGCTACGATATAAAATCATGCATGTATGTTTTGGGCGAACGGGTTAAAAACCCGTAAAAAAAAAACTTTTTCTAAGATTTCATTTACTTCCTGTCCACTGTGTTGTGCTCACATTGTTGACCTCAGCATAATGAAATCCTGATTGTTTCAGAAATGGATTCTGCAGCCCGGGAATCTGAATTACAGCTAATTATTAACCATAGAGTGATCTTTTTTGGGGATAAAACATCAGTTATAAGTCAAGCTGATCAGTGTACTTGAATATCAATTTACATCATCAATCATTTTAAACAAGGTACACGTAGAACAACAAATCTTATTTATTTGAAATGAATGACAACCAAAAGACTATTTTCTTCTATATACGGCAATACTTACCGTATTTATTTCCAAGTGAATTGTTGTAAAAGTTCATACCATTCATATTTTACAATAATGAAGTCATTTTAGACATAAATGAAATCTCAAGGGAGGCAATGACTGAAAACCCTTGTAAAGTTACAATTACCTAGCGATATTGGCCTTTTTCTACCCAAGGGAGCCAAGTTAACATTTTCAAGCTAGCTACCAGCAAGATGCAACTGGTGACATTTCAATTGCACACGTTTAAGATTTATCTTTCAGAAAAAAAAAATAAGATTATTCGTTTGACTTGAAAGGACATTAATTTCCTCAGGGTGTACGAAACATACACATTATCTTTACATTTGTGGTTGCTAAAATATATCGATGTTTAAGGCAATATAGCACAGATATATGTGTCATCTAATTAATTTTTGGGTAGACAGTGATGCTATCTCATAAGCTTCCAAGGGGACTTTAATGATTTCAAATCATTAATCATTATATTAATTTTCACTGATATATCGTTTTATTTAAATAAATTTTAGCTTTATAACTTATCCAGAATAACAGATTTAGCAATATAAACAATACCAGTAGCATCTACAACCAATGGAAGAAGAGGAGAAGGAAAGAGCAGGCAAAATTCAGAGAAAAATAGGGTTTCATTAATTGATTTGAAATGCAGTGATCTTGGAACAAAGAAAAGTGAAATGATAACTTATAAAACAATGGGGGGACCAATTGAGAGAGCGATAAGGTACACTATACAGAACTACAGATGAGATAGAGGTTAAAATAAATATTTTATACCTACTACCTAGTAAACCAGCCTTCATTTACAAATGATTTCCTGCTACTAATATATTTTATTAATATATATGATAGAGCTGTTCAAGGTAGTCATCTATTACAAGCAGGATATTGCATCTCAAGTATGAACGAGGCAGAAAATTAAATTATATCTTCATGCCTCACTACAAATCATGTTCCAGCAATCACCTGTTTAATTACAACTTGTGAGCTGTTTTCTCTAATTTTCATTACTGTGATACAGAAAGTGAATTTTACTTAAAATAAATAAGGCAAGGCACAAAGATGACAAATATTGGTTATAAAGAATCCTAAGGATTTTTAACACATTTATAATATTAACAGTAGTTATTATTATTATTGTCATCAATGAAATGGCGCAAACAGTTTCCGCAGCGCTTTACAATAACCAAAAGGGAACGAGTGTAACGTCTCGGCCTTGCCCCCTGCTGGTGGTAGCAGGGATTCCTGTTTGTTTTTGTTTTCAGGCTGCAGGCCATCTGTTGGGCTTATTGGTCTGCGGTCACATGACCTGTTCTGCCCTATATGTAGGACCAGGATTCCCCTTGATCCTTGGACCAGGATAGTCTTTCTTGCTTAGTCCCTGTGTGCTGGTTAACTTTGATATTCAGTGTATGACCTCTGGCTCATGTGTTTAGGATCTCTCTCTTGTCTGACCCCTCTAGTTATGATATTCCGTGTATGACCTTTGGCTCTTGTATTTGGATCTCTCTTCTGTCTGTCCCCTGTACCGTGCTTATTTATCCGTGTAATACCTGCATTCATTGTATGTCTGGTTTAGGTTTTATACACCTTGCAGACCTAGCTTTAGTTAGTATTTCGAGACCACCTTTCAAGGATCTTAGTCAGGGCTTCGGGATCTTTCTAATTCCTGTAATATCCTGGTTTGTTCCCTGGAATCTGTATACCTGCCCTTAAGGCTTCAATCTCCGCAGATTGGGGGCTCCCCATCACCCTATAGGGGGCTCATCGTTACAACGAGATACAGATCAACGGACATAGGATGGAAACACTAGGGGCTAAATAACAATCTTTGCGCAAAAACCCTAGCGCAAAACGTGAATTTTTGCGCCAAGTGTTAAACCTTTGCGTGCGCAAATCACCGCTGGAATTACACTCCTCGAGCCTCTTTTCATCTGGCAATCAATAACGTGCGCAAACAGGACGTGCCTAACTGCTCACGCAGTACCGTTGTGCAGTACCGTTGTGCATTACCGTCGCGCGCAAAAATCAGCGTACGCACTGTGTTTTTCATGTGATTCAGCCAATCAAAATTAAGAACCACAATTATCTCACGTTAAGTTTTTGCACCTGCCACAGTCAATCTGAGCATATATGCTGCAGCAATAATACATGCGCACACAACTTCTCCATTTTATTGGTTTGGTATGAGTAGGATGTGTAACAATACTTTGCTGCATTTTTTTACTGGGCTGGTGTATTTTGGTTCAGCCAGGTCGGTCAGATTTGCCATTAACACCAGCTTTTTGCAGTTGTTAAAATTATGCACGCAAAGGCTATGCGGTAATTACCGCGAATAGATTGTGATACCATCCTCGTATCAGTGCACATTCGCGTTTGCGCTCACAATGTTAAGACTCGCGAAGTACAGTAAGCTCGCGCAGGGCTCACGCAGGTTCACCCACGGTAGACGATTGCGCTCGGTTGTTTCGCTGACTATGTAATATGGCATTCGGAGCAAAGGGTTTTACCCCTCGCGTTAATATTTTTTGTGCCGGCGCAAATGTTTGCGCGAAGATTGTAATTTAGCCCTAGGTGTAGAGAACCCTGCTCATAGGAGCTTACAGTCTACTCTGTTGGGGTGTCCGCTTTGTTCTTGTCCTTGTCTGGCAGGGTACCATGCAGGGGTTTGGTGGATCGATGGCCATTTGATGGGAGGACTGTTCTAGTTTACTTTGCTGATGTTTGATGCTGCGATCCTCCTCTCTCGAGATATGTGTCAGCTTATATTCGGGCCATGCGTGGTTTCGCTGCTAATTTGTGTTTTATTTCTCTGTATTAAACTCAATTTTTCAAAAGTAAAGAATTATAAAAAAAAAGAGAAGTAAGGTGTTACAAAATTGGTAGCACTAATTACCGTCAGGAAGCGCAAAACAAAATTTTAGCTACACCTAAAAGCTGGTGCTAAATGATTATGCAATTCAAAATCATTTAGCACCCCCTAAACCTCCCAATAAATCCAATACTCCTCGATCACTCTGTGGTGCTGAGCGATCTCACGAGATTACTCAGTGCTCACAGCCCAGAAGCGAAAACCTCCATGGAGTCCTATGGATCCAGGAGTTGATACTCATGGGGCGCTAAAAAGAAACCTGCAGGGGCAGATTTTCCCCATTAGTCTCCCCATTTTAGCAGGGACTATGTAATAGTGTCCATTGTCTATGGAGTTGTTAAGTTTACAACAGCTCTGGTCAAGTTAGCACCAACTTTGAAATATTGCCCATGGCATTTGACTTTACTATTATCTGAATTAAAAAGAAAAAAAGATGAATAGATAACGGTAAACTTAAAATATTAACCACTTCACTACCAGATGGTTTTCCATAAAACCAGTGGCAAGAATCATTGGTTTTATGGAAAATAACATATTAGTCACACAGTGAAAAATGCACTGTAGTATCACTGCAGGGCATTTCCAGACTTTACTCAATATTTGACAGGCTAAAATCGTAGCATTGCATCTGTACTGCAGCTTGGGCTGCCGAAAGTCTCCTAAATGAAACACAACAGTCCTAGCACTTCAATGAGTTCCAGGAGATCTGCTCTTATGTCTGATATTCTAGAATCTTAAGTGCAACTTCTGGAGCCCATTTCAGAATAAAAAAAAAACATTTTGCTTGCAATAAAATAAATTAATTTGCTTTGCTCCAGAATAAGAAAAGATTGTGGTAATCTTCCAAAGCAACTTCAGGTGCCCAAGATAGTTAACTTGAATGTCATAGTGAATGGGATAGGAACGCTTGGGTATGTCTTCATATACATATACTTGGAATAACTATTTTGCCTTCAGTGGTTTCCCATAAAGGTCTTAAAAGATGGCTTCACTCACTTGGGCTATCACAAAGGAAACATATTCCCTTTGCATATCAGTCTAATCCCTCACACAAGGACAGTCCAGAACTAAAATGTTAGGCAAGTGAACTTATGTGACAACTATATCAACTTACTAAACTATATGGTCTTTCAAGAAATCTTGATAAGTTATATTTTAAGTCAACTAGTAATACACAAATGTCATTATAGAGGATGGAATGAATATTTCTTAACAGATATTATGTGGTACTTAAACATAGAAACATAGAAAATATCGGCAGATAAGAACCTTTCGGCCCATCTAGTCTGCCCAATTACATGGATACTTAACCTGGATTTATCTTTTGTTTAGGATAGCCTTATGCCTATCCCATGCCTGCTTAAATTCAATCACTGTTTTGGCCTCTACCACTTCTACTGGAAGACTGTTCCATGTATCCACCACCCTCTCAGTAAAATAATGCTTCCTGATGTTACTTTTAAACCTTTGCCCCTCTAATCTAAGACTATGTCCTTTTGTTTTGCTACCTATATAGAATACATGTATTTCAGTCATCACAGAGTGATTAGAGGAATTATTCCTTAGCCACTGCTGTTTCACCAAGGTTTACTGTAGCAAATACTATGGTGAACTTCAATTATCCAATGAACAAATTTCAAAAATGAAGAATAATGGTACCACTGTTTCTTTTTGTTGTTTTTTTTACAAAGCATTTTACCAGGTAGGATACATTGAGATTTCTATCATGTACAAGTATGTCCTGGTTAAGCAAGTATGTACCGTTTGGTGTCTTGTCCAAGGACACTTATCGGAGAGATGCTCTGGCCAGGATTTGAACCTGTGTCTCCACAGTTATAGAGCAGTGATGTTACCTCTACTGCATCCAGCTGGTGTTATTCTTCCCTAGAAGTCTACTTTAACTATTCTCTATTTGGATAAATTTACTGTTGTTTCACACTTGTTTCAAAAGTTGTGAAAACACCTGTGAAGTACTTCATTCAACCTCTATTGAAACCACAGTAAAATCACCGGTAAAAAACTACACTGAACAACTTTGGCTGAAACAACTGGAAACAACAGTGAAAATACATTGAAAACAAGGATAAATACAATGCTCAACAACTTTGGTGGAGACCACAAAGGAAAGAACAGTGAAAACCATTGCAAACTATAGTAAAACTATCCTATGGAAGGAAGTCACGAAAAATGGATATCCCTGGTTGGCGCCTTTAACACAATACATGGTGCTAAAGAGATAGAAAAGCAGGGCTTTATTCCTGCAGAAAGTATTCACGTAGTAGAGGTGGGGTATCCTCTGTTTGGCACTATACAGCTAGGAGTGCAACTGAAAGTGTGTGGTGTGCGAATAATAACATGTTGCTAAGCATACTGCTTCAAAAGTGCTGGTGCAAATGAATGAATTTTTATTATTTTCATTATCATTATTCATTTTTCTATTAAAGGGACTGTATATGTACAATATCAATTTTGCAGCAGCACTTGTGAAGCAAACAGTAGTCTGCTTAGCAACACACTCTTATTCGCGCACCACACACTTTCTATTGCCCTCCTAGCTGTATAGCGCCAGAGGACACCCTCCCTCTACTACGTAAGGAAGTCACTGTTGTTTCACTTCAGTTGAGCCATCCTAGTTTGCTGAATCCTCCATTGTTACAACAAAACAATAATGATTAGTAAATAGAACCTAATATTTCAATTGTTTAGTATCAACTTTCAAATTAGTGGCATGCAATTAGCTCATGTAGGCTAGTTTGCCAATATTGCTATAACATCACCTATGATACACCTGTTGAATAATAGAGGATAAGAATAGATAGATGTTGATACATATATCCTGAACCAAGAGGTTTTCTTTTGGATCTAACAACCTCTATTAGTTTTTACGGTCCTCTCTTTTCTCCTTTATTAACATATACAAGAAACTGTAACATTTGCAGAATCTTTCTATAAAAATATATTGAAACATATCAAGCAGACATTTGCTAGAAACCTTTTTTTGGCAAATTGTCTCGCTTCGGAAACTATTATTAAGGTTGCTTCTAGGGTGAATTTCCATTTGAGGTAAACACAGCATATTTTTCAATGATTTACTCTTATGCGATAGGATGATGACTTTGGCAGGGTGTCACACAATGTATCTTCTCATGATACTACTAACCAAAATATTAAGGGAAAAGGAGGGATGTCAATAATTATCCCCAATAAATGTCTGGATGCTCCAGAACAACTGTGCAATTCGTACGGTTTCAGCTTAATACAAAAACCAAACCTATACACCATTAAGTCCGAAGAGACAGTTCAGATTTAACAATGTGTGCACTTTAATCAAATATACCTTTACAACAACCTTAAAATGTCATTGAAAATGTAACAAATGTGCATTACCGCTACAATATTTTCTTTTGATTGCATGCTTCAGTTAAAGCATAAAACTGCCATCTTACTGTAGCCAAAGTTATTTGACTTCTCTTTTAAAAGAAATTAAATTAAATATTTATTCAAGGACTGCTTTTCAGGTTGAAACTGCAGGAATCTCCTTAAGGCAAAATGTGTTTAAGTGGCAACACAGTTATTTCATCTTTACAGCCAAAAAAATAAAGATTATCTACTTACAAAAAAGAGACTATAAATATTCAGAACAGGTTGTTAAATTCTTTTGGTGGTGACGAGCATAGTTTATTAGGAGTAAGGTGCTTTGATGGTTTATTGTGAAGTGCAAAATTAATCATTTAGGGAAATGTTAACTGAAGATGCACTTTCAATTGGCAACACACAACATCTGTTTAGTAATAAAAAAAAGATTACAGTGACCTTGAAGTCTTGTTCCCTGGTAGGAAGCAACGATAAACTTGTGTTTTTAGTCAAATATTTGGTGTTTTGGTCATCGGTGTAATCAAGGTACTACACATATTTTGAATACAGTATAGCTCATATTAAATGATCATTTATTCATTTCTCTGGTCTGTTTAAAATAAATTCCCATCAAAGGAGGCATTTAAAGAGGCACTGTTAATGACTTGACTACTTTAGCATTTTAAAGTGATCACGTTGTATGTAGTGCTCCACCCCCCCCTCTGGTGCCGTTCAGCTGGAAATGCTATGTGAAGCAGAGGGAGAGATTTTGAAGGTCTCCGCTGGTGGTCAACAGTGCTGTAATTAGTGACGTCAGCACACTCTGCATGCTGACATCATCCTCTTTCAAACAACCTGTGATAGGTATGCCAGTTGCATCAAAAAGCTGCAGGGACTTCTGCATTTTGAAAGCCCTGAGGTGACAGAGACAAACTGCTAAAATAAAACACAATGGGCTAAATTACATTCCTAACGCTAAAATGGGGGCGCTAGGGAGGAAAAACTGTGCACACAGGTTTCCCCCTAGTTCCCCCGTTTTAGTCTGGAATTACAATGCAGGCGCTAAAAAAGCTGCCTGCATTGTCACCGGGCACAAAGCCCCGGGATGCACGCGGTGGCGCTGAGCGCTGCCACGTGCATCCTCTCAATGGAGTCCATAGGACTCCATTGAACAAGACACCGGCGGTCTCATGACCTGCCGGATGTCGCCTCGCGAGATCCAGCCAGTCGGCGTAGTGATACGCAGGGGGAGACTGAGGAACTTTTTCCCGCAGTCTCTCCCTGCTGGAGCCGGACGGAGGAGGCGGACGAAGCCACGGTCCTCGCCGTGGACAGGAGGTGAGTATCTGATCACTTTTTTATTTTTTAGGCTGGTGTTAACAGATTCTGCACCAGTGGAATTCGTTAGCACCAAGTCCTGGCTCTGGTTAACTTTTTGCTAACCACAGCCAGACGTTAATCAGCGTTAGGACTTTGTAATCCTAACGCTGATTAACACTTTGCACTCCCCATGTTAAGTATAGGGAGCGCAAAGTACAGTAACCTCGCGCTGAAAAGTGCAAGGTACCAAACGCTAACGGGTTACATAACCCGTTAGCGTTTGGATTGCAATATGCGGTAGCCACCGCGGCTAACGTTAATGCTCATGCAGGTGCACCAGGATTTTAATGTGGCCCAATAGGTATAACAAGGAAAAAAGATTCCAATGAGAATAAAAATACTAACATAGTGCAATATAGCTGTAGGAATGTGACCTAAAAATTGATAAGACTCACAAAATCCATTTTATGAATCCAAACTTCAAATCGAATCCCATTTATCAGATGGCTGCTCTCACTTTGTCGCTTTTGCATGGAGCATCACCAGTCATCACCAACCGCAAAGTCTTGTGTGGTCAGCTTCCCCCATAAAGTAGAGTAATAGCCCACAGATTCGATAATACAATATTTATTTATAAAGGGTAAGAATAAAATACACCCAATGCGTTTTGGCTTTATACACAGACTTTTTTTCACGGAAAATCAATATTCACAAGTAATAAAAACCCTATACTAAACTCACTTCCCCATTCCATCTTATATAGTGCCTTACTCCCCTCTCATTGGTTCCCTCCTAATTGGAGACATTCTCGGTGTCCATCTACTGGAACTATATTTCAGTTCCTACATAGTTAAATATATTTTTTTTCACCTTATTGAAGTTTTTGCTTTTATTAAAATAAAAGACATAAAGAAAAATTATGGGCATATGGTGTCAGCAGCATCTTTCCAATTATTTCAGGGGAAGGGGGGGATTATTAGAGTGTTTCTGTAGCATGCTGTCTCAGTTGTTATGGTGTTGCACCAGATGTTATCAAGAATGAGGAAGAGATTTAAGGTTGTCATTTAGAATTTTTAGAAAAAGAATACAAAATGTTGAGATAAAATGTATGTGTCACAATTTATAGAAATGAAAATTAGATTTTCTTGAAATTCAAGTTTATTGCAAAATAGTGGGATGGGATGCAATACAAAATCTAGTTGGGGTAAGAAAATAAGAGAAGGGGGGCTGGTCCCTAAGGTAGCATACCAGCATATAAGGTATGAGGAAGCATCATAGATAGCACAGAATTAGGATTAGAGGACGAGTAAAGGGTCTCACGGTCCCTGTACATGGTACAAGACATTAAACTAGAAGGATAGGGTGTATAAATTGCTTTTATAAATAGTGCAGCTTAAACAACCC
The DNA here is from genome assembly GCA_009667805.1 of Leptobrachium leishanense. Taxonomy (NCBI): domain Eukaryota; kingdom Metazoa; phylum Chordata; class Amphibia; order Anura; family Megophryidae; genus Leptobrachium; species Leptobrachium leishanense. The sequence goes on along the minus strand of CM019064.1, from coordinate 331,379,415 downwards.
CTTTGAAGATATCAAATGAGATAGCAGGGCAGTGTGATATTTGATTTCTTCTTGGGGATGATAGTTAATAGGAATTAGTAGTGACAGTTTAAAAACCTCTGAACGATAGCTAAGCCCTAACTATATAATTTTCATATTTGCTCGAAATCCCAGTTTATTTCGACCACCTTTTCTCTATTTCTATTTAACAACATCTAAGTATAGGAGTGTGCAGAGAGCGTGCCAGCTGGATGGATTGCTCGTTTTCCATATTTTAGGTTTCCGTTTACATTTTGGCTGTTTCTTATTTAGTTCATGAAGAGGCTGAAAATTGACTGTTTGTTATTGTTTACAGTTGAAGTGATAAATGTTCCATATGCGCACACCCTGACATATGTGCTGTGCAAGCCTATGTTTCTACATTTAACTCCAACCATAAGTTTCCCAAAGAGAAGCTGTTCCTTGCAGTTTTGCAACTGACAGAACTGCAATGGTACAAGCCTTGAATGAAAACAATCAAGTAGCAAACATTGAAATGTATCCTTTTTGTTTTTGGGTGTGCTGCTGTGAGCTCAGATTGTTGGGGTATAAATAGATTCACCTAAGCTGAATGGATGCAAAATATACCATTTTAGTGCCTCTAAAATGCTCACTGGCATGATTGTCATCCAAAAATCGCCATTTAGCAGTGATTTTCTTCGGTGCATGCAGTCATTTCTATGCACCCTGTTACCTATATTAATCCCTTACCGCCAGTGACTGCCCGACGACAAGGCAGTCCGAAACACCACGGAGTGGCATATCACATCCCGCAGGCTCCAAAGCCCTCCTTCTGCCTGCCTCCCATTCCGGTGGGCCAAGCATTTCATTGGCTGCTGTGGGACCGCCTGAGTTCAGGTAGTCCTGCGGCAGCCAATGACGTGCTCAGTGCACATGCAGGGGAGGCAAGGTGTAAGCATGCATAGGGGGTAAGCAGGGTGTGCTATGCTGGCCTGTGGCGTTCAGACCCAACCATTGCGAGGATGGCATAGCTCGCCCCGCTGACAGAAGCGGTTAAACATGGAAGAAAAATGTTGCTATCCATGTTTGTTTTAGTTTTTAAACTTATTATTATTCTTTTATTATTAAGCACAACTTGCACACTGTCCATACCCCTTAACTAGTGTGCAATTTATTCTCTCTATATATTCTATTTCCCTTATTATGTAAGAAGGAAGGCAATAAGGAAGCAAAAGAACAGCTCACACCAGCTCCTTGGTCTTCCCCGCAAATTACACTTATTTAAATAACAGGAAGTCAAGGTGTGTAATTACAATTAATGGCAACTGCACTTCTGACTGATGTTTAGTAGCAAGCCAACACGTGTGAAAATTCTGGTACAAACATTTCTTTATATCATCAATCACTTAGAAACATTTCTACATAAACAGATCCAAAATCATCAAGAGCAATTTATGGTATAATTTTACTAACAGCGTTAATATTACTTTTCTAAGTAAACTATTACTAAATGTTTCTTTCTTGACAAGATACAATATGCTTAAGCTGACCTGATATCCACCCAATTGTAAAATATCATTTGAATAAAATAGATGTAAATGTTCAGCATGCACTTGTTTCAAAATATTATTTTAAAAATAGTCTGCTAAAGTCAATTTTATAGACACTTTGAAATAATATCTTTCTTTAAAATACAACAGCTGTTTGTTATTTTTCTTTTTTTTGCGTGTGTGCGTGCAGGCATCCAACAACCTGAATGACTTTAGGTTCTGCTTCACGTTTTGCTTGGTTTGCCTTGGAACAGTTTGATGAATCACACCTAGTACTAAGTTTTTTGCCTGAATGCAACGGTGAATTCCCTTTGGATTTTGATGAATAGAGCCTTCTGATAGAAGCTAATACCAGAAACAAAGTTTGCTTTATTTGGAAAAATAATGTACTATATATATATATATATAGAGAGAGAGAGAGAGAGTGATTGTGTGTTAATTAAATAATTAAAATAATAGACCCCTGTTTACCCTGAAATAGCTATGGGCCCCCTTAAGTCTTAGGCTAGGATCAGACGAGCGCAGTTTGTACGGACTGTGCGTCCGTGCAGTACGGATGTACTTTCTGACTGACGACAATGTAGTGGCCACACAGTCTGTTTTTTCACTGACGTTATTTTTGACGCATGTAGCAGGGACAATAAATTAAAATAAAAAAACATTTTGTCTGTCAAAAATGCTGGACGTATAAATGCAGTCCGTCTGACCACGTTCCATCACTCACACACAAAGCTATGCGGACGTTGTGCACGTGGCGCACTCCGCACGTCCGTTCTAGCAGTATTACGTTCTTGTCTAACCTGCGTCCGTTTGCCGCGTCCATTGTGCTTCCGCACTTCTGTGCGGACGTACTTTGTGTGTGGGTCTCCATTTAACACAATTGTATGCTATCATGGACGTACTTATGTGCGGTAACACGGACGTTAACACTGCGTTCGTCTGACCCCAGCCTTAAATCCTTGACTACCAAGATGGACTATGCTCATTCTGCAAGACACATGCAAGTGCCACAATATCAAGTATACTCGACATGGTGTTCAAGTGGAGCAATGCAAAGGAATTTTGTTTATTGCTAATGAAAGTCATTTACAAGTGGGCCCCTGAACATTCCCCTAATGTTTTAGCAAAAATTGATATTCACGCACAACCATCTCTAGAGTTCAGCTGTGACATTCAGATGGTAGGGTCTGATTTTGGCGTAAACAACATGAAAGCATGGATCCATCCTGCATTATATCAATGGTTCAGGCTGTTGGTGGTGAAATGGTGTGGGGGATATTTTCTTTGCACACTTTGGGCCCCTTAGTACCAATTGAGCATCGTTTAAATGCCACGGCATACCTGAGTATTGTTATTTTTGCTGATCATGTCCATTGCTTTATGACCACAGTGTACACATCTTCTGATGACCACTTCCAGCAGGATAATGCACCATGTCACAAAACTCAAATCATCTCAAACTGGCTTCTTGAACATGACAATGAGTTCACTGTACTCCAATGGCCTCCACAGTAATCAGTTCTCAATCCAGTAGACCACCTTTGGGATGTGTTGGATCGGGAGATTTGCGTCATGGATGTGCAGCCAACAAATCTCAGCAACTGCTTGATGCTATCATGTCAATATGGACCAAAATCTCTGAGGAATGTTTCCAACACCTTGTTGAATTCATGCCACAAATAATTAAGGCATTTCTGAAGGTAAAAATAGGTCCAACCCAGTAGTACTAGCAAGGTGTACCTAATAACATGGCCAGGGAGTATACAAGGCTTCATTGCACAACTGTACACCTTTTTTATGTTACTGTTTGACCATATGTTACGAAAGCTCTACTCAATGATGTTTTTTGCTGCTGTGCACTAACAGTGTCATGCATTATAAACTAATATATCGGTACATGTCCTGCTTTATGTGAATACACTATGGCAGTGCAGTAGAAGTAATGTAATGCAACAGCACCACTGGTAATCATTTCAGAAATCTTAACATTTTAATAACTAGCAATGCCATCTAGGAGAGTGGCAAAATTGTGAATCTGTTGTGTTTGAGAAATCTGCTATGTGCACAGTGCATTGAATGACAGTAAAAGCACATGCTGTTGACAGCTGCCTTACATAGTTAAAAAATTGGAACACAAAATGTAAAAAAATAAAACAATACAGCCTGTAAACATATAAACAAGTTGGTAAATTATGACAGAAATCGGGGGAACATAACTCATCATAGCCATGCTTGTTCTGAATATACAACCAATGAATTATATACTGTATGTTGTAGTTGATTTAATAGACCATTTGTATGTTTTTGAGTGATTATTACTCTATTTGTACTTAATAGATTATTTCCTTTATAACTTCTCAAAAATCTATATTTTAGTCACTTGCTAATTATTTTAAAAGTTACTATGCAAAAATAAAACTGTCACAGGTTTTCTGCAGAATAATTAGAAAAAAATCAGCTACTTTTGGGTTTTCCTTGGGCACCTTATGGTGCCTTATTACTAATTATAGTCTAGGTTTAATTTCAGAATTCTCAGTTCTGATACTATTTAAACGTGTGAAGTTTTTTAATGGAGTGTAAAATATAATGCAAAACCATTATTTCAGGAAGGATTATGAGCAAAACACCCAAAATGTCACAGTAATGAGTGTTGACAACATGTCTAATGCACAAAGTGACCTGATTTGAGTCTACATTATCAAAATCATTTGTCAAACTGCTTGTGGATGTGAAGTAACAAGTTGTAATATCTTTGGAAAAAAAAACCATCTTTTTATACACTAATATCTAGCCAAAAAACATGCAGTTTTCTATAGCTATTTAGATTTTTAGACATGAGGGGTTATTCAAAGAGCACTGAAATTCCATCGAATAAAACTGTCGAACGCATCTGAAAAAAGCTGACGATCCGCTGTACAGAGTGCGGTACAGAGTGCCGACCAGTCGTTGGAAAAAGCGGTAAAATACCATGTCACAAACCTCAAATCATCTCAAACTGGTTTCTTGAACATGACAATGAGTTTTAAAATAATAAAAAGGTCTGTTACGAAAAAATAAACGCTATAAAAAAAAAAAAATTGAAAAAATATTGAATATTGGATTTATTGGAGGAGTTTTAGGGGGTGCTAAATGATTTTGCAAAAGCGGAATTATTTAGCATCGGCTTTTAGGTAGCTAAAATTTTGGCTTGTGCATCCTGCAGCATTTAGTGCTAGAACTTTGTAATACCTCACTTATCTAAACGCTAATTAAGGATTGCGCTCCCCATGTTAAATATAGGATGCACAAAGTACAGTAAGCTCGCACAAGCTAGCACAATCACCGATGCGCTAAGTGTTTTGTTACAGGTTTAGCGATAGGAAGGTAATATGGGGGGCATGCGCTAAAGTCACTTATCTCCGATGTTAACACTTACTCATCTGAACGCTAGCCATTAGCGTACACTAGAGAATAGTACCCTAAATGTGGTTATTGATATATTTTGTGCAATGTACATTTTTATTATATCAAAACACATTGCAATTTTGCATATCAGAAACAGCTGAATATATTAAACGTTTCCAATATTTCTGAATTTATCCAATATCAAAATATCAGAAATTCCAAAATGTCCGTATTGACTTCTTTTATCCTACATTTAACTATTAAGCATGTAATTTTCCAAATAAATTTATATATTTTAATCGAAATGTGTTTGTATATGGAGGATGTAATAATGAATAGTGTGTCTTACACTATGTACTGGCTCTTACTTATAAGTTATTGATTCTACTAAAGAATATTTTTTCTAATTGTATTATTTTTGAAGGCATCAGAAATGTATTAATATATGCACATATCTATTTTATCTATTCTGTTCTGTTTATTCCTTTTCAATGTGTAACTCTGGGTGTGATTGCAGAAATGTGCCAACAGCTGTGAATTAACATATTGTGTTGTCTTATACAGGTGCATTTATAACATTCGTTTTATTATAGGTGCTACTTCACCACAATTAATTTTTCACCAACACCTTTTCGATTTTTTTTTCATCACCACTTCAGTTTTCATCGATAAAATATCAGCTTATGTCCACGTATATAATTTATGCATATAAAAAGTATTTTCTGAAAATACATGTCTAATGTCTGGGGTAAGTAAAAAAAGAATGATAAAAAACATTGATTTGACTTTATGGTCTTTCAAATTACAGCTTATATTTGTGTTTGTACATAAAGTGGTATCACAGGTGTTCCCCCATAAACTTCTATTTAATCCTTCAACTGCAGGGAGTTCCAGGAAGGAATTTATTCTCAGTGTGTTGATCCCATAAGGGGAGTAATTCGGTAAAGAAACATGGGACCTGTTGAGATTGAGTACATTGACATCATGATAAACTTGAGCAAATTATGATCATATTCTGTGACCAAATCTCTACTACAAAATACAACGGAGTGTTGGGTCTTTAAGAAATGATGCGCTATAGGTTTTTCTGAAGTCCTGTCCCTGAATGCCACCTGTGTAAAAGACCTGTGGGCTATGCCATTCTCTCATAGTTTATTGTCTGTCTCGCCCACATATATTAATCCACAAAGATACTGTAACTGATAGATGAGAAAACAAGTCATTCAGGAAATATGGTTAACCTGGAATTATTTCCCTGTCTGGGGATGAATGAATACATTGCAGGGACTCATATGTCCACACGAGACACATTCTGTACATCAAAAAGAACCTGAATTACTTGTAGATTCTCTGCTCTAAAAATATTTGAAATGCTCATCGCACCTATAACTAAAACATTTGCATTTTTTATAGTTTTCCTGTAATGTTATCAGCCTTCCCAACAGTACTCTTCATCACTGCTAAATGGCCAATGCCAGTTGCAAAAAATAATCTGAATATTGTTAAAGAAATAGATTACCTTAAGGTCCAGTTCTGCTTGACCTCTCATTCTCTGGTGACACTCATATCTTAACGCTATTAACAGCATGATCCAGGGCTTGGGGACGATATCCCCTCAATAGAAATTATTCTTATCTCTTCCAATTGCCTCTAATATTGGGCCTGGTCTGAATTATACTATAACATCTGTATAAACTGGTAGATGAGTATAGACCTTTTAAGTTTTTTGGAATGACAACTTGTAGTGAGTGGAAAGGTGTTTTAGTAAGTAGCTTTCTGAAATAAATTAAACTCAAAAGTTTCACCCTTATTAAAGTTTATTAAGTTCTGAAAATCAATTTGAGTTGTACTATTGGTCAGGGTAAACCTCACATTGCCTGGCAGACTATTCGATGGTTCCATCAGTTGTTGCAGTAACATGTCATCAGCACCCCTCCACAAAATCAAAATAACACCAATGAAACAGAAATAATTGATGATATGATTGCAATAGTTGGACATAATATCTTCAATTTCAGACAAGAGCATAACGATTTTCACTTATATCGCCATGGGGGCTCTCATGGAAGTCCCATTTTACTGGAGCTAGTACTGATCCTCAAAGCTTCAAATCACCCTTTAATGGTAAACCTTGACGTCTAATGGAGCAAAAATTAGTTAACTGTCTCTCATGTCACTCTCATCTAAACTTTACCCCAAACTAGGTGCCCTGTATGGAACCAAATCCTGCCTGAGCCCTGCTGTAAGAAAGCAGATTGTACAACAAATTCTTATGCTGGTCATAGAATACGGAGATGTAGTGTATGCAGAAGCCCCGTAAACGCACATTCATAAACTTACTACATTGCATAACTCATTCTGCCACTTTGTGCTACAATGTACTGTAACTACATGACCCACCATTGCGACATGTTATAAGAGCTAAACTATGTAAAGTTTCGTGCGACTGAGGCGTTTGTACCAATGACTCTCAGATGCAGAATTTAGGATAAGCTTGGTGCTGGTTTTATTATAATACAGCAAGCTGCTGAATGACCGTTGCTCACAGAGAGGCAAACTACCAACTGACTCAGACATTTCAATGGTCACCAGACAATTTGAACACTATGATTGGTTAAGATATACCTCTCCAAATATTACAAACTGGCCATCGCTGGAATCCATACACATCTTACCAACCTGGTGCTTAAGAGCTTTTTTGGGAAGCTATCACCCTACCTGAATAGACTGCTTCTCCTAGCAGTTCCCTCCTCCTATTACCTCTGATCAAGGACCTGCACCTTACTCTCAAAACAAAAAGGAAGTGGCTTGATCCTCATTTTCCTACAGAGGACTGCAAATATGGAATAACCTCCCAGACACCATCAAATATTCCCCCAGTTTAAAGTCCCTTAAGAGATCTCTAATAACCTCACAGTGACTAGGCAATATTACCAGTGTGTCTGAAAGTACCCACTGCTCTTTTTACATTTCGGAGCTGTTTGTTTTTAGGTCTAATCTTCCTCTTACTCGTTTATGGAACCCACCAGTGGTGTATTTAGGTTTTGTGCTGCCCTAGGCCTGACTAAACTCGTGCACCCCCTAAATTAAATTGGAAACACTCCTTCCTTTCAAGGCCGCACATCCTGTTTAAACAGCCAGACACTTTCTGGTTTAAAGATGGCTGTTTCTATAATGCAGTGGCCATCATCCACTTAGTGCAGTACAGGCTGCATGGAGAGGCCTGCCAACAAGTTTAGGAAACTTTTGGGTCCCCTCCAAATTTACAGATGACTTCTGTATTATACATATTAATACACAGAGAGGACACAATACAGGGAGTCTGGGATTTACCAATATGGCTGCATTACACATTATACACACAGAGGACACTATACAAGGTGTCTGGGATTTACTTATGTCTGTGTTACACAATACAGAGAGTCTGGGATTCACTTTCGTCTGTCTTACACATATTAAGTAAAACCGCAAAAAAGCTATAATAGGATACTAGGCGATAGGTTATAGTATTATTAGGTTTTGAAACCAGCAATTTTTGGATAGTGTAGGAGACACGTGTCGTATACAGCTATTTTGTGCACTGTTAAAATGGCCATACAATTTGGAAGTATTTTTAAAGAACGCGTTATGGATCCTCATATAGATTTCTCTTGTGTTATGTTACCTTATCTAGTGTGTCACCCCTCTCCTCTTAGATTGTAAGCTCTTGAGCAGGGTCCTTCCTTCTTCTGTCCTGGTTGTGTAACATGTATGTATATTTGTTATTCTGTCTCTCCCATTGTACAGCGCAAAGGAATTTGTTGGCGCTTTATAAATGCTTGTAACTGTTATAAAGTGGAGTATCAATTAAGATCTAGTTTAATAGCCCTCTCCCACTTCTTTTATAACCCTTTTTAATGAAGTTTTTTCATTAATGGAGTTTTAACAAAATGTGTTTAGTAAGAATGAAAAACTCTCTCCATTTAACTGAATGGGTTAATAAGCTGACCAGAACAAAAAACAACAAGAGAAATTGTGGCAAATACAACACAGCTATAATAAGCTGGCTAAAGCCACTTGCGCTGGTATCAAATAGAAGACATAAGATAAACATATAAATTTTATTAGATTAATTCTAAAAGTAGATTGACATACAATTCTATATAGAAAAGATACTCAGTAAACTGAAAACAATGAAAAAATATTGAGAGACCAAATAGGTATAAATTGCCCCTATCCTCAATTCAGCAAATACAACTTAAATTGGTTAATTGATTGACAGGATAGCTGGTCTCCTTATGACAATGGTGTATGGTTAGAAAATCGCTTAACCGTAGATTGACACAACCAAATAGGGGGTGTACAATAATCAACTGGATTAGCTACTATACTGCAGTATATAGATCCTAGATTAACAGATTGACTAACTTCTATAATGAACTTGGCCTCAGTTCTAGAAGGAGTACACCATAGGTATAGACAGATATATACTGAAGAGTTGGTCAGACTCCTTGGTAGGCATGAACATATAAAGAGTCAGTCGCATTGAAAAACAGGTTGTATCATGATTAGTTGAAAATCTCAAAGCACCAATGAACTATTTTAGGAAATGATTGAATATCGCCAACCTATACCATGGACAATTAAACCATTCAATTGGTCAATATCTCATGCCAGAAGGTACAGCCCTAAATAAGGGCATTCATTTGAAAAACATGTTGTATCAAAGTTGAATATTGAATAAATTCAAAAAGAATCAATGAACTGTGTTAAATAAAGATTGGTATCGCCGACACATACCATGGACAAGTACACCATTCAATTGGTAAGTAACTCGTGTCCAGAAAGAAGGTACAGCCCTGAATAAAATGGAAAATCTTGTGCTGACCCAATCTACAAAAAACACAGTACCAGACAATGGATTATTCAAGTTGGTTGCTGCAGTAAATAGCCCCAATGGCAATAAATTGTTAATTAACCATAACACTAGTGACAACAGTATACAAGAGCCAACTGCTAAAAACAATGTGACATGATCAGTAGCAAACGCTGACGTGCGTTTCGCCACTAAAAAAGAGCGGCTTCGTCCAGAACGCTCTGGATGAAGCCGCTCTTTTTTAGTGGCGAAACGCACGTCAGCGTTTGCTACTGATCATGTCACATTGTTTTTAGCAGTTGGCTCTTGTATACTGTTGTCACTAGTGTTATGGTTAATTAACAATTTATTGCCATTGGGGCTATTTACTGCAGCAACCAACTTGAATAATCCATTGTGTGGTACTGTGTTTTTTGTAGATTGGGTCAGCACAAGATTTTCCATCTTATTCAGGGCTGTACCTTCTGGACACGAGTTACTTACCAATTGAATGGTGTATTTGTCCATGGTATGTGTCGGCGATACCAATCTTTATTTAACACAGTTCATTGATTCTTTTTGAATTTATTCAACTATTCAACTTTGATACAACATGTTTTTCAAATGAATGCCCTTATTTAGGGCTGTACCTTCTGGACATGAGATATTGACCAATTGAATGGTTTAATTGTCCATGGTATAGGTTGGCGATATTCAATCATTACCTAAAATAGTTCATTGGTGCTTTGAGATTTTCAACTAATCATGATACAACCTGTTTTTCAATGCGACTGACTCTTTATATGTTCATGCCTACCAAGGAGTCTGACCAACTCTTCAGTATATATCTGTCTATACCTATGGTGTACTCCTTCTAGAACTGAGGCCAAGTTCATTATAGAAGTTAGTCAATCTGTTAATCTAGGATCTATATACTGCAGTATAGTAGCTAATCCAGTTGATTATTGTACACCCCCTATTTGGTTGTGTCAATCTACGGTTAAGCGATTTTCTAACCATACACCATTGTCATAAGGAGACCAGCTATCCTGTCAATCAATTAACCAATTTAAGTTGTATTTGCTGAATTGAGGATAGGGGCAATTTATACCTATTTGGTCTCTCAATATTTTTTCATTGTTTTCAGTTTACTGAGTATCTTTTCTACATAGAATTGTATGTCAATCTACTTTTAGAATTAATCTAATAAAATTTATATGTTTATCTTATGTCTTCTATTTGATACCAGCGCAAGTGGCTTTAGCCAGCTTATTATAGCTGTGTTGTATTTGCCACAATTTCTCTTGTTGTTTTTTGTTATGGTAATATAGGTTTAATCCTTAATGTGCTGGTTTGACTCCATTGTCCTTGAGGCAAAAGTTCTTCTTTTTTGATAATAAGCTGACCAGACCCTGCAGCGAGACACCAGGAAGTGTCAGACTCATGATGGATAGCCAGACAAAAGATAACACGGCCTCTGCTGCCTGATTAACCATTAAGGACGAATGACAGAACTGTTCCGCCATAAATGCATTGACTTTAAAGATCATAGGTCCTTAAAGGGTTAACAATCCACTGCTGCCTGGGCTCCCCGGCCAGACTGACACACAGTAGCTGCTGTTTTTGCCACCTCACTGGAAACTGCCACCCTTGGCCTAGGCCTTGTCGGCCTAGGCCAAGATACAGCACTGGAACCCACACATGTTACATACCGTTTTTCTCGCCAGTAAATGGACTTTCTAAAGATACCATTATTTTCATCATATCGCATAATTTACTTTAAAAAAATAATTATGAAATATGATGAAAAAACACACTCTTTCTAACTTTAATCCCCAAAATCTACAACCGCCAAAAAAGACGCTGGCTAAGTAGTTTAGAAATTTTGTTCTGAAATTAGAAATACACAATTTTTATATGTTTTGGCTTTTTAACCCCTTTCACTGCTGTGCCATTTTGCCTCTGTGTGCTGAGCTCATTTTGACTGTTTAGACAACTTGGCAGCTCAGGGGATAACAGGCCAAATTACATCATTACACATATGGAAACAATGTCAGTGGGTGGGGGGTGACCCCACAGGCTTGACTGACATCCAAGATGTCAGCCACCTCTGTGAGCGGATCGTGATCCGGTGCCGATTGGTGCCAAATCCCAATGTGGCACCTAAGGGGCTGACTCTGCCCTCTCCAACAGTGTCTCTATTTTTTTCTACGTGCAGACATTAGGGAGGAATAGGGGTCCAAAGGACCTCCCCTTACAGATTCACCCCTGCAGGCACTGGGGGCATTTGAAAATGACATCATTGCGATGGCTGGGGCTGATAAAACCATCTGGCTGGCTTCAAGGAAGCCAGACCCCCATGGGACCCTGGCCAGAGAGGTGAGTATAGGGATGGAGGGGGTTAAAGGACCATGACGTACATTGTACATCCTTGGTCCTTAAGGGGAATTTTCCAAGGACGTACTATGTATGTCAGTGGTCCTTAAGGGGCTAATATTCCTCGATACAGAATGCACTTGTAAACATGTAGCATAGTGAGTATATTTCATTACATAATTATTTTCTGAGTAAATCTGTATATTTGTGTTATTTTTAATTAATATCTTGCATTTTATTACTTTGTATTTCTGTACCTACTGTCAAAATTCAATGTTGTTGAATCCAGGACATACTGAAAAACGAGAGAAATCTCAATGCATCTTTCCTGGTGAAATACTTTATAAATAAATAAATGTGTACCTCTGGGTGCAGTCACACAAATGTGGCAACAGCTGTGCATTAACATACTGTGTTGCCAAATACAGGTTACACATTTATAACATTACTTTTAATATAGGTGATACTTCATCACAATTCATTTTCTAGTAACACCGTTCATATTTTTTTAAATTTAGTTTTCATCCTTAACCCCTTCACTGCTGAGGCATTTCACGCCTGTGTGCTGAGCTCATTTTTACCGCTTTCGCTCATCATGTTTAAACGCGATTTGAAGCCACATTTTAATAAATGACCCAGACATATTATATATCGTTCTTTCCGGCAGACTACGCAGATTCATAATATATCATTTTTATATGTATACGTCATGACCTGCCTGTATATTATAACAAAAAATACAATAAAAATTGAATTTTTAATCATCTGCAGTGTGTAAAGTGTTTTTTTTCACATTTTATCACATGAGCGTTTGCGGTTATGTTTTGTATGGGGTGCGCTTGTACAAAAAATTTGAAATGGGACTTGTTACTTTTTTTGGGGGGAATTACGTGATTTTTAGCAAACGCACCCCATAGAAAAAAATCATTAGTGCAGCATCATTGTTCACATTATAATTGAAATGTGAACAATATTGCTGCATTAATAAAAACAACACACAAAAAAGAAAACATGTTTTTTTTTATTTATTTATTTTTTTAAATTTATTTATTATTGTTTTTTTTTTTTATTATTATTTTTTTACTTTTTACCTAGTCATGTTGGGTATCATTCGAAAGGCCATGCTCAGGCCTTTCAAATGACACCCTCCATGACCCCCTAGCTGCCACGGTTCTGGAGATATCGGGGTTCACAAGAACCCCCTATCTCCACCAGGGGATTTCCTTGGGAAATCCCCGGCAGCTAGGGGCTCCCCGGCTATCTGACATCATCACGCATAGCGTGATGACGTCAGACAGTGAGGGGAGTCCCGGAGGCGGAGCCGCCATCCAAGATGGCGGCCCCCACCGGAGATAGGCTGCACTTCGGCGCCGCAAGGCGCTGAAGTGCAACCCAGCACTTGAGGGGTTAAAGCCAGGCATCGCTTAAAAGGGGAGACTCTCCCCTTTTAAGCGGTGCCTGGCTTTTACCGCTGCTCCTTCCCGATCGGGAGGGAGAGGGATCCGAACGGATCCCCCCCCTCCCTTCCAGGCTATCTCCCGGCATTGCCGGGGGGTCGCCTGGAAATGACGTCATCGCGCATGGCGCGATGACGTCATTTACGCCGGGAGGCGCTTGACTTTAGCGTCTGAGGACGCTGAAGTCAGAACGCCGTGGGACCCCGGACAGAGAGGTGAGTATCTCCGCCGGGGGTCCCGCACAGCTGATGACGTGTGGGGCACGTCCTCAGCATGCAACGTGCATCAATGAGGACGTGTCCCACACGTCTTCAGCAGTGAAAGGGTTAAATCTGCTTTTGTACTGGAATTTTAATAACGTTTAATGATAGTACTTTGCTTCATATGTTGAAAATAAATGAAAGTTTTAATATAATTATAGAATGACAGAACTATATGTTTTAGGTTTTGATAATTGAATTATTATCATATTTTTGAGAAGGGTGATTAGCTTGTTATTTAGATAAGGGATATTTTTTGACAAATAAATAGGTTAATACCATTGCAATTGACGCTGAAAATATGCACCTTTTTAGTTATTTTTTATAAATCGTCTCCAGTATATACTCCAGCTTTATGCAAGCAGTATTTTTCAAATTCATTTCCTATCTGGTCTTTTTCCCCAAACTCTTTTCTATGATATTACAGAGACATAAATATAATAGGCCTTATTCCAATTGAGCTGCACACTTTCCTTACAGCTCAGACGTTGTTATTGTAAATTAACTGCTTCTAACAGGGTTATCCAGAGAGAGGTGAAAACCAGGAGAATTGGCAGGAGAAGAGAACCTTGATAAAGGCTCGGAAGGAGCCGAAACATCAGGCATGTTTACAGGAACTTTTTAATATGCTTACTACAATTAAAGTTTGAAGTTTTATTTTTTGCGAAGTCCTCATGTGCATCCTCTTTTTGGTCGTCTGTATACATTTTTGGGATGTTTGCATTGAGGCTATTGTGATTTTTTGGAGGCTATTGCAGGCAGTGTATTGTTTTTTGTACATATATATATATATATATATAATTTTTTTCCCCACGTAGAAATCCAGCACTCACAATCACTCTCCTTACTGCCTGGTGCAGCGTCAGGCTATTATACAATAGGAAGTATGACGGCACTCCAGGGTCTTCTCCATACAAAAACTGTTTATTGATTAAAAATTAAAAGAACAACGTTTCAGTCTGTTCTCCACAGACCTGAGGTAAGTCTGTGAAGAACAGACTGAAACGTCGCTCTTTTAATTTTTAATCAATAAACAGTTTTTATATAAAGAAGTCCCTGGAGTGCCGTCATACTTCCTAACAAACCTGAAACAGCGCTGTCCTAGGAGTGGTTTTGACCAGTTGCATAACCTTATCTCTGCTAGAAAGCCATATTATGGCATAGCATTGATTTTAGGGTTCTGTGTAATAACAGAGCCAGGATGCATAACAGTGAGACAGATGTCATTTGCATATCCTACCCAGAATTCCTTGCTGCATATGGGGAATGTAGCACAGGAGCTCTGGGATGCAATTCTTTGAAATGCTATGATGTGCAAATGGCTTCTGCAATAATAAACATATATATATACAAAACAGCAAAAGGTTGCACTCAACCTCAAAACTAAGCGGGTGCATCTAAGACATCAAATACAAAACACCAAGAAAGAGCACTCCATATTATTGACCACCTTCTTCCATCATTTTCTGTGAAAAAAACACAGTTTTAAAAATGTTCAAAAAAACCTGACTGAGGTAAAATGATGGGGATTCAGTTCACAAAGTTGTCATAATTTGCTTAAAAGTAAACACAATGTAGGACTACTGTGGCGCTAAGAGAAGGATAGGGTATATGTATACAAAAGGGAGCTGCTAGAATCCTATAAGGTTAGTCTGTCCAACTAACAAGCAAAGATAAATATACAAACACAAAAACAAGGACAGCGCTCCCACGAAAAGTTATATCTTTTCAACCAAAAAGAAATTGCGACAGAAAATCTTTCTGCTTTTTAAGTTTCTGCTTTCTGCTTTTTATGGTAAGTTTATTACCATATAAAGGTTTTATACTCTGTCCCTGTAAAAACTGGCTGCACTATTGTTGTTCTTTTGTTTTCTCTGAGGAATTTTCTGAAGAGATTCCTGCAGCAACGCAACGGTTAACCCCACCCAGGGATTCATCAGTGTTCCCTGTGCATCTCTGGAGGAGGTGTGGATCTTGTGCAGAGGCTCCTTTCCACTGTGGATACATACCAGGAGGGCGAATTGAATGTTTGGAGCCCTTTATTGGATGAAAAGACGATCCTAGAAACTGAAAAAGTTCGAGGGAGTGGTCCCATTTATATATATATATTCGTGTGAAGATTTCTTCTCTACTGGTGACTTTTCTTTTGAGGTATTTTTTCTGCATCTACAATTTCTCTATACAAAACATTTTTTTTCTCTCTTTAACCCTTTCGCTGCTGAGGCTTTTCCCGCCCCTATGCTGAGGTCATTTTTACCTGTTTTGCGCATCATGTTTAAACGTGTTTTGAAGGCTTATTTTAGTATATGACCCAGACATATTATATATCGTTCTTTCCGTCAGACTCAGTAGATTCATAATATGTCATTATTATATGTATACGTTATGTCATGTCTGTATATTATAACAAAAAATGCAATAAAATATGTATTTTCAATAATTTACAATGTGTAAAGTGTTTTTTTCCACATTTTAACATGCGAGCAATTGCGGTTATATTTTGTATGGGGTGCGCTTGTTAAAAAAATTAGAGATGGGGTCTCGTTACATTTTTTTTTGGGGAAAATGACACTATTTTTAACAAACGCACCGCATACAAAAATCGTTAGTGCAGCATCATTGTTCACATTATAATTGAAATGGGAACAATATTGCTGCATTAACAAACCAAAAAAAAAAAAAAAAGTGTTTATTTTTTTTTTTATTTTTTATTTTTTTTTTTTTTAATTTTTATTTTTCATTTTTTTTTTTTTTTTTACAAAATTTTTCACTTTCATGTTTGGTATCGTTGGAACGGCCATGCTCTGGCCGATCCAACGATACCAAAATTTAACCCCTAGCTGCCACGGATCGGGAGATAGGGAGTTCATTGGAACTCCCTATCTCCACAGTTGGTGGCAGTTAGGGGTTAAGTCTAGGACTGGCGTCATCGTGCTACGCACGATGACGCCAGTCCTCTGGGGGAGTTCCCGGAGGCTTGGCCGACATCCAAGATGTCGGCCAGCTCCGGGAAAGGATCGCGAACCGGCGCTTTTCAGCGCCGATTCGCGATCCAGCTCCCCAGGGGTTAATGCCAGGCATCATTTGGAAGGGCAGGCTGTGCCCTTCCAAATGATGCCTGGGTTAACCCCCTGTGCGCCGCCGATCGGGAGGGAGAGAGGTCCGAAGGACCTCCCCCCCCTCCCTTTCAGGCGCCTCCTCCGCACATGCGGGGGAGCGCCTGAATTAGGTGTCATCGCGCCCCCGCGATGACACCTAATTCTGGCGGCTGCTGGTCCGGATGCCGGGCTGACATCCAGGATGTCAGCCCGCACCGGGGGGCCAGCGATCGGCCGGAACCCGGCCGAACGCTGACCCCGATGGGAGGACGCGCTCAGCGCGTCCTCCGCATACCAGCGGGACTGCTGAGGACGCGCTGAGCGCGTCCTCAGCAGTGAAGTGGTTAATAAGAATTTTGTAGTGAATAATAGACTGTGCAGTTAAAAAGCAGAAAGATTTTCTGTCGCAATTTCTTTTTGGTTGAAAAGATATAACTTTTCGTGGGAGCGCTGTCCTTGTTTTTGTGTTTGTATAATTTGCTTAAGCCTGTCACAGTCGCCAATGTACCCCATCTTTGACAGGTCCTATCTAACTTGACCGAGTCCGCACTTACAGGATCCACTTACCTGGAGCTCCCCGGCAGCTCGAGGCCTTTATATGCTGTCATGATCATAACTTAGGCTAGGGTCAAACGAAAGCATTTTTACACGCGAACGTAAAAAAGTGCGTCCGAACGCATTGACGTATTTTTTCACGGGATAAGCAAAAACGGTCATACGATGCGCATTTTCGTGTGTGATTTTTTACGGATCCAAACCAGGAAACTTTGGGTGTCTGGACGTTATGTTGGCCGGACACGAGCAGGGTCTGACGTCTCCAAATCACGCACACACGCGGTTAGCGGACGCAGCGCACTCTGTATGTCAGTACTAGCGGTTCTGCGTTCTCGAAAAAATGCGTTCATTTTCCACTTGCGTTGCGCAGCCGGACTTTCGTGCGACCGTACTTCGTATATTGGCCGTCATTGCCCGTCATTTCCTGCTAGTGCGGCCATAAGTAAGTGCGCCAGAACGCGCGTTAAAAGTGTGCTGGTCTGACCCCAGCCTTAGTGAACTGAATCCCCATCATTTTACCTCAGTCAGGTTTTTTTGAACATTGTTAAAACTGTGTTTTTTTCACAGAAAATGATGGAAGAAGGTGGTCAATAATATGGAGTGCTCTTTCTTGGTGTTTTGTATATATACATATATATATATATATATATATATATATATATACACACACATACTGTACAGCAGTAGAAGGGAGGAGAAGTAGAGGTAAATCATTAGTGTGGTTGGGTTAAGAGCCAGTAAATCCAAATTTTATCAAGATAAGAAGTTTATTTTGCCCTGCCCTAAACAGTACATGCTGTCATCATCTACTAAGAAAAATCCATAAGCCCGTATATTTTTCAAACTTAGCATTATTGATTCATATTCTTCAAACCAGCTAGTAATTCAACCTAAAGCACTTTTCAGAGAATGGGGATCATACCTTAAATTATCCATTAATCTAGTAAAAAGAAACAATTTTTCTAATTTAGAGTAAAACATCTAAATTAATTCTCACATTTAAAAAGCATTTTTAGCACTGTATTTTAATTGAAAACATTATTGCATTACAGATAACTAAACCAATATTTTCCTTAATGTACTCTATTGCAAACAGAATAGTTTGAAAAAAAAATCGACTAGGGTGGCTATAAGCAGAAAACTATAGGCACAAATGCATAGCTCAACCTTTTCCTAAATACAATTTTAATTAAAATATTTTAGGTGACTGACAGAAGTGCACAGTAGCACCAAAATTAGCATCAGTAGTTATGTGTGCTCTTACCATCAGATATAATTTGAAACCTGATATTTGACAGTTTGCAATCAATTATATAGCTGTTATTGATGTCAGCAGGAAAATTTGATGCGGTTTTACCCTCTGTAAATCAATCAGAGTTGTGATTTCTATTGACAGTGAATAGTCTCAATTGATTTAAGCCTCTGAGACTTAACATATCACTGATGTATTGAAATTATAGAAAATGAAAAATGGCAGGTGCATTAACTTTTTTTTGTTTATTTCCATGATTTGATGCATAATTTTACATTTAGAAGAAATTTTCCATGTAACAAGTGCAAATTCTATGACCTGGTGTTTTCCAACTGTAGTTGGTTTGGCAGAATGTATTTTGCATTAAAAATAGATATTACAGTACCTTACTTTATTTTTATTAATACTTTACTCTTATAAGAAATTATGTATTCTGCACTAATAATGACATTGGGGAATGTCATATATATTTGTTTACCTATTTATCTTTAGCCAAAGATGTTCTGCTAAAAACGTTATTGTGAGTCATTCCTATGAGATTAAACCCCAAATAAAATCCCTTATGTGCAGTCATAAAGGTAGAGGGTGATTTAGCTGTCAAGCATCCTCTGACTCTGCATTAAAGGAAGGTAACAATTTTTTTTACCTTATCGTATTAAGGTATCTTTGACTTGATTTTTTATCACTATTGTTATTAATGAATTGTGATTACATAGGTAGGTGCTTTGTATATGTCAACCGTATTTACACCATTCACTATGAAGTTGATTTCCATAAAATCAGTTCCAGGACCCAGTGGATTCATGGACTAAACAAAATTTCGAGAAACATACAACTGAAAATGTTCCAGATTATCTTAAAAGCACCTGTTGGCCAACGGTTGTTACTGCATCTCTGTAACACAGCTTGAGCTATGTTTTTCCGTGAAGTAAAAAAAAAAATCTGTTTTGACATGCACGATCATACTTACAGGGTTATTCAAAGGGAATCGAAAAGCCACCGTACGTTCGGTGACTTTTCGTTCCCTGCACTTCAGGGCGATTCAGCGATCCTAGTTTTCCGACCCTGCGGTGTATTCAGCAAGCACCGCAAGGCCCTCGTAGTGCAGGGAAAACCCGCCGCAAACCCGCAGAACACTCGCCCAAAACCCGCCGAACACTAACCGAACACTCACCGAAACCCACAGAAAACAGCTGGATTAACCACGCCGAACACGCCAGAGAAACCCGACTAGCCGCCAATCACAGCACAGAGCAGCCATCGGAAACACAGGACATGCAGACGAACGAGGTGAAAAAACCCAAAAACGGTACACTTGAAAGTTTGAAAATTGAAACGCTGTTTGCAAAAAAATTACTGAACGAAAATGTCTGGAATTTACACATAACATCCAATGAATGATAATAAAAAGGTCTGTTACAGAAAAATGAAAAAAACATAAAAAAAAAATGGAAAACAAAATCTAAAAATAAAGAGACTCTTTACAGTAGAATAAAATAATAAACGGTTTATTAGATATTGAATTAAAATGGAAATATTTTTAACATTGAAGCCTATGGGATTCGAATGAATAAATCTGTCGAATGAAACCACCGAACAGCAGGGCATTTCAGCATCTTTTCCCTGCTGTTTTTGTTCTCTGAACAGACGAACCATTGCTTCTCTATGAGGATTTCACTGCCCTCGAACAGGCACCGTACGTGCAGGAAATTCGCCAACATTTGGCGAATTGCCTGCTCTCTGAATAGCCGAACGGCCAGGAAATGGAACCGAACGCTGAATTTCAGTGTTCGGTTAGATTTTGGGGCCAGATCGTCTCTCTTTGAATAACCCTGTTAGTCTTGGTAGTGAAGGAGTGAAGTTAGTGAGTTGGAATTTTGCTTTCATTTGAACTTTTTAAGATATATATTAATACAATGTATGTTTTATTTTAACTATTGGTGTGCATTTGCTTTATTACGGTATGCAACAAATAGGGTAGAACCTGTACCACATTCATTGTAGTGGAGCCTAGAAGTAAGTGAAAGTATAAAGGACATAGCTTGAAGAGCAGCAGCATTGGCGCTGTGAGAAATAAGCTTGATCTGCATTGTAATTATTCTTGGAATCCGGACCAGAAAGGTAAGTTGGGCCACGGAGTACCTTCGTAGTCTGTGTGCACGAGCATGAGTCAGTTCAGGCAGCAAAGGTTCATACTTCGTGATTTACAGCTACGTAATCCAAGAGTGTGCTGTACTCTTAAATAACTTGATAAGAATGCAACTTGTCAATATGCGATGTAATTACACATTTTAAAACTAATGAGGCAGAAAAACTATATACCACACACTTTTCCTACAATCCTGCCTTTCTATCATTTTCCAGATACACAGCATTTGCTTAGGCAATTAAGAAAAAAATAATCATAAAATAGAAATATGAGGCAAATGCTTAACCCCTTCACTCCCGAGATCGAGATGACTCGGGACTTCAAAGGCACCATCAGTTCTCGCTGTAGAGTTATCCCGATCTGCAGCTCTGAAGGACAAAAACAAATGACATTTGTTTGCTGCAAATTAACTTCATTTGCTTTTGGGCTGCAGAAGATGCCACCAAAGATTTAGCCATGTGGGCATAATGACCAAGGTGCTAAAACTGTTTAAAATTGGGTGAAGAATGCCTTGACATGTCGGCTTTCAGCAGCCGATGCCAAGAACCACGAACTGCAGCGCAAACTGCTGTAACTTCATTTGGTCAATATATGGCACCATCTGCCTGCCAAATAGGTTATTACAGTATGAAATATAGAAAAGGGTGTAGTATGGGTGTTTAGGCGATCGTGCCTCTGTGGTTCCTTACCCCATCGATTTATTATTTTTTTGCACCTTTATCCATTCTTTTTATTTGAAACAGTATGAAATATACTGGGAATATTCCCAAATATTTCTTACTGTATAATTAAAAAAGATTTTTCAAAAAACCACCGGTTTCTGACAATGTTTTGTTTGGAAAATCACTTGGTAGCGAAGGGATTCATGTCACAATAATTGTTTCTGTTAAGGTTGGAAGATATATTTTCGCCATCATAAACACCATTTATATAGACCTTTCTAAAAGTATGAAAAGTAAACACCTATGTCTTTAAAGGGGTTTGACATTTCGTGTTGGAATTGTACTTTTTTTTTCCATTATATACAACAATGACTCCACTTGGAAATTCTATTGAGAAATAAAAAAAGAATAGTGACTAGATGCTCATGAGCCTTAACTAATAATAACAGAATTACAATCCTGTTCTTTGAACAGAAAATACACTGCGCGGTGACTTGACTTCACTTTGTGTAAAATGAACACAGACATCCAGTATAAATGAAAAACCGAAAATATCCTTGTTCTCTAAGTTTCACATGTGTTTCTGAACTTCTCAAAATGTGTCCTTTACGTCTGCTGTCATTTGGATCTGTACAGTATTAAACATGCTAATAACTACTCAACTTCATGGAACCTGATTAACAACTATAGAAAGCCGTGTAACAAATACGACCCTTAAGATATCCTTCTCAGATTTCATATTGATTTACTGTCAAACTTGATTTAACCATAGAAGCTGGCAGGCAGCTTGTGGAAACTAGGGAGGTGGTGAAGGAAACTATTCTTTGACCTAACACAGAAAAAAATACAAACCTTAGTCACATCTTAAAATTCGATTAGTGTTGGTTGATACAGAGTAAATCAATATGAAGCACAAGCAGTTCCTTCAGCAGCATTGAAGGGTATGATATGACCTTACAAGAGTAATGCTTCCATTAAAAAAAAAACATTTATTCGGGGGAAAAAAACCTAAAAAATAATAATAAAAAATAATATAATAAGCTCATAAACCCTATATACTTAGTAATGAAATTCCTTCTGCTCTCAATATGCAAAAGCTTCAGCGTGCTTAACAGTCTAATAATACGCTACAATAACAATAAAGGATAGATTAAAATGGGCTTCAATAAATCATGTATTAAAACAAAATTGTAAACCAAGTCAGCGATAATGCTGGATTTGAATATCATATCATTACATGTCATTGAAGAAGCTCATTTATGGTCATTAAGAACTGACATATTTCTGCTTTGTTTGTTATCATGCCAAGTAACAGCTGCGTCTACAGTTTGTTAGTATCTTGTGTGTGTTGATATTCTACAGTTATTTTTCTCAATATAAACAATTATGCTGTATTCCGAAAATTAGATTATTGTTCATAAACATGCCTTCAATTAATGTATTCTGGAGGAGGTTTATAAACCAAAGAGTGAGTGTCAGTTCACAGCCTTCCAACGGATCTTAGATTTGTGAGGATGCATCCAAAAAGCTTAAAAACATAATTTATTTGTGTTAAGCTTGATATTTACAAAGTATAATGTATATTTATAGCCATCTGTGAATCGGCTCCAGAGCTGCCATCTTCTGAAATACAAATATTAGTTTAAGTATGTTTTATAACATCTTCAAAAACAGTCTGCTGGTTCCTAAATGGCTGTAATATGGCAATCAATTCACTTAAAATCCAAATGTCATTTTAAAATGGCAAACTCTTACAATGTACTGCACTATAGTATTTGTACGCATAAAATGTTTGCATTGTATGCTGGAATAGTTGCGAATAATCTGAATTCAAATAAATGTAACTAACACTTCTCAGTACATCTCCTGTCAGAACTCTCAGTTGTCATTGACGCTGTAGGCTACACTTGTCTCCTGCAAGGCCATAGTAAGCGGGCACTCGCTTTTTCTGAAACATGTTTGGGTCAGTAAAAGGCTTGATGTTCAGACATCTGCATTTGTTCCTTCTACATACTACCAAAGAGGACTCCTAGCAAGGGCACATAGCGAACATAAGCTTCACAAACACCAACAGGTTATTCAGAGAGAGGTAAAAACCAGGAGAATGATTGGAGAAGTGAAAACTCTAGGTCGAAATTGCCAAACCAGAAAAATTCTCCCATTTATCTCACTTTCCATATCTGCTATTTTGACCTAGAATTTTCACTTCTCCAGTCATTTTCCTGCTTTTCACCTCTCTCTGAATAACCCTGTAAAAAAAATTTACTGAGGGGAACTCAATGGCTGCTGTATTTGTAATACATTAAAGGGGTAATTCAGAGAGCACTGAAATGTCACCAACATTTCGGTGCTCTCTTGTTCGCAGCACTTCGGCGAGTTAAATTCGTCGACCCTGCGGTGAGTGCTGATTTCAAAGTCCCCAAAGTGTGGCGAATCGACCTGCCGAACGTATCCTAAAAACTGCCGAATCGATATGAAAAACATCGGAAACGCAGCCGCAAACCTGCCGAAAAAAGCCAACGATCTGCCAAATTGATGCTCAAGCAGCAAATGGCCATGAAGCCAATGAAGAATAATACTTAATTATCTTTGTCACGATATGACTTTTTAAGGTGCATTTATTTTATATTTGCTCATTTGCTTGTCTTCCTATGTGTGTCCTTGTACAGTGCTCCAGAATCTATTGGCACGCTATATAAAAAATCTAATAAATAATAATCAATAATACTAATCATAGTTTTTGGCAATAAAACGCAACTAAAACAACTGTCAGTGTGTACAACTGTCGTAAAGGCAGCAGACTTCATTAGCCCAGAAAAACACACTGACACAAACCGTCTGCTCTGTTCTTCATCAGTATTTAAGAAATTTTTTCTCTATTCTGTATAATCTGTCTTGTCTATAATATATTTAAGACTGTTTTTGGAATGTCTTCGCAGGAAACGAGCTCCTTTGGAAAATGTATGTAGATCATATATAACATAAACATAATAAAAGTAGATATTTCTGTCATAAAAACGACTCTTCAAGGAACTATTTTAACCAAACGTTATCACAAGCTATAAGCTAGTTAAACAGTAAGTGATGTGGATGTTAAATCAGACCAGGATGGAATATAACATTGACCGTCGTTACAATGATGCATGTAGCCTTGCTAAAACTGGTGATACCTAATAAAAATGACATTACACGAAATTTATTAAGGAACAGCCAAATGTTATGACTATCCATCTTATAAAATGTGATTGAAAACAGGAGAATGTGTTTATAAACAATAGCAAATAAAACATAAGCTGAAAATCAATTTTGATTTAAAAAAAACAGCAAACAGAAACTTTCCTCGTCTATGATTAAAAAGTGTGAGAAGTTTGAATAGTGGTATAGTTGGATTGATGCTAAATAATATTTACCTGTTTGACATTTTTATTTGTAATGTACACATTAAAATTAAAAAGAAAAGAATAGCACAAGCACGAAAGATATGCTAAGTGTAAGTAAATTGACTTTAAGTTGCTGTACGCCAGCTAGAGACATGGGTCTCATCTACTCCCAAATACTCACATGCCAATATTAAAAGCAAAATAGAAAAAAAATGATTCAGCGCTTTGTTAACGAACTTAAATAATTTATTGTAAAATATATTTTAGAAAGCAGTGTTTTAGATGTTTTAGACAGCAGTGCAGTGTAACATTGCTTCATCTCAATAAGTATAGCGATAAATTACATAGCGTGATGACTTGAAAGATAGTGCAAATAAGAGCATATCTTGCCTCTCAAGTAGTCTGCATATGGTTTGTTATGGCTCACCCATCAGCCTCAACACACATGATTCTTCATCATGCTTTCAAATTCAATATCTTCTTTAAGCAATACATCTCATATGCTAAACAGCCACAGATAATGTAGATGGAGCCATTCCTAAAACTATTATGTTAACCCCCATCCTCTAGAATGCTCTCCCTCGTACTGTCAGACTTTCCCCTGGTTTCCCTTCCTTCAAACGCTCCCTTAAGACAGTCCCATTCAGGCAAGCCTACCACCCGACTCACAAATACACCTCTCTGACCCAACCAGTCCATCACTCTGACCTTGAAGTCAGGGCCGGATTAAGATCTCTATGGGCCTGGAGCTGAATATTTTGATGGGCTTTTTATGGAATTAAGTGAAATGAAAACATATTTTAGGTTATTTAATATTGCAGATACGGGTATTTCTAATCAGGCAGATACTGTGTGATTATATTTTTAATTCAGATTTCAATCATTTAAAGTGTGTAAAATTATTTCTTCCCATTTTATCATCCAAATCTTTGTGATTATATATTCTATAGGGAATTCTTGTTAAAATAAAAGTGAAATGGGAACCTGTTACCGCATTTTACTGAGAAGATATATAAAATTTTAATGAAAAAATTAAATTTTTCCATTGTGTTTTGGAGGATGGTATTTTATGAATAATATGACTAATTATAAAACACCAACCTTGCTCCTAGTGTGGGAAATTAAAAGGTGAGTATTGGCAGTGGTATTGCTCATTTTATAAATGACAAATGAACAATACCATCGCTTTGGAACTAAAACTAAAAGAATGTGGGGGGTTTTGTATTTTCTTTTAGATTATACATGATCATGTTTGGTAATAATGCAAATGCCAGACTCTGACCTGTCCAACGATGCCTCACTTGCCATTCTGAGGTGTAAATATTAGTGAGCGCAGGGGTCCAAAGTCCCCTTCCAGTGATCTTATTCTTCACTGCAGTGTGGCAGTTTAGGTTTTTGAAGTAACAATTCGTAACAATGGATTGTGCCATCACCTCCATACTTGTTGGTAACATGAGAAATGTGATGGCGAGTTAGTGCAGCATCATTGTTCACTTTATAATTGAAAAGTGAAAAATATTGCTGTATTTATTTTATTTTTATTGTTACATAAAACCTGGTCATGTTTGATAACAGTGGAAAGGCCATGTTCTGGCCTTTCCAATGATACCTCATATAACCCTTAGTTATAGTTCGACCGCTTTCATCGACACCAACATTTTCCCATAGAAGTCAATTGCCAGGTCTATTCACTAAAGGTGAAACTCAGGAGAATGACTGGAGAAGTGAAAATTCTAGGTCAAATATCCAAACCAGAAAAATTCTCCCATTTATCTCACTTTCCAAATTGGCTACTTGGTCTAGATTGATCTCTTCTCCTGCCAATTCTCCTGAGTTTCTCCCTTTATTGAAGACACCTGCGAGTCTCCTATTCACAAAATGATGATCTGCACCACAGTTTTGGCAAAATGCACTGATTTTCAGTGTTTCAACTCGACAGGTTTAAACATGAGAATCCCATAGGATTCAATGTAAAATAAGTAGTATATTTAACAAAAAAATTAAAAACTGTTTATTCTTTTTTTGCAAAAATTCTTTATTTTTTGAAAGACTTTTTTGTATTTTTTAGACAACATTTTTGATTTTTTTAAAAAGACTTTTTCATTGTTACTTTTTATTATTTAGACACATTACAACAAACATAAGATAGTCTGAGAAAAATATTAAATATATATATATATACTTATTATTGCAGAAGCCATTTGCACATCACAGCAATTCAAAGAACATTTCCCATATGCAGCAAGGAATTCTGGGTAGGACATGCAAATTACATCTGTCTCACTTTTATGCATCCTGGGTCTGTTATTACACAGAACCCTTAAATCAATGCCATGCCATTCTAGATGGTTTTTTTTAGCAGAGATAAGGTTTATGCAACTAGGACAGCACTGTTTGGGGTTTAACTGGTGATGTCTAGCTCCTAGCTGATGAGAGTCCAATAAACCTGAAACAGCGCTGTCCTAGGAGTAGCTTTGACCAGTTGCATGAACCTTATCTCTGCTAAAAAAAAGCTATCTAGTATGGCATGGCATTGATTTAAGGGTTCTGTGTAATAAGAGACTCGGGATGCATAAAAGTGAGACAGATGTCATTTGCATGTCCTACCCAGAGTTCCTTGCTGTATATAGGGAATGTAGCACAGGAGCTCTGGGATGCAGTTCTTTGAATTGCTGTGATGTGCAAATGGCTTCTGCAATAATAAACGTAATTAATTATTGTGTGAAGGCTTTTTATCTCACTTTTTTTTGTCCTCCACCACAACCCTTGTAAGTACTATATATACAGTTGTGTTCAAAATTATTCAACCCCCACTGAAATTGAGTGTTTTGGCCAGTTTGACATTGATTTTGATCATTCAGTCATCTTGCTTACAATTAAATCAAAGAGGCACGTGTAGGTCGGACAAATATAACATAACATTTATAATGCAATAACCACAAATGTCTTTTCTGTGCTCACATCATTATCAGTTTTATTCAACCCCCAAGTGACATTCAATCTTAGTACTTAGTACAACATCCTTTTACAGTTATAACAGCTTTTAAACGTGAAGTATAGCTTGACACAAGTGTCTTGCAGCGATCTACGGGTATCTTCGCCCATTCGTCATGGGCAAAAGCCTCCAGTTCAGTCACATTCTTAGGCTTGCGCACTGCAACTGCTTTCTTTAAGTCCCACCAGAGGATCTCAATCGGATTTAAGTCAGGTGACTGCGATGGCCAGTCCAAAATGTTCCAGCCTTTAATCTGCAACCATGCTCTACTGGACTTGGAGGTATGCTTGGGATCATTGTCCTGTTGAAAGGTCCAACGTCTCCCAAGCCTCAGGTTTGTGATGGAATGCATCACATTGTCATCCAATATCTCCTGGTACTGAAGAGAATTCATGGTACCTTGCACACATTGAAGCTTCCCTGTACCTGCAGAAGCAAAACAGCCCCAAAGCATGATTGACCCCCACCATGCTTCACAGTAGGCAAGGTGTTCTTTTCTTCATAGGCCTTGTTCTTCCTCCTCCAAACATAGTGTTGATCCATGGGCCCAAACAGTTCTAATTTTGTTTCACCAGTCCACATAACAATATCCCAAAACTTCTGTGGTTTGTCCACATGACTTTTGGCATACTGCAGTCGACTCTTCTTATTCTTTGGAGACAGCAAGGGGGTGCGCCTGGGAGTTCTGGCATGGAGGCCTTCATTACGCAGTGTGTGCCGTATTGTCTGAGCTGAAACTTCAGTACCCACATCTGACAAATCTTTTCTCAGTTCCTCAGCAGTCACACGGGGACTTTTCTCCACTCTACGCTTCAGGTAGTGCACAGCAGTCGAAGTCAGCATCTTCTTTGTGCCACGACCAGGTAGCGTTTCGACAGTGCCCTTTTTCTTGAATTTGCGAATGATGCTTCCTATGGTCTCTCTTGGTATGTTTATTATCTTTGCAATCTTCTTATAGCCATTGACCTTCCTGTGAAGAGTAATCACCTCTTCTCTTGTCTTCCTGGACCATTCTCTTGACTTCACCATGTTTGTAACCACACCAGTAAATGTCTAGAAGGAGCTGAGTATCACAGTCATTTTAAAGCTGCCTAATTGATGCTTATTATGCTTTATTGCTGCTCCGTGACATCCACAGGTGTTTTCAATACCTGATTGAAAACACTTGAATGAACCTCTGTTCTTCAGAGTGGTAGTCTTTAAGGGTTTGAATAATTGTGTCAATGAAGAATTCACAAAAGAAACATTTACTACTGTATTACAAAACCAATTGATGTCATTTTAGTTGCATATGGTTCTTTAAAAAGTCCTTGTAGGATTTCATTCTGAATACAATTACAAATGTACACTAAATTCCCTAAAACCCTTTACAGCATTGGGGGTTGAATAATTTTGAACACAACTGTATATATATATATATATATATATACTGTATATAGATTAGGTAGGCCGTGTTAATCCAGATGCCAAAATCACGAGTATAGCAGTCTGTAGTGATACCTTTTTTATTGGACTAACGTTACATTTAAAGTACAAGCTTTCGAGAGTGATCCTCCCTTCATCAGGTATAGAAGCTTGCTTCTATACCTGACGAAGGGAGGATTACTATCGAAAGCTTGTACTTTAAATGTAACGTTAGTCCAATAAAAAAGGTATCACTACAGACTGCTATACTCGTGATATATATATATATTTCCAAAATAGTAGCCAGCTCTCTCAGGGTTCCATAAAAAGAAAAATGTATTATTCCATCTTAAAATTCAACGTTTCAGTTCTTCTCCAGGGAACTTTCATCAGGGCAAAGATACATAGGTATATGTATATATAGGTATGTATCTTTGTCCTGATGAAAGTTCCCTGGAGAAGAACTGAAACATTGACTTTTAAGATGGATTAATAAAGCATTTGTTTCATGGAAACCCCGAGAGTTCTGGCTACTATTTTGGAAATACTTACTTGGAGACAGCAGTCAGGCACCAGGGTATTGACCTGAGCAAAAGTGAATCGTGAGTACAAAATCTCCTTTCAATATACTTATATATATATATATATCCCCTTCTGGAAAGGGGATAGTATACGTTATCTATATAATTGGGTGTTGGGGAGGTTGGGTAAAATACAGGTACTTGGGGATAGTTATGGATAGTATAAGGATTAAGTAGTGGGATTGGCCCTGCTGTAGTGGGGAACTTGTGCACTCCCCATTCAAAGCCATAAACAGCTGTTTGCAGCTAGTTTTGGGGGGCCATACTTCTAGCTCTATCTATTTTTAGACTATCCAGGCATTTTGAATTTATTTTGCATTATATATTCATTCATTGGTGGGGCATGCAAAGTTCTTGCTTTTTCACATATTTTCGGTTTGCATGCATAGTCAGGTTTAGAAAACAATTGCTGCCGTATAAAAATGGAATTGGCACCAAAGGGTTAATTGCTGCTGAAAGTTACTTGAATGGAAGCTTAGTGGTGTTATTGGGGCTAGTTAATTCATTTATTGTGGCTAATTAATCAGGTTATGGCTTTGCAGAAAGGCTAAAAGAACACAATTAAATATGTGCAATTCTCCAGTTCCAAGAAGCAAATTGTTTTAAACACTTTTGCTTCAAATAAAATGCCATTCTCCCCTTTGTAAATTGCCATCTTTTCATCCTGTCATGGTAATTTAATTTTACAATCAACCAAATGGCAAATGACCTGTATCTGTGTCAAAACATGTATTTGATGGAATTTATCAAATGTCCCCTTGGAAAATAGCTAGATTGTTACCAAACAAGTACAAATTAAGTAGCACACAAGGATAAAAAAAAACATTGTAGTAATTAGCCAAGAATAACCTTTCCTACTTGTTTTGAGTCAACATCGTTGAAGATATAACTTAACTATAGGCATTACGTTTATTTTTTATGTAGGTCAGAACTGGGGACAGAGGGTGAAGCACTGCATGGGATGAAGGTCTCAGTAACGTTATTATAATGGTTGAGGGCAGTTTTAAAAAGAAGGGTTTAAGTGGGTATTGGGAGAAGTCAGAGGACACATGCATGAAATAAGAGCACTGACTTATGCTCTAGTGTGCATATTTAAGACAAAACAGGTCTGGTTACAGAGTTCTTTCATTTTCCTCCCAGAGTGAGGAGGTCATCACAGACCACTGGGTATTTGCTCACTTTGCCCAATGGGCAGTCCGTGCCGGCTTCAATTCCATTTTCCAATTTTATTTTTGCCTATTTTCAGCAATAGTCTACTCAGCAAGCAATCCGATTTGCTTCATGTCGCTAGTGTTTTCTGCTTTCTAGAGTAAACTATCAGCATCAAAGCAGACCGTGTTTCAAAATGCCATTGAAAGTGTTAGAATACGTTGGTGTCACCAATCACAGTCAAACAAAAGCTAACGTTCAACTATATCTATCTAATGCTATGCATAGCTTTAGTTATCAATGAACACTCATTTTAACCATTCAAGTCTGTGATCAAGTTAAATCTTGAAAAGCACAATCAGGTGCCTGAGGTCAGGTTAACTCTATCTAGACTGGTTTTGGAGATTTTCAAATAATGTTGTTTGCAAATATGCTGGGATATGTTTGTTTCTAGATAAACAAAACATCGGACATATCAGGCAATGTGTACTGTAAGCGGCTAAATCTACCATTTCCCCTCAGAGAGTTGTTGACAATCTCTGTGTTATACTTGGATGGAGAAGCAACAGGTCCATCGAAGCCAACCCATCGACTGGTCAATCTAGTCAAAAACAGTGCATACAGTCTGAATGCATTGTAATGAATGGATGGGCTAGAGTTGTATGTCTGAGTGTGCGTGTAGGTGTATTTGTGTGTGTACTCGTGTGTATGTGTTTGTGAGTGTAGGTAGGTTTGTGCTGATTATAAGGTTAAAGTGTAATTTAAAGGATATTAAAAACTAAAAAAAGTTCCTGCCTGTGGCTTAATGGAAAACCACTTGGTAGTGTAAAGACGGAAACACAATTATTGTATTATGATATGTTTATATAGCATATTTTCAGAAGAGGGAATTGGTGGGGAATTTAACACTTCATTGCAATGTAACTAATTATATAAATAGTTATATATAGTATGCATGCAATGTATTTTTTTGATACTTTTATTCACATGGAATAGTTTGTCCATATCCGTCTATTGCATCATACATATTGACTTATTTACTGTATCTTAAAATTAGCGCTAAGTAGTTCATCTATAGGTAATGACTATGCTTAGCTCCCTGGCTGTAAATACCAAGCTATTGGATTTTAAAGTCTATGATAAATCATGTACTACTTATAATCTCAGACCTTTTGCTCTGTCATCACTTCTGAAGTAATTATTGGCTATTACTTAAGACATACCTTGAAATGTTAAGTGAAAATCCAATTTTTCTCTTTATGAAGTATGCCATCTGATAGCAGATTGCAAAAGTTGGATATTCATTGGTCATGTTTTCTATCCTTAGAACTAAAATAAAGTAAGTATTTGAGAAATTGAGATTACTGTATATCTTTAAATCAATCTCCTAGCATTATCCAAGGGGACATTCTTAAAATAAATATGACAGTTAACATTCACAATACAGTCCATCACAATCTCTATCAATATAAAGAGATAACTCATTATTATGGCACATACAAATGAATGTAAATACATAGTGGGTATGCCAAGTTGGCCAACATCTAAGAGCAATATTACAAAGTTGGTGCCAACTTAACCAGAGCTGTTGTAAACTTACCAGAGCCATTATAGCCTATGGAGCTGTTAAGTTAACAACAGCTCTAGTTAAGTTAGCACCAACTTTGTAATATGGCCCTAAGTCTTTCTAGACAAGAAGATTATATGATAAAGCAATGATACATAAATAATACCATTAAAAATAAGTAATAATTCAATTCTTTAAACTGCCTGGTCATCTATTAACATTTCACAATTAAGAAATATCACTTCTTTACTGATTGTAGTTTTCTAGTACATACTTGTCACGATTCCCTGATCCCAACACGCGGCACACTCTACTACCTAAACTGCCGGACTTTAGAGGAGCCAGATTGTAACTAACCAACATACAGGAAAAACAGATAATACACTGTCAAACGATAGTCCAGGGTCAAGAACCAGAGAGGGTAGTCATACAAGCCAAGGGTTGGTACACAGGGTTAATAATTCACAGCAGGGGTTATGGCACAGAGACTGGTCAAAGGAGACAAACCGAGATCGGTACATGAAGTTAATACACAGAAGCCAAAAGCACATTCTCCGGCAAATGGAAACCTCGTCAGGGCACTGAGTGCAAGGCAATCCTGGAATTTCAAGCTGGGGGCAAATCTCATAGGGCAGCGTCCTAACGCTGCGCCTGCAAGAAGCTACACGTCATTGGGCCATGAGCCCTGTAACCTGGCATATAAAACTGGATGTCGGTGAGCATCCAGGTCGAGAGATATCGCCGGCTGGCTGGAGGGACCGAGAGCCCCCAATGTACTACTTTAGTAACACAATTATCATGCATCCAATGAGCATTTATAATAAATACAGGGTTCCAGGACAACAAAAACTTGGTATAAATCAGCTTGATATGTTTCAGAACATGTAGGTATTTGCCAGATTGAAATACTGGGGGTAACCCAAATTGATTAGATTGAATAATTGACAAAATACTAATGGAAAATAAAACTTAACTTTTACTTGAAAAAGATAAAAACCTCAGAGAGTGTGTTTGATCGACAGACTCAATGCGGTAAGTGTCTGAACATAAGACACTAGTGAATTGCCAGCTTTTGAATGGCAAAACTGCCCCATAATTGCACCATAAGGGGAAATTCCCTTTTCAGTGCAATTTCGGTGCCAATCCGGCTCTCTTTGAATAACCCTGCAAGTATATTTCCATATAACCACTGGCAGGACACAGCAGTTTTATGGAAAATGACTATTGATTACCCAAACAGTATATATATATAAATACACACACACACACACACACACACACACAGGGGCATTCCTCTGTATATTTTTCCCGTAGGTAAGACTTTTTGACAGACAGAGTCCCTCTGCTGGCTAAAAAGTGCTACTATGTTTACATCATGTAGATACAGTATATATATATATATATACCCACTGGCTCTACAGACCTTTACACCTGTGCCACTGCTGCCATGTTAGATTGCCACTCCCACTATACCTAGCCACAGGATAATCCAAAAATAAGGTCACTGGCTCCATGTTGAGTGCAAAAAAAAAAAAGTAAGTTATTTAATTTGGCACTCTGGAATAAATTGTTGCGCCTTTTTTACGCTCACCCTGGAGTCTATGTCCTTATTTTTGGATCATGAGGTTTACATCATAACATGAGCTCTGTTTTTCCATGCAGGAAAAAAATCTCAAAGCTTTATAAAGAATTTCAACACATTGACTGTCATGCCCGATATGTGAAAATGTCAGGGGCATGTTGTGCAGCCCAATTGCAAATGAAAATTATTTGCAATAAATAAAATTCATTTGTATTGCTCCAGAATTAGTATACTCACTATACAGCACTGGTAGGTGATTTTTAGGGTAGGGTTTAGCCAGCCACTTTGCAACCATGAAAATCTGCTTCTTTTGGACTATAAGAAATTGATTATAGACTGGTAATATATAAGGAAGAAACAAAAATGTCACATAATTAGTTGTATAGAATTGAATGCATAAAACGTGTGCAAAAGTATATTATAATATTTTACAATGTGTTTTTTCTTAAATTCGTCTTCAAAAGCACTTTACAACGTGACTCAAGCATGTTAATAAACATAATGACGTTGTTTAGCTAAGAATAAAGATTACTTTTGCTTTGGGAAAAATACCAGTTACATCGAGCAGATTTATTAACTGAACAATCTGAATTCTAAAGTACAAGTCAAACCAGCTACAAATAAGAATGCGGGAAAACAGGAAATAACTTAGGGAAAGAGATAATTATAAACTATTCCAGAGAGAAGTATGTGGTTTCACAAAAGTCAACGTGGTGAAGGCATAGAGTTTTCTGACACATTATGCCATCGTGTGATGTTTTTAATAATTAATGTCCCTACGTTGGCATAGTTTAGCAGTTTCAATTATTAATGCCTTAAAATTGGATAGGTAACACTTCTCATAATATTCTCTTGTATATTTTCTCAGGTTGTAACATAGATCAATGAGTTAATGCGTCTGTTGTGGAAATCTGCGCATAAACTGAAGGTCATAGATTAGAATCCCACTGGATCCATATATTTCATGCTTCTGAGTTTGATGAAGTGATTACCACATCTACTGGGTAATAGTAATGTGATATCACTTACTGCAATGAAGGTTGATACACCAAAGAGGTGAAAATACTACGTAAACGGAATATCAATATATTATTTTTACCAATTGACGAGCACGGATATTTTCATCTATCTTGACCAAAGTTTTTTCACCTCTTCATTTAAAATTAATCTTTTTAAAAATTACTATAACTGTACCTTGGTGAAATTATTATACCCATCCTATGTGGGAGTGAGTGGACATTGCGCAATGTCCAAGATTCACTATCAGGTCTTTTCAGAGAAAGGTGAAACTCAGGAAAGTTGTCAGGAGAAGAGAACAATCTAGACCAAATAGCTGATTTGGAAAATGAGATAAATGGGAGAATTTTTCTGATTTGGCTATTTCGACCTAGAATTTTCATGTCTCCTGCCAATTCTCCTGAGAATTGAATAGACCTGTATGTATCTATATGGGTAAGGTGGGCGCTAGCTCCGATGCGAGGAGAAAGTAAAAAAGTTCAAATATATCACTTAACATACAAGGCAATGGGTATAGTTTTCAGGAATAATCCTGTCCATGGTAGCTGAGACAAATACTATAGCCCACTATTCACCATGAGCCGTCTGTATAATCGCAAAACCATGAAACCATTGTCACTTATGTTTGCATTATGTAAAATGTACTTGTGTGTTTTTATAGACATTACGTTTTGTTGCCTTGGCAACTCTCATAATAAAAAAAATTATATGTACAACTTGTTTGGAACCCATATTGGAATTGAACCATTTCCTATATTCACTATAGTATAGTCTGCATTTTGGGATGGGGCTGGCCTTGCAGTTGATGCCCGGCACCTTGAAGTTGGCAGTATTTCTTGATTATACATTTTTGCATGCTTGCTAACATGTTGGAGACATATTGGTGTTTTTCTGCATTCACTGTTTCATAGTAAGATAGGTTTAAAAAAGATCAGTAATCATCAAGATCAACCATCCACATATCATCATGTCAACTGTTGATGCAAAAGAAAGCAAAAATCTCTTTTGTGCAATTTGGAATTGTGCTCAAAGGGGGAAAAATCCTTTATGATTCCATAATTGCCAACTGGATGGAGTAGAGGTAACATCACTGCTCTGTAACTGTGGAGAGAGACTGTGGAGAAACAGGTTCGATCCCGGCAAGAGCACCTCTCCAGTAAGTGTCCTTGGGCAAGACACCTAACGGTACATACTCGCCACCCAGGACATACTTGAAAATGAGAGAAATCTCAATGTATCCTTCCTGGTAAAATAATTTCTCAAAAATCAATAAATAATAGAATCAGATTTCTTCCTGGATCAACAAGTGATGCATTACAATTCTTTTAATTTTGTATCTCATTTTACCAGGAAAGCATTCAAAGCTTATTTAAATACTTCAACTGAGTTTTATAACACAACATCTATAGGAAGAGAATTATATATATTATTGCATGCCCTTTTTACTTTTGTTCCAGCCACAGTAGGTTGTTTTTTGACCACAACTCCACTATGGGCAGTTCATGTGTAACATTGTATTCCAGCCTGGTCTATCTCACAACAACTGGACAGCTTACAAAAGCTTTAAATGTCTCTATTGTTTATTTATTAAAACACACAAGTGTCATACAATTTAAATGTATTGTATACACACTGCATACAGTTCAAGGCGATTAGTAATATAGAAAATTATTGCAACAGTAAAACAAACACAAAAGTTTGTTAGAATTGTAGTTTATCTCGATTTTGTATGGTAAAGCATTGAAAAACACTCATTAGCATATCAAAAGATCATTTCACACCTTTTTAAAGCAAGATTTGTGTGTCCCCTGTGGAGAAACAAAAAACTTTGTTTTATGCCTCTCCAAGAGAGACATAACACCAATTGCAAATATCAACCCCAATCCTCACTGTAACAAAAAAGTTCAAATAGATTAATGCTGCATTATAGCTGCCAGGGAGAGGACAGAATACAGGGTGCGCTCTGAGGTTACTCACTGCTGTACAGGAATACTATTCAGGGGGTTATAATGTGTGAGAATCTCCAGACAGTATAAATACAAGGTGTTGCTGTAATCTCCATATACAGGCATTAAGCCACATACAGATATAATTTTTATGTTATATTGGTATTTTTTGGAAGCTGCATTACTAATAATCCTATTATGATCACTACAAACCTCCATAAGCAGGAGAACTGCCCATGTTTTAAAAATGTATCTTTATCACAGTTACTTTATCTAGCACAAAAGTTGTTTCTGCCTGTATGATAATAATGCAGACCCAGTTTGAAATTGCATAAGACAAAGGGCACCATCTAGAGCTCAGAATCTTATATTTCAACAATATTTATGTAAAGGATATACAAAAACATAAAAATGAGCAATTTAACATTATTTTTTTAACTATCTCAGAATACCAATTTCCGTGTGAAACTTCTATTTTAGCCTATAATTAATTGTTAATTTATCCCATGTTTCAAATAACAGTTCTGATAAAAAAAATTCAACAAAAACAGCTTTGCAGCAAAGGGGTTAAGTGGCTTTATTTATTTAAAATGTTCTTCCATGCCTGAATTGGTCTGAATTACAGCAGGTCTGTTTTTTTCTGAACATTAACAATCTGTCAATATTTGCAAAACTTCATAAAAGGCTTGATATTTGCCTCAGATAGTATTTGAGTAGCCCTGAGATTTCCTTTATTCAGGTTTGAGTTATACTCTCAAATGATACACCATGTGTATGCTTTGTAATATTATACGGACACATTTTTAATGATATTTCTTCTCCTTGTAAAAAATCCTTTCAGCCAAACTTTGCATTTCTCACTTTCATGTTTAAGCTGATGCTACATCTCAGGTGCCATGATCTACTCTAAGCCCTGTGGCCACTTAGTGAAATTTGAGTGGTCACAGTGACCTGTGTGGTCTCACCTCTCGCTCCCTCTCGCTCTATATTGAAAAGTGCAAAATTCAAACCGTTTACAAAATGTATTTTTAATGGGCAAGTGAGTTTTTTGTTTCAGAATCACTACACATCTCTTTGTGAGGGCTCGCTGCAGTACAAGGATGTACTCTATCACTTGCTGTAGCACTTGTCAAAATATCAGGCACCTGGGACGTTACACCGAAGAAGCTGCTTTAGCCCTCAAAACATTTGCTTCTTCTCTTCTTCATTATATAGAACATATGTGGCGTTGTTGTTTCTTTCAGGTTCTGCCATTATGCCTGTCCACTGTATCTGACAGACTCTATAATAAAAGTATCATTCCTATTATATAGAAAATTTATACATAGAAATCATTATTTGAGCAAACAACAATTATCTGTCTTTGAAATTAAATGGAAAACTCATCTGAATATGGTTTTATCAAATAATGCAAAGTTGTGATAATCTAAACTCATATTTTAATCATTATGGTATTTAAAAGGTTAAATAAAGTTGTGCAATAGCTTCAATATTTTAACAACACAATAGCATCCTGCTCATAAACCTCAAGGAAACACGGAAATTAAACTCTCCAGAAAAGTAATCATTTCCAGGCTTTTACTTTTCTAGTGTCCTTTATTACCTGGATTAATCCACTAGATCATAAACAAATGCCCTTATTTCTAAAGACAAGACTACAAGCTTATCAGTCAAAAACAATGCAGTCAGCATGAAGTTTTATAATGAAAACCTTGATTTCATAAATCATCTAGCACGAGTTGAGGTCAGCTTTAAAAAATTCTTATCAGGTGTAAAATTTCTCATAGTCCCTCATGCTGTTCCATTTATTGAAAACAATAGAACGGATGTCAGCATACAAATGATGAGACACTTTTTGCCAAGAGAAGAATGTTCGCAAATAATAGATTATATCTTGCTGTGTCCTTGAAAAAAAAAAAGGGTGATTAAAACCTATTTTTGCAGATTCCAAAAAAAAATATAGCTTTTTTTTGTATTAGGTAAAAGAAAGCCCTATTTTAATCTTTAAGCTTGAATTAAATTAATAGAAATTATATTGGCTTTTTTTATGACTCTGTATCATGCCAGCGGTGTCCAGTAAATGCCTTTGACATGACACTGAAATATCCAGTACAAAGAAAACGCCTATAGCTGTGTGAGGTCTAATAATATATTTATTTAAAATGGAACGCATAGATTTAATGTGATGGACTCAAAGTGTGCAGATATTCAAAAAGGAACATTATTCTTCATTTCCTGCTAAGACTAGCAGTTAGTACCTAAATATCATGCACAGTTTAGTTATCATCGTGCTTTATCGGGGACATATTACATTTATATCCTAAATAGTTTAACGTCACATTACTTCCTACTCTCCAATTCTTAGTACCCAAATTTAGTTATTTAGTTATATATATATATATATATATTCGTATGTGTGTGTGTGTATTGCTACCTGTATATTCTGTAATTTTCTATCTGTCGTTTTTTCTCTATTTTCTGTTTTCTTTCTGTTTTCCTATTTTTCAATCTACATCTTTGTTTCCAAAATAATATTAATCTGTTATATTATTTATATCTCATATCACTTCTGCTTCTCGCTATCAGATATCATATATTGTGAATTTTTAGATGGATTGAGCAGGTAACTTTAACAGATGCATAACAGAAAAACCTTGACAGCTGTCTAGAGTGCTATGCATGTGCATCTTGTATTGAGATGGCACAGCTGGTATCAGAGTGAGAGTGCAATACGTTTTATGAATGTTTTACAATGTACAAGGAGCATGGACGTGCTCAGATGGTCAGAATACTGGCGTTAGATCTACGTTAGCTTTTGTATTTGTATTTCCCTCTCTCACTATTCCTTCAGCCTGTTGAAAGGTTGTTTATCATTTTTAGTCCCATTAGTTTCCACGGTGAAATCTCTGCTTTTGCTGGGTGTTAATATATGCCTTTTGCAGGGTATTTATATGGTAAAAACAGATTGCTGCAAAGGAGAAAAACTAAAATAAATACACAAACTTAAACCTGGCCATAGATCTCATGCTTACCAGATCGCACTGTCTATATGATAATTTTTCAGTTTGGGTTATCATACAACGGTCACACAAAATGTGCTTCCAGGAACATTATTCGTTATGATGCATGGAATTCAGAGGGACAATAAAAGAGCAACCTGATAACCTGGTAGCAAACCATTTGTGGCTATAGATCATGTTTCCCTTTACATCATAAACTGATCCAGGGCAACATTCCAGTTATAAAGTTTTTGGTGTAAAATGAGGCATCACATCTCTCTCCTTCAACAGCTTGTACATGAATTGCCAATCAATCTTTCACATGTGTTTTAAAAACATTTATCAGATTCTTGTTATCTGGAAGATTATTTTTTGCTAGTCTAGAGATAAAGCTTGTAAAGATTTAGTTATGTTTCATTTTGCACAGGCAGAAGTAAGAGTTGACAGTTGACTATATCCTGGTGGGTTTGTCCTGTAGTGTAGAAAATAAATTCATATTCTATAAATAAGCATTTTATTAGAAGAAATACAATACAGTTTGTAAAGTGTCAAAAATACTGAAGTTGCTCAGAGCGTGTTGTAACTGAATGGTAGATGAGGCTGTAATTCTAAAAATGGATTAACAGCAAACAGGACCAGTAAGCCTAAGAGTAACCAAATACTAGAAGTAACCCTAACCCTAGCCCTAATACATACAAACAGTAACTGCAGTGTTTTGTTCCAGCCGGTACTTGCCGGTACTGAGTACCGGCACCTACCGGCTGAGTACCGGCACTTTAAAAAAAAATATGTTGCAGGAATGCAGTTTCCCGCTGTGGGCAGTTGGGGTTGGTAGCGGAATGCATTAACAGCATTTTGCAAGCAGCCGCTCGACTGGCCTCGTTCCCTCAAGTGCCGCGTTTGCTGTGATGATCCCTCCTCATGAGGCTGCCTCCTCAGTCCTCTGAAGGCTGTGACGCGGCCTACGCTGAGATCTCGTGAGATCTCGAGAGAGCGTGTCCCAGCCTTCAGAGGGCTGAGGAGGCGGGGCCACATGCAGGAGCACTCCTGAGCTGCTCGGAAGAACAGCGGTCCTGAGGCTAGGTAAGTATAGTTCTGGGGGTCCCTCCCTGGCTATAATAATTTCTGGGGGCATGTGTCTGGCTATAATTAATTCCGGGGGCATGTGTATGGCTATAATTAATTATGGGGGTCCCTGTCTGGCTATATTTCATTCTGGGGGTCCCTGCCTGGCTATAACTAATTCTGGGGGTCCCTGCCTGGCTATAATTCATTCTGAGAACATGTGCCTGGTTAAAATTAATTCTGTGGGTCTGTGCCTGGCTATGTTCAATTCTGGGAGTTTGTGC
Organism: Leptobrachium leishanense; assembly: GCA_009667805.1. Lineage (NCBI taxonomy): Eukaryota > Metazoa > Chordata > Amphibia > Anura > Megophryidae > Leptobrachium > Leptobrachium leishanense. Next base: position 331,337,890 of record CM019064.1, on the reverse strand, counting down.
CTGGTTATACATGAAAGTTCAAAATCCTTATCCTTACCTACAAAACCCTCACTAACTCAGCGCCCCACTACCTGTCCTCACTAATCACCAAATACACCCCAGCCCGCTCCCTAAGGTCAAACAGTGACCTGCACCTAGCTTCTCCCCGCATCACCTCTTCCCATGATAGACTGCAGGATTTCTCACGCGCAGCCCCCACTCTCTGGAACGCTCTCCCTCGTGCTGTCAGACTTTCCCCTAACTTCTCTTCCTTCAAACGCTCCCTGAAAACATTCCTATTTAGGGAAGCCTACCACCCAACTCACTGACGCAACCATCAATCACTCTCACCTTACAGTCCTCTCCTCCTGTTTCCAACCCCAACCCTCCTAGATTGTGAGTTCCTACGGGAATAGGGCCCTCATCTCCTCCTGTACTGTTTGCCAAATGTTGTTCAATGTATTGTAACCCTGTCTGTACTGTGCTTATTGTACAGCGCTGCGGAATATGCTGGCGCTTTATAAATAAATAATAATAAAATACTTCTTCTTGTACATATTGCATGAATTAATCTAAATAGTCTAACATCATTCACCGTAAACACTACCACTATAAGAAACCACTACATAAAGAAACATAATTTGTGCCAAAAACCAAATAATGTGTTTTGCTTTTTTAAGTGGCATTGGATTCTGTCTATTTCTTCTTACAAAGCAACGGGACCAAATATTAAAATGTTGTTATTGACTGAACATTTTAAAAACAAGAATGTAGCTTTTCAGGCACATGCTGTTTTTTTGTTTATGAGCATCTCTGTATCAAGACAGCTGATCATGCTGAGGGCTTGTAATGATAGCGTCAGCATATCCCAGCTTGTCAGTGAAACTTCATTCCAGCAATGAAATTAGCTCGTTTTTGGGATGAAAACATTGCAGGAGATCAAGTCAGGCTTTATAACTGATTTCATATAAACAGCAAATTACTCCTTGCAGGTTCTAGTGACTATCAACAATTTAAGTAGCAAGTTTTATATTGCAGCGTGGACAAACGCTGCTCAGGATCCATTTACCTTCAGAGAAGGCTCAGCATTTTTTTTTCCTGGTTATGACTAGGGAAGCAAGGCTAGAGAACATTTTACCTCTAACGTTTTGAAGTGTATTCCATAGAAAAATGCAAAATTAATGATTTAGTGTCATCACCAGATTCATAGATATTATTATTTTGTATTACTATACTGGATCAGTTATAGCTATTTATCAACAGAGAAAGCAAACAGTTGGACCAGATGAAAGTGTTTTTATCTACATAATGTATATTTTACACGAGTAAGTAATTAGAAGCACTATGCTCCAAATGACATGCGCAACGCGTCCTCTGCATTCCTTGCTTTGTGCAGACAACACTTTAGACACATTCAGGGTTATTCAGAGAAAGGGGAAACTCTGGAGAACTTTTGGAGAAGTGAAAATTTGAGGTCAAAATAGCTGATTTGGAAAGTGAGATAAATGGGAGAAATTTTCTGGTTTGGCTATTTTGACCTAGAATTTTCACTTCTCCAAAAGTTCTCCTGAAAGTCACACTTACCTTTCAAATACTCCCATGGCAATCTACCCCTTTTTTCCAGTGGATTGGCCTTCTGACAGACACTCTAGGCCTGGGGAACCTCAGACGTTTGTTTACTCCCTTACATCTGGAAACATGTTAAGGAGAGGGGTCCTTGTGGAGAGGGGTCCTTCAGAACTCAGTATTTCCATTTTTCTCCAATTTTTCCCAAAGTCTCTCAAAGTTAAGTGAGTTATCATAGATCATTGCTTGGCGGCAAGTTTGGGGAAGATGACGCATTTTGTAAGTACACAGCACATCTAAACTGCAAGCAACACACTGATGAAATTTAGTCTGCATTGCAGCAGGAGATAATTTATAGCCATGTTTATCTGTTATGGTATGGTATAGGAGACACAAATAAAAATCATGGAAAGAAAACTGCCTGGTCTTTCAAAAAATATATTATTTGGGGTATAATTAAACAATGGAGTGGGGAGAAACATACACATTTATTATAAAATGCAGGTGAGATTTCCCATACATCCTCCACATCTGCTTACCATACAAATCCATTGGTTTAAGAGTCTGTAGACTGTCATTATCATTGGGGAATGTCAAAAGTTTGGCAGTATCATTATTTAAGCACAAGTTGCCATCACAAAAGCCATTATCCCCAGTGGACTTGATTACGATATGGAAGTGGAAGGGGGTGGAAATTTTGTGTTGTTATAAAATATATACCAAAATTAGCATTAGCAAATTAGGAGTGAGATATCTCTGGTTTCAATTTACTGTAAAGAAGTTACAAATAGCAACCTCTGCCCTCACTGTAGCAAACAGCTCAACAAACACTACAGTAAAAGCATTGGTATTTCAAATTACCTAGTCATTTAGCTTGAATGACCCAAGATTGGAGTTAAAACCACACAAATATACCCACTTTGTTCAGACAAAGCAAATCAGTTTTCAAGATGGCTGTGAAGCAAATATATGCGCGGCACATGCCTCAAAAATTATTTCCAGACAAGTTCCACACAGCAAAGAGCATCAAACTCCCACAGAGTCATATAGAATAAAGAAAAGCCAACACAAGGCATGAGGAGCAATGAGCAATGCAAGGAACGAGGAGCAACGCTGGCGATGAAGAACAAAGCAGGGGATGACAGTCGTGGATCAGTGTGTGGGAGTTTCAACAGAGGAACAATTTAGCTCCATTGGTTTATTGTAGATTATAATAGGGTTTATCCAGAGAGGACCGAAATTTCACTGAATTTCGTGCACTCTCGTTCCCCGTGCTTCGAGGAATCAAGTTCCCCGACCTACGGAGAATTCAGCATTCACTGCAGGGTCACCAGCATTTCAATCTCCCAAACCAAAAAACGGCCAAAAATCTGTCAAAAAATGTCCCATTTTCGGCCATTGGGCTAAATTAAATCAAGACCTTGGTTCCAATCTGAGAGGATCATCTGGTAGGCTAGATTTATTAATTTCATGATTATTACCTCAAGTGTAAATGGACTTGATTTCTTATCTGCCTAGATTGTTATGATAAATCTGATTTGGAAGACAACTCATCTTCCTTTTACACCAGACAGATCTCAAACTGCATATTCAGCTCAACATTCATATATGCTTATGTCATTCATCCAGACCGCTTATCCTCTTCCATTTATTCTTAGTTCTTTCCATATAAATTTCCATTAATGCAGATCTGAATATTTTTTAGTCCCATTAACAATATAAATGGAAATGCTGCCTCTCAATTTACTGTATTATTTTTATTCATGACCTGCTCTGTAATACAGTATTGCCTTACTTAAATTGTAAAATCTGTTTCACATAATTAATCCATTAATTGTATGCATACAAAAGTAGAACTGATCCATAAAATGAGTTTGTAACCAGAACCAGCATTCGGTATAATTGGATATCATTTTGAAATATTATATTTAGAAACGTGTTAATTACTTCGGTCAGTTGATTGAGTGACTTAAAAACATAATTCTATTTCAAAATGGTTTAATAATTGCAATCTAATGGGAGAAGGCTGAAACTGCATAGCAGGGATTATGGATAACACATGATTTGTTTAACATCTCATTTAATACAGAAACGTATGCAAACATGAAAAAGTTGAGTTTAAATAAGAATAAATGCTCCATAATCAAATTTGGAAGTTGTCATCTATAGAGTATTAATGCATCCTATCATTATTATGAACGAGGCAATCATTCATGGTTTTACATGTGTATATATAACAAAATATTTTATTTCATATATTTAAATTTAGATTTAAATCACTCTTACATAAAAAACCTTAATCAGTATAAAGTGAACAATAATACTCCAAAATAGGCAAAATATACACAATAACCGCAGCAGAGATTGTGGTTATTGTGTATATTTTGCCTATTTTTCATTATATGTCATTTTTGTTCAAATAGCAAAAAGTTACACAAATCACAGAAAAAAATAGGAAAGAATTAACGCATCAATATCAGCCAATATATAATATATGATTGAAAAGTGATTTTAATATACATTTAAAAGATTGCTGTTTAACTATCGTTATGGACAAGTCTGACAAAGACCTCTCTGTATGCCGAAATTAATAGTGGGAGAAAGGTCAATAAAAATTCTAAAACTCTGGAGTTTTGGGATATGTATTTATCTTGACATATAAGCTGGGTTTGAGAGGTGACCTAGACTTTGCATCCTTTTTGAGACATGTTGAACCGACTGTCCATCAACCGGTTTCTTCTCTGCTAAAATATGTGAATAAGCAGTCAGAAACATTATATAGGATAAATAACAAATGCATAATACCAGAGAAGCGCGTTCAAATTTGAAATAAATCCCTTACAGCGAAGACATGAATATTGTAGAATGCGATGACCTTCATCACTTGAGATATTTTTTTTAAGTGGAATGAAGACATTTAGGGAGGAGATAAATGAAATTAGTGTAGTGGGTGTTACTGCCAAAGATACATGAAGGAATTTAGCTGGGGATTGTTCAGTTTCCAGAAGTATGCTAATTAATTGTGTAAAGATCAACACCTTACTGAGAATGTTCTGGGTCCTGCATAGGCACATGTTAACAGGGCATTAAGGGGCATAAAATAAAGTAGGGATAATACAAAGTATACAGAATAGATCTACATTTCAGCTATAGTGGGGACATTTGCTTTTCTAGCGTAAATGGTTTGAAGAACATCACAGTACAGTGAATAACATCTTCAATGAGTGAATAAACCTCTGTGCCTGTTCAAAGAATTCTTGAATGTCATGTTCTCAAGGTCTCAGTTCATACTTCAGATTAATAGGGGGCAAAAAGAGATAGGCACTATGGAAATAATGAATGCAATTTTGGTTCAATTCAGTTACAAGGACAAATTAAGAGTACTGTCCCATATGGATGCTCAATGGATATCACATAAAGGAAAACTATTTTCCAATGAACTTATAACTGACACAAAACACCTTAACTTTATGGATAGTAGTTGAATAAACTGCAAAATTCACAAGTATGCATTATTTACTTTTAACCATCAATACAGGATAAAATAAGTCAGAGTCAAATGTCCACTATTCTATGTAATAAAATGCTGGTTAGTAATTATTATTATTATTATTTAGTAGTAGTATTTCTACAACTGCTATTACTACTACTACTAATTATAATACTATTGTACAGAATTCTTGACGCACCTAAGGTTTCATATGTGCACTTTGGGTCTGCCAATGTGATGCTCTTAAAATATGATCAAATTAGTTCTGCATGAGACTGATGTTTGCCAAGAGCGTGACAGTAAATGTAACCCTCATGATAAACCAAGGGGGTAATATTGATGTTAAGAGGTAACAATTCAATTATGCCATTGTGCTAATGCAAGTAAAATGTAATTCATCCTACTATTTAACCTTCACAAATGCACCCATTCCAGATAGCTCTATCTGCCATTGACATCTTTCTGTTTACAAACACTGATAACTCATGTCTACAAAAGTTCCGAAGGGAAGCACCAATTCTATGGAAGTCTGTCTGACTCTCTCCTAATATTCAGTCCTCAAAGAAATCCATTAAACCCCATCTTTTCAGGTTGGTGTATCAAATTCCTGAATAGTCTCACATTTTACACCAGTTTTATTCACGTCACTAAAGTTCTGCATTCCCCAACACTGGTGACTTTGACCACAAACAAGTTGTTATTACTGATATTCTGCTCATCTGAGCACGTCCCTTCACACCGATTGTTTCTCTTTTTTTATATTTGTAATTTTGTTAATGTGGTTTATTTTAGATTTTATAAATTTATTTCCAATAATGCTTTAAAAGTGATGATAATATTAATAATAATAATAGATCCTAAAAACAGCAATAGATTGGGCAAACTATTGATTGAGGTTAGATACGTTTGAATGTTTCTTGCATACTGTATTAACTAATTTTTCTCAGCACTTACAAGATTATACTGTTTTTGTTCTGAATAACATAAACTTGTAATTACTTCTTATTACTAACTAGGGCAATGTTGTGGATTTCTCAAAGTATAGGATAAACACAAGAAAATAAGGCACAGTTGCTGCTTAACCTATTATATCAAAACTGTAACAATGGCTTGTTTACTATTAGTTACTGCTCCTGCCACAGCCATTGAGGCTTCACTTTTATTAGAAGTCTTGGTGTGAAATACATTTGAGTCATTACTGATGTACAGTATATCACAGATGGCATGATTAGTATAATATTTTTTTCTTTTATTATCTAGGTAAAAGAACATGTTAGTGCTGACATAACACATGTAATAAGACTTCTTCTCAATTACTAATAACAAACCCCAAATTTTATCTGTAAAAATCATATTAATAGTAATTCATATGGCAGGACCTTCAGTAGTTTAATGATATTTGGTCCTGGTGTGTTACTACAAACCTTTAATCCAAATAAATAAATTTAACCAGTAACTTTATTACCTCAAGCCTAAAGAAATACTGTTTAATCAGCGAACATTCAAACTGGTAAAAGTTAAATCCCTTCACTACAAGGATCATGCTTAGTCAAGTTTTGAAGGCTTGCAAAGATGCCCCAAATTTGAGTAAATGCAATATTAACACATACACACACAAAAATAAACAGATGTACAAGCACATATAAATACATGTACATACTTGCACATATTCGTATTTGTTCGTACGTGCATGTTTAAATATATGTACACACATGCATGCTTGTATAAATAAATGTACCCACACATTTAAATATACATTTAAACACCCATATAGCTATACGTACACAATTTATAGTACATATTGTTTAAATATTTTTTGGAAGAAGTTTTAAAAAGCTAGAAATTAATTGACACAGAACTTGCGTTAATGCCTAGAGTTTAAGTTCTCAATCAAACATTAAAAATCATGGAAATTCCAGACTTAAACTGCTCCTGTGAGTGAATGTGTGTAATACTTTATCCACTACCCAGTCTGTAATTCTGTGGGAGTCATCTCATCTGTACTATGTTGTGTTCGTTTTTTTTTTTGGAAAACCACTGCACTAATCTGAGGAGTGGAGCAATAACGGGGGATCGCCTCACGGATCCAAAAGTGCAATATACTGAGCCATTCATCTGAATGCTCATAATCAAGTGAGTGGGATCAACTATATGTTATCTCTTTATTTATTTTCACCATATATTTTTCATTGCTTAGAGGTGCTTGAGGTGCTCCTATACAAAGTGTTCGAAGAAAGTGTTGAATTTTTGAAGATCGAACTTTTGTGGTGGAGTTTGTATGGGATATACCAACATTACTCTGGAAAACAGCAGGTGCATTTGATGACTGTATGATATAAATATTGTGACATAAGGAAAGGGAAAGTCATCGAGGGACGATATATTTCTCCTCGTTTTCTGTTCTATGTACAGCACTAGCGGAACCCAGATCGGTTTTTGCGCTGACTTTGGGTCTGAATAATCCAGCTCGGGATTTGTGTCTCTCCCCTGGATAGTTAATTGCTTAATGATTTGATATCCAGCGAGATAAAAGGGGAAGGCTGAAACATGAGGTTGCTCTGGCCTGGGACTCAGCCTGCATTCTGAGAGAGCTACAAGCTGTATGTATGTGAGTAAAAAGGGTTGCTGAAAGTACTTTTGTTTGGGGAGATGACTGAGATAAGCTCACCACTTGCTAGAGAGGAAACCTGCCTGTTTAGTCAGAGCCTGGATGGCAAGGATTTATTTTCTGTCTTATTTTGTTTTATTGCAACCTTTTAAATAAAAACTGACTGCTGCACAGATTGAAAAAGAACTTTTGCTGCCTGGACTACCTTTTTCCCAGGAAAGGTAACCTCCATTTAAGCTATACCGCCACAACATAACCATTATAGTGTGGAGGCTTTTTATCTCACTTTTTGTCCTCCACCACAGTCACTGTAAGTACTGATTTGCCCTACGGTTCCAAGCTTTCACTGCAACTGGTTACGCCTAACTCCTAGATGATGAGGGTCCAATAAACCCGAAACATGGGAAGTCCGAAGCCATGCTGTTTGGTGATTGGGAGGTGGCTACGGATCCCATTCCCTTCCCCGTCGTCCAGACACCGCACCTCAAGATCCTGGGTGTCTGGTTCGGCAGAGAAGGGGCGGCCCTGAAAAGCTGTCAGGAGCTCTTGTCAAAGGTCAATCAGAAGGTCGGACTCTGGTGTCTAAGACAGAGGTCATTTGCATATCCTACCCAGAGTTCCTTGCTGCATATGGGGAATGCGGTACATGGGGCTCTGGGATGCAGTTCTTTGAATTGCTGTGATGTGCAAATGGCTTCTGCAATAATACTGTAAACATAACCATTATAGCGTGGAGGCTTGTTATCTCACTTTTTGTCCTCCACCACAACCATTGTAAGTACTATCACCAAAAGCCACATCACCCTGCTTTTCTTTTCCCTTCTTTTTTCAAACTAGCATGTTTTATAGCAAACAAACAGAATCATGTAGTTGTAGTTGTGAACATTTATAACACATAATGGGCCATATTACATACTTGGTGCTAACTTAACCAGAGCTGTTGTAAACTTCCCAGAGCCATTATAGCCTATGGAGGTTTTAAGTTTACAACTGCTCTGGTTATGTTAGTACCAACATTGTAATACTGCCCAATATGTATAAACTTTGCTGATAATTTCAGTACAATATGGTAATGGTTAAACCTTCTTCTATCAATGGTATTATCCCCAATTAAGTGCATGGAAAAATAACAGTTAAAACAAAAGTTATATTCCGAATCCAAAATGCTGTGGATATTTATAGACATATATAGTATATCATATTAGTAAAGGTATAGAATATTTTCCTACGACTATTGCAGAGAAATCATTTAAAGAATCACCAATGTTTCATTTTATTTATTTATTTATTTTACTAAAGATCACACATTTTTCAAAAGCCTATAGTGGAAAATACCCCTTTGCGAAATCAATTTGTGCCAGATATATCTTCTCTGCTGGTCCAAATGACATTTTCTATTTCCAAAAATTTAAGCTGGGCAAACTGTGACCGTCATTGATTAAATGTGCTGGCTTACTGTTTCATCATTTTTTTCCCGTGATAGTATATCCAGCCTTACTGTAGATATTTTGTCTGGTTTTTTTCTGCACACTGAACACTTTTGATAAAATTGCTCACAATTTCTATATTAACACATTATATTAAAATTGCAGCTACCTTAATGCATCCAAAATGAATCAAAATAAAGTAAAATTCAAAAAATACTTCATAAAAAATCCTGTTTTTTAAAGTGTATTTAAATGTTTTGTCACTGTTCTTTAAGCGCTTAATGGTGTAGTAAACTTTGTAAAGGACCCTGGGTGATAAAAAGAGGGTTGAAGATGTGGATCAGTGGGAAAAGGGTTAAATATATGTAATTAATCTGCACCATACCCAAAACAATATTTTAAAAAAAAATCCCCCTATGAACACAACTCGCACTGGAATTATTGTGGAAGCTGCCTCCACCAAGACCAACAGGCTTATTCAGAGAGAGCCGATCTGGCCCCAAAATTGCACTGAACAGTGAATTTCCCCCGTACGGTGCCATTTCGTGGCCATTCGGCTATTCAGAAAGCAGGCAGTTTACCAAATTTTGGCGAATTGCCAGCAAACACGGTGCCTGTTCGACGGCATTGAAATCCCAATAGAGAATCAATGGTTAATCTATTCAGAGAACACCGAACAGCAGAGAAATGTCAGAAATGCCCTGATGTTTGGTGGTTTCATTCGGCAGGTTAAAAATATTCCCGCTTTCATCTAAAAGAATAAACGTTTTATTATATATTAATATGCAGCAAAACGTCTCTTTATTTATTTGTTTCGGATTTTTTTAATGCATTTTTTGGGATTTTTTTCAGCAATTTTTTTTCCAAATTTTATTGACTTATTCTATTTTTTTTTTAAAAAAAATCTGTAACAGACCTTTTATTATACATAGGACCTTCTATGTTAATTCCAGACATTTCCATTCAGTAGTTTCTTTGCAAACAACATTTTAATTTTTACACTTTCGATTGTTTTATTTTTTATTTTAACACCGTTCGTCAACTTGTCGCCTCTTTCCAGCAGCTGGTCGGCGTTGTGTTCGGCAAAACGTTGGTTTTCTCCAGATGCGTTTGGCGTGTTTTCTGCGGCGGTCTGAACTGATACGTTACTTTTCAACCGATTTTTGGATCCGTTCCCTGAATGCTGAATTCACCGCAAGGTTGGGGAATTTGATTCCCCAAAGTGCAGGGAACGAGAGAGCACTGAAATGTTGGCAACATTTGGATGCTCTCTGAATAACCCCTCAAGTTTTAAAAATGGGGAGTCCTCGGGTTCCCCATTCAAATTGGAGAAAAACCCACAAACCGCAATTTAGCAGACATATCTAAAAATACATGCTAGTATATTGGTCTCTTTTGTAGTGAGAATCGTATACCAGATAAAGGCAGAACTAATAAAGGAACATCCGTTATGAACAAAAATAGCCACAATACATACATATAAATATACATAAATACAAAATTGCACTAAGTAAAAGGATTAAACCTAAAAGAGTCATGTGCTAGCAGAATGAGTATTCCAACAATCTGTTAAAGTTCTCTTAATATTGCTCTGTACCAGGTAACTTTTGTAGGAAATAGCAATCTACTATACACATGGGCCTCAATTTAACTCATCTGGATAAGGATTATTGAATGATTACAATCTGCTAGAAAACATCAAATTATTTATCCACAAAAATTCCCTTATATTTTATTGGTGACTTCTATAGACAAGTCATTTTAATTGTTTCATATTGTTATCATTGGTACATACGTAGGCCTTGGTTTGGAGCTCAGGATGGATTAAAAATCTTCTTCGTACTAAAAATAATTTATACCTTTTATGTTCCTTTTGGGTTGCACTCCGGAGTAGAAATTATAGTTTTAAGAGTGATTTTATGAGAGGAGAATATAAATTTTCCTAAACTAGCTAGAAATGCAGCATGTCTTATATTTTTCTACAGATGCTTTGGCTGTAATTGGAACCTGGTGTGTTTCCGTCCATGAATCAAACCCATCAATTGGATACCAGACATAGTATGCTTTGCATATCTGAAGATCACAATATCAAATTACCTTAATACAGTATATGCCTTATTGAATCACCATCTGGATACCTGCAGCTTTCTTGTAGCAGCTGTAGTACATGCTGATATAAAGAGTGGTCACATTCTATGCTCGTGAAATCATTGATTTGATTTCCTGTGAGTGCGATTCATAAGATAGTTTATAAGTTGATATACTCTTTTATCTCATTTTTAAAATGTATATTTACTTGTACTAAAACAGGTTTTCATATATAAAACTAGTAATAAGTTGTAGCAGTGATAATTTTGCTGTTATTCCCTAGCAACATACGTTAAAATGCATTCTTAAGTCGTGTAATATATCTGCAAGTTGATATACAGCAAAATACAGAGAAATATGCCATGTTATTTCATTTAGTTGGGCCCGAGCAAGTGTAAAAGACTCCTAGTATGATCCTGTGTGGACTTGCTTTTGAATCCAATAAATGGATGAATGGACTAGAAGATCCTGCAACTTTGAAATCTCAATATGCATTGTGAATTCTTTGATAAGTTAACATGACGTTCTTCATAAAGAAGCTTCGGAAAATGACGAGTATAGCTTTTGCCTGGAAACAGTAATCCTGGGAATTACAATGATGTGGGGGCTGGGTGTTCCCTATCATAAATCGTCACTGGAAACCTGCCAAAGTCAAACAATAAGATTTTCCAGCCCACGTAGAAGGAATTTTTTCCCAGTATGTTGCACATTGGCAAGCATTTCAGACTGGGTTTTTTGCCTTCTTTTGGATCAACAGCAGTAGGTGATGTGGGAGAGGCTGAACCCGATGGACGCATGTCTTTTTTCAGCCTATGTAAACTATGTTAACGTCAACTGACCATGCCATTATCAGATTAGGAATTCGCAACCAACCAACAGTTGTGAGTTGACATAATAACCAGCCAAAACAAGCCAAAATGGGGTCGTATTAAAACCGTCAATTAAATCAGCTTAGTGCGGCATAAAGAAAAGAACACAGAAAAAAACGAGTTTCCAACATGTTTGTAAATACACACAAAAAAAGTCAGAAGTGCAGAAAAACATGCAAATCCTCACATGAATATCTCGGTTGCCATCTCCAAAGTGGCCAGCTCCTTAGCAAGGCAAAGGTACATTTTAGAAGTAGAGCAACCACAGCCCTCCAGATGTTTTGGAACTACATTTCCAGTGAACCTTTGCCATCCTAATGAGTGGCTGAGCATTACGGGAGGTATAGTTCCGAAACATCTGCAGGGCAAATGTTTCTGATCCCTGCTTTAGAGATTGCCAGAACCATCCCAACCATTCATGAGTACAACTATATTCTGTCCATCGGAGGAGCAGCAAAGACAGCAATTCTGAATCAGCAGTTATAAACTAAATATATTGAGAAAGAAACATGGATGTAAGAGTTTGTCTCCTGGGATATCACTTGAGATATATTATCTATAACCAAAATATATATATGAAAAAAGCAAACACTTCTGTACAGGAATGCTTCCATCCTTAGGGGAATACTTTAGATAGGGAATTCATAAACCTGAAAACCTCAAGTCTTTCTATTAATCATTTTTATAGTAATAAGATATTAGTTAGAAGAACAATATTAGTATTACTCAGCTACTAAAATTAGAAAACTGCAGACAGATGATGCCAGAAACTCATAGTCACAAAGAAGTGATGTCCGATGGCTCTATTAAGATCGTATAAATTTGGGGGGGGTAAGAAATGGGTACTTTTAATAGTTTCCATTAACTGCTGCTGACCTGTCAGTTTCATTGCCTTCCAAATATACAAAATGTGAGTTGATTTTATATGACAAATTAAGTAATTATTCAGTAAATCCAATGGCTAATTGCACACAGGAACCTCTGGGAAACATATGACAAATCTGCATCTGATTCTAAAAGGCAGAAAAGCAGATGAAGTTAATAACCTCTCAAATGCTGACAGGTTTGAAAGTACCTGAAATGCATCATTTCTCCAGACATATTCCTTGCTTTAGCAAAATGAAATATTCTAACTGTACCCGTCTGTCCTGCAATAACTTTAATGACTGCAGAAGCAATGGAGCCACTCAGCATTACCCACATCACCTTGATAACGAAATTTCCAAATGAGACCGAGGTGACACAGAAAATGCACATTATTTTCGCTGACTGTGTAAATTTTTTTTCCTCCATAATTAATGAGCTGATCATAATGTTAAAGAGAAACTTGTATTTGGATCATATTTGATTAATGTATACATTTAAATGAAGGGAAGCTAATTATGCTTGACATCCTCCTCCTAAAATTAAACTCTAATTGGGAATTATGAGTGCAGAATATAAAACACACACACACCATTTCATTACAGAAAGGAGCATTGGTCTATTTGTGCTTTAAACCAATCCTTAAATAATGAATTATAAATTAAATTGATAACTTACATATACATATATATATATAAATATATACTGTATATATGAAACAGTACATTGAAAAAGTTTATAAGAATGCCTCAACATGTATGAAAAATGTACGATTCCTGATAACCCATATTTCTATGCTCTGGTTTATAGAGTGTTCCTGTACTATTCTTGATAGTAGAACAAGACCGACTATACTTGATTTGCAAGGCACCTCCTGGTTCCTGGATATTAAGTATAGCTGATATGGTGTTCTGCTGGAGAAATGCAAAGGAAGTACGTGATACAGACATATTATGGGGTGACACCCAACTCTAAAAAAAGAGGAGCAGTGTATCCCCCTGGACGTTTAAAATACCAATCACCCACATTCGGCATGAACCCTGCTATCAATAATGGTAATAGCAAACAAAAAGAAATAGAGGTCTACAATACAGAGACCTCCTGGTGACTGACACTCATAGCACGGACAAAAGGGAATAAAACTTAGCTTTTATTGGTAGTATAAAAATAGAATACTAACAAAGAACAAACATGATAATAAAATATTGAGCGTGACTGGTCAAAAGATTGTGACCCGTATGTGTACCCGCTTGTAACAGGTACAGGGGCACGCTTATGTAGTATCTTACCCTCACTGGATAGAATTAATTATTTAGTGTTGAGGATAGCTATATGGGCCTTTTGACCAGTCTAGTCTCTGTAGTGTAGACCTCTTTTTTCTTTGCAATGCAAAGGGATTCTGTTTATTGTGAACAAATGTACATTTGCATTTTGGCCCCAAAACACACAGCGCAGGTTTTAGCAATGTGGGCATGATGCTTGCGGTGCTAACACTTTTTAAAACCAGCTGAGAATTAAGTTTTAATGACATCTTTCCAACTGATCCCGCACAGAGACCAGAATTGCAGTACCTCCTTTTGGCCAACAGATGGAGACATCTGCCTGCCAAATAGGTTATTACAGTAAGAAGTACAGTAAGAATTTATTCCTGAAATGACAAAAAATTGGACATTACAGTCAATGTGTTGAAATTATTTTTCATGTTTCCTGCTTTGAACCATGAAGATCAAGTTATAATGTAAGTGTAGTAGCACTTTTGGGACAGCATAGGGAATCCTTTGTCTTTCAAAATGGGATTTCCTACAGTCAACATAGACAGAGGGACAGAGGGTAATGGAAAGTCATTTTCCATAAAACTATTCTGTCCAGACAAAGGTTTTATGTAAATTCACTTGGCAGTGAAAGAATTAAATATTTGTACATCTTGTAATCTACTTCAGCTGATGAGATATAACTAGTCAGATGGTAGGAACATTAAAGGGATATGCCTGTACTGTTTTATTGCAATCTAAATATATGCTACCCATTTCAAATTTCAAATCAAATTTCCCCACCCTGCAGTGAATTCAGCATTCACCGCTGGGTCCCCAGAGTGCAGGGAAGAGACTCAAAAATACGCCGCAAAACCACTGCAAAACTGCCGAACACACCCCAAAAAAGCGTAGAAAACCCGCCGTGAAATTGCATCCGACATGATCCGAAGTATTGGAATACTCAACCCGCAGCAAAAAACATGCCGAACACGTCCGGCAAAAGCAGACGAGCCGCCGAACACAGCGCAGACAGCCGCCGGAAAAAGCTGACAAGCTGACAAACGGGTAAAGAGAAAAAAAAGACCATTGAAAGTGTCAAAATTAATATGCTGTTTGCAAAAAAAACTACTGGACGTAAATGTCTGGAATTAACATATAAGATCCTATGAATGATAATAAAAAGGTCTGTTACAGAAAAAAAAAAAATCTATTAACAATGAAAGGGAAAATAAATCGCTGGAAAAAATAAAAAAAAATGCCTAAAAGATCGTAAAAAAAAACAATCAATAAATAAAGACTTTTTACTGCAGGTTAAAAGAATAAATGATTTAATAGATATGGTATATAATGGGAATATTTTTAGCATTGAAACCTATGGGATTCACCTACTGAATGAAACCACTAAACATCAGGGCATTTCTCTGACATTTCTCTGCTGTTCGGTGTTCTGTGAATAGATTAACCATTGCTTTTCGATGGGGACTTCTCTGCTGTCGAACAGGCACCGTACTTGCTGGCAATTCACCAAAATTTGACAAACTGCCTGCTTTCTGATTAGCCAAATGACCACGAAATGGCACCTACGGGGAAATTCACAGCTCGGTGACATTTCGGGGCCAGACCGGCTCTCTCTGAATGACCCTGTATGTAAATCTTCATTTTTCTTTGATATAAGTGACCCTAGTGGAGTTTGGAATGTCCAGGACAGCACCAGGCCTAAGAACTGGCTGGATGGAGTAGCGGTAACATCACTGCTCTGCATGGAGAGCGCCTGTGAAGTCATAGGTTCGATCCGACGAGCACCTCTCCAGTAAGTGTCCTTGGGCAAGACACCTAACGGTACATACTCACCACCCAGGACATACTTGAAAACGAGAGAAATCTCAATATATCCTTCCTGGTAAAATACTTTCTTAAAACAAAAATATCCCCCAAAGTAAAACAGTAACACATTAGTGTTGACACATATTTAATTTTGAGAATTTTACTGAACTGGAATTTAAAGTGTATATAAAACATTTTAAGAGTTAAAATGGAAAAACAGTTGTGTAGAGAGCACAGTCCTCTTTATACATTGTTATTTGAATTGAAAAATAAGTGATTAATTGGCAACAGTAATAGGAAAACAACTATTATTGTTATATTTCATTCTCATGTAGTGCTATTTTGAATTAAATAGCAATTTCTATGCATTCCAATGCAATAATTCATATAGGAATGCTTGCATGAGGATATTCAACCTAAAATAATGGGTATATTTAGTTTGGTTTATATTACAAACAACATAGGATCATTAACCATGATATGTAAGGAATAATCCCCTAAGATAACGGGATAAATATATTTCAAGAGCAATCATAATAAAATGATAATCATTATAATAGCATCTCTTGAAATGCTGTTATTGTCTCTCCTCTCTCCTACTTCAAAACTCAGCTTCAAACATTTTAACAGCTCATAGTGCAATTCCTGAGTGTAAATGAAAATACTTAAATAATCCTGGGTGACAAAATCATTTTTTTTATACAGGAAAACCTGTTTGCAGAAATGAAACAAATATAAAAACAAGTAGTTTAATAAATATGTATTTATGAGTCAAATTATTGCACAAATTGTCAATGTATCAATATTAAAAAAAAAATGTCATTCTTTGTTTCCACAAATTCTCCTGAACACAAACAACAGGCCTGTGTGATTGTTGATCAAAACAACCATTATAAAGAATTGTCTTGCTAGTATTAAACATCATATTACTAGTTCTTGGGCTTCAAGAAACTCTATACTTCTGCCTAAAGGTTTTATTTAAGCGACAGAGATGTGTACAGATCAAAGATTTGGTCTGTACTATAACCCCTTAATGCCAGGTTCTGCAGCAGACCTTGCCTTCACCCCCCCCCCAACGCAGCTGATGTGCTTTGAGCATCATTGGCTGCAGGGGGACAGCCTGAGTTCAGGCCATCCCACAGCAGCCAAAGGCACGAGGCGTGCGCCAAGTGCTAAACAGGGCCGAGACAGCTTATAGAAGTCCATGGGGCATACTAGTATCAACATCCAGCTCAAGCCGCTGAACCTAATAACGTGAAATTTTGAAGGTAAGTTGTTTTTATGACGTAGGCATCCACTAAGGAAGTATTTTTGGAATTTCTGTCCCTAAGGAGGTGAAAAAAAGGTGTGAATATTTTAAACAGGATACCTATATCTCAAAAACAGAAGATGTTACAGACATGAAAATTAATAATTGGATTCTTCGTGAAAAGTAAAAATAAAAAGTGTTCTACTATTTTCTGAAAATACAGTTAAGGGGGAGGTGAATAAAGGAGTAAAAATGTTTATCAGTATACCTATATTTCAAAAACCAATGATGTTACAGGAGTGAAAATTGATATTTACAATCTTCTTGAAAAATAAAAAAGCGCATATTTTACAATTTTCCAAAAAAACAGTTAAGGGGGGGGTGGAGGTAAATATTTAAACAGGAGACATATATCTAAAAAGACCAAAGGTGTTACATGTGAAAATTGGTATTTTGATTTTTCTTGAAAAATAAAAACATGTATTTTACCATTTTCAGAAAATCGAGTTAAGTGGGGGGGTTAAAAAGTGGGGTGAATATTTTTATCAGTATACCTATATTTCAAAAGCCAAGGATGTTACAGGCATGAAAATTGGTATTTACAATCTTCTTGAAAAATGTAAAAACACGTTTTTTACCATTTTTCAAAAATCCAATTGATACACTGGATCAGCAGATCAGAAGGATGCTGTTACTTTACAAAGAGTGGAGTCTCTATGCAGCTCCTCTCACAGCCATGGCTCACACACGCCCTCACTGCTCCAGCATGTCTACTTCGCTCTCACAACCGGGGCTCGCACACTCCCTCACTACCCCAGCAAGTCTGCTTCCCTCTCACAGCCAGGGCTCTCACACTCCCTCATTGCTCCAGTATGTCTGCTTCCCTCTCACAGCAAAGCCTCACACACACTCTCAATGCTCCAGCGTGGGAGAACCTGTGATATTATTGTGGAATGTCAACCCACCTAAGCTCTGTAATGGCATCAGATTCAAGTAAAAGCACTTCACAGAAATGTGATTGAGGCTATGGTGCTAACCAGTTCTGGTTGGAGGAGTCAGTATACATACCACGAATACCTCTTATATCTTCAGAATATCTGTTTAAATTCAAAAGACTTCAGTTCACCCTAAAGGTTTGTTTTGTGATGACCTCAAGAAATCTCAGGGACAGACTTTGAAGGTAGCAGGGACTGACCTATGAGAAGTCTGCTTCTCACATGGGAAGTTTTTACGTTACCTGTTGCAGAATGAGCTCACCTATCTCTCTGGTGATCTGAGCATCTGAAAGAAGAACCATTAATGTAGTTTACATAGAAGTACTCAAATATTTTTTCTTTCTATATTTTTTGTCTGTCTCATAGTCTGTTTTAGGGATGTGCGTGACCTTTTTTTTTCGTTTCATTTTTTTGGTTCCTTTTCTTCGTTTCGGGTCATTTTGGACCGTTTTTTATTTTGTTTCAGTTCGGTGATTCATTTTATTGGTAGTAATCTACCTCCCATTCTTAAATAAGCAATAAAAAAAACAAAAGAACTCATAAAAAACGAAAAATCAGCTGATCCGAATCACCCAAATCAACGAATCGATCTGAAACGCCAATACTAATCATGCCGAAATTTCAAATTCGATCCGAAATTTTTGGAAGGTCGATATTTTGTTTTCGAAAATGCTCCCGAAATACAAAAATGGTGAATTTCGTCCGAATTTGAGTTGTAGGAGATTTCTGGGAATTTGAATCTGTCTTGGCACTGCCAGGCTATCAGGGACAGTGCGCATCAGTGAGTTGTAGGAGATTTCTGGGAATTTCAATCTGTATTGGCACTGCCAGGCTATCAGGGACAGTGTGTTTCAGTTAGTTGTAGGAGATTTCAGGGAATTTGAATCTGTGTTGGCACTGCCAGGCTATCAGGGACAGTGTGATTCAGTGAGTTGTAGGAGTTTTCTGGGAATTTGAATCTGTGTTGGCACTGCCAGGCTATCAGGGACAGTGTGTTTCAGTGAGTTGTAGGAGATTTCTGGGAATCAGAATCTGTGTTGGCACTGTCAGGCTATCAGGGACAGTGTGTATCAATGATTTGGTGGAGATTTCTGGGAATTTGAATCTGTGTTGGCACTGCCAGGCTATCAGGGACAGTGTGTTTCAGTGAGTTGTAGGAGATTTCTGGGAATTTCAATCTGTATTGGCACTGCCAGGCTATCAGGGACAGTGTGTTTCAGTTAGTTGTAGGAGATTTCTGGGAATTAGAATCTGTGTTGGCACTGCCAGGCTATCAGGGACAGTGTGATTCAGTGAGTTGTAGGAGTTTTCTGGGAATTTGAATCTGTGTTGGCACTGCCAGGCTATCAGGGACAGTGTGTTTCAGTGAGTTGTAGGAGATTTCTGGGAATCAGAATCTGTGTTGGCACTGCCAGGCTATCAGGGACAGTGTGTATCAGTGATTTGTAGGAGATTTCTGTGAATTTTAATCTGTGATGGCACTGCCAGGCTATCAGGGACAGTGTGTTTCAGTGAGTTGTAGGAGATTTCTGGGAATTAGAATCTGTGTTGGCACTGCCAGGCTATCAGGGACAGTGTATTTCAGTGAGTTGTAGGAGTTTTCTGGGAATTTGAATCTGTGTTGGCACTGCCAGGCTATCAGGGACAGTGTGTTTCAGTGAGTTGTAGGAGATTTCTGGGAATCAGAATCTGTGTTGGCACTGCCAGGCTATCAGGGACAGTGTGTATCAGTGAGTTGTAGGAGATTTCTGTGAATTTTAATCTGTGATGGCACTGCCAGGCTATCAGGGACAGTGTGTTTCAGTGAGTTGTAGGAGATTTCTGGGAATTAGAATCTGTGTTGGCACTGCCAGGCTATCAGGGACAGTGTATTTCAGTGAGTTGTAGGAGATTTCTGGGAATTAGAATCTGTGTTGGCACTGTCAGGCTATCAGGGACAGTGTGTATCAATGATTTGGTGGAGATTTCTGGGAATTTGAATCTGTGTTGGCACTGCCAGGCTATCAGGGACAGTGTGTTTCAGTGAGTTGTAGGAGATTTCTGGGAATTTCAATCTGTATTGGCACTGCCAGGCTATCAGGGACAGTGTGTTTCAGTTAGTTGTAGGAGATTTCTGGGAATTTGAATCTGTGTTGGCACTGCCAGACTATCAGGGACAGTGTATTTCAGTGAGTGTGGGAGATTTCTGGGAATTTCAATCTGTGTTGGCACTGCCAGGCTATCAGGGACAGTGTGTTTCAGTGAGTTGTAGGAGTTTTCTGGGAATTTGAATCTGTGTTGGCACTGCCAGGCTATCAGGGACAGTGTGTTTCAGTGAGTTGTAGGAGATTTCTGGGAATTTTAATCTGTGATGGCACTGCCAGGCTATCAGGGACAGTGTGTTTCAGTGAGTTGTAAGAGATTTCTGGGAATTAGAATCTGTGTTGGCACTGCCAGGCTATCAGGGACAGTGTGTTTCAGTGAGTTGTAGGAGATTCTGGTAATTTTAATCTGTGTTGGCACTGCCAGGCTATCAGGGACAGTGTGTTTCATGAGTTGTAAGAGATTTCTGGGAATTTGAATCTGTGTTGGCACTGCCAGGCTATCAGGGACAGTGTGTTTCAGTGAGTTGTAGGAGATTTCTGGGAATTCAATCTGTTTTTGCACTGCCAGGCTATCAGGGACAGTGTGTTTCAAGTTAGTTGTAGGAGATTTCTGGGAATTTTAATCTGTGTTGGCACTGCCAGGCTATCAGGGACAGTGTATTTCAGTGAGTGTGGGAGATTTCTGGGAATTTCAATCTGTGTTGGCACTGCCAGGCTATCAGGGACAGTGTGTTTCAGTGAGTTGTAGGAGTTTTCTGGGAATTTGAATCTGTGTTGGCACTGCCAGGCTATCAGGGACAGTGTGTTTCAGTGAGTTGTAGGAGATTTCTGGGAATCAGAACCTGTGTTGGCACTGCCAGGCTATCAGGGACAGTGTGTTTCAGTGAGTTGTAGGAGATTTCTGGGAATTTTAATCTGTGATGGCACTGCCAGGCTATCAGGGACAGTGTGTTTCAGTGAGTTGTAAGAGATTTCTGGGAATTTGAATCTGTGTTGGCACTGCCAGGCTATCAGGGACAGTGTGTTTCAGTGAGTTGTAGGAGATTTCTGGTAATTTTAATCTGTGATGGCACTGCCAGGCTATCAGGGACAGTGTGTTTCAGTGAGTTGTAAGAGATTTCTGGGAATTGAATCTGTGTTGCACTGCCAGGCTATCAGGGACAGTGTGTTCAGTGAGTTGTAGGAGATTTCTGGTAATTAATCTGTGATGGCACTGCCAGGCTATCAGGGACAGTGTGTTTCAGTGAGTTGTAAGAAGATTTCTGTGAATTTTAATCTGTGATGGCACTGCCAGGCTATCAGGGACAGTGTGTTTCAGTGAGTTGTAGGAGATTTCTGGGAATCAGAATCTGTGTGTTGGCACTGCCAGGCTATCAGGGACAGTGTGTATCAGTGATTTGTAGGAGATTTCTGTGAATTTTAATCTGTGATGGCACTGCCAGGCTATCAGGGACAGTGTGTTTCAGTGAGTTGTAGGAGATTTCTGGGAATTAGAATCTGTGTTGCACTGCCAGGCTATCAGGACAGTGTATTTCAGTGAGTTGTAGGAGATTTCTGGGAATTAGAATCTGTGTTGGCACTGTCAGGCTATCAGGGACAGTGTGTATCAATGATTGGTGGAGATTTCTGGGAATTTGAATCTGTGTTGGCACTGCCAGGCTATCAGGGACAGTGTATCTTTCGAGTGAGTGGGATTTCTGGAATTTCAATCTGTGTTGGCACTGCCAGGCTATCAGGGACAGTGTGTTTCAGTGAGTTGTAGGAGATTTCTGGGAATTTGAATCTGTGTTGGCACTGCAGGCTATCAGGGACAGTGTGTTTCAGTGAGTTGTAGGAGATTTTCTGGGTTAGAATCTGTGTTGGCACTGCCAGGCTATCAGGACAGTGTGTTTCAGTGAGTTGTAGGAGATTTCTGGGAATTTTAATCTGTGTTGGCACTGCCAGGCTATCAGGGACAGTGTGTTTCAGTGAGTTGTAGGAGATTTCTGGGAATTCAGAACTGTGTTGGCACTGCCAGGCTATCAGGGACAGTGTGTTTCAGTGAGTTGTAGGAGATTTCTGGGAATTTTAATCTGTGATGGCACTGCCAGGCTATCAGGGACAGTGTGTTTCAGTGAGTTGTAGGAGATTTCTGGGAATTTGAATCTGTGTTGGCACTGCCAGGCTATCAGGGACAGTGTGTTTCAGTGAGTTGTAGGAGATTTCTGGTAATTTTAATCTGTGATGGCACTGCCAGGCTATCAGGGACAGTGTGTTTCAGTGAGTTGTAAGAGATTTCTGGGAATTTGAATCTGTGTTGGCACTGCCAGGCTATCAGGGACAGTGTGTTTCAGTGAGTTGTAGGAGATTTCTGGTAATTTTAATCTGTGATGGCACTGCCAGGCTATCAGGGACAGTGTGTTTCAGTGAGTTGTAAGAGATTTCTGTGAATTTTAATCTGTGATGGCACTGCCAGGCTATCAGGGACAGTGTGTTTCAGTGAGTTGTAGGAGATTTCTGGGAATTTCAATCTGTATTGGCACTGCCAGGCTATCAGGGACAGTGTGTTTCAGTTAGTTGTAGGAGATTTCTGGGAATTTGAATCTGTCTTGGCACTGCCAGGCTATCAGGGACAGTGCGCATCAGTGAGTTGTAGGAGATTTCTGAGAATTTGAATCTGTGTTGGCACTGCCAGGTTATCAGGGACAGTGTGATTCAGTGAGTTGTAGGAGTTTTCTGGGAATTTGAATCTGTGTTGGCACTGCCAGGCTATCAGGGACAGTGTGTTTCAGTGAGTTGTAGGAGATTTCTGGGAATCAGAATCTGTGTTGGCACTGCCAGGCTATCAGGGACAGTGTGTGTATCAGTGAGTTGTAGGAGATTTCTGTGAATTTAATCTGTGATGGCACTGCCAGGCTATCAGGGACAGTGTGTTCAGTGAGTTGTAGGAGATTTCTGGGAATTAGAATCTGTGTTGGCACTGCCAGGCTATCAGAACAGTGTATTCAGTGAGTTGTAGGAGATTTCTGGGAATTAGAATCTGTGTTGGCACTGTCAGGCTATCAGGGACAGTGTGTATCAATGATTTGGTGGAGATTTCTGGAATTTGAATCTGTGTTGGCACTGCCAGGCTATCAGGGACAGTGTGTTTCAGTGAGTTGTAGGAGATTTCTGGGAATTTCAATCTGTATTGGCACTGCCAGGCTATCAGGGACAGTGTGTTTCAGTTAGTTGTAGGAGATTTCTGGGAATTTGAATCTGTGTTGGCACTGCCAGGCTATCAGGGACAGTGTGATTCAGTGAGTTGTAGGAGTTTTCTGGGAATTGAATCTGTGTTGGCACTGCCAGGCTATCAGGGACAGTGTGTTTCAGTGAGTTGTAGGAGATTTCTGGGAATCAGAATCTGTGTTGGCACTGCCAGGCTATCAGGGACAGTGTGTTATCAGTGATTTGTAGGAGATTTCTGTGAATTTTAATCTGTGATGGCACTGCCAGGCTATCAGGGACAGTGTGTTTCAGTGAGTTGTAGGAGATTTCTGGGAATTAGAATCTGTGTTGGCACTGCCAGGCTATCAGGGACAGTGTATTTCAGTGAGTTGTAGGAGATTTCTGGGAATTAGAATCTGTGTTGCACTGTCAGGCTATCAGGGACAGTGTGTATCAATGATTTGGTGGAGATTTCTGGGAATTTGAATCTGGTTGGCACTGCCAGGCTATCAGGGACAGTGTGTTTCAGTGAGTTGTAGGAGATTTCTGGGAATTTCAATCTGTATTGGCACTGCCAGGCTATCAGGGACAGTGTGTTTCAGTTAGTTGTAGGGATTTCTGGGAATTTGAATCTGTGTTGGCACTGCCAGACTATCAGGGACAGTGTATTCAGTGAGTTGTGGGAGATTTCTGGGAATTTGAATCTGTGTTGGCACTGCCAGGCTATCAGGGACAGTGTGTTTCAGTGAGTTGTAGGAGATTTCTGGGAATTTGAATCTGTGTTGGCACTGCCAGGCTATCAGGGACAGTGTGTTTCAGTGAGTTGTAGGAGATTTCTGGGAATTTTAATCTGTGATGGCACTGCCAGGCTATCAGGGACAGTGTGTTTCAGTGAGTTGTAGGAGATTTCTGGGATTTGAATCTGTGTTGGCACTGCCAGGCTATCAGGGACAGTGTGTTTCAGTGAGTTGTAGGAGATTTCTGGTAATTTTAATCTGTGATGGCACTGCCAGGCTATCAGGGACAGTGTGTTTCAGTGAGTTGTAAGAGATTTCTGGGAATTTGAATCTGTGTTGGCACTGCCAGGCTATCAGGGACAGTGTGTTTCAGTGAGTTGTAGGAGAATTCTGGGAATTAGAATCTGTTTTTGCACTGCCAGGCTATCAGGGACAGTGTGTATCAATGATTTAGTGGAGATTTCTGGAATTTTAATCTGTGTTGGCACTGCCAGGCTGTCAGGGACAGTGTGTGTCAGTGAGTTATACCACAGTTCAGCAAATTTGAATCTGCCTTGGCACAGCCAGGCTATCAGTGTGTATCAGTGAGTTATACCACAGTTCAGCAAATTTGAATCTGTCTTGGCACAGCCTGTTATCAGTGTGTATCTGTGAATTATACCAGAGTTCAGCAAATTTGAATCTGTCTTGGCACAGCCAGGCTATCAGGGACAGTGTGTATCACTGACATAGCATTGTTCTGGAAAATCTGTATATCTTTGATCTAATTCTAGATACCATACAATAACACAGTTTAATCATAGTTCATCTGTTTATCTATTGAAAGTTGAATCTGGCTGTTGCCAGCTATCAGGGTGTTGCAGCCTGCAGGAGAGGAAGTGAATCAGAGAGAGAGTAGACGACATTGGCAGCCTTGCAGGGAAAATATCAGTAAAATCGCCGACTTATGTCAGAGTTCTGAATATCTTTAATCAATATACCAGAGTTGAATCTGAGTTCTACATATCTCCAATCTTTATACCAGAGTTGAATCAGACTTCTGTATATCTCCAATCTTTATACCAGAGTTGAATCAGAGTTCTGTATATCTTTAATCTATATATCACTCACCATGTCAGAAAGACCAAAAAGGACAGACAGACGCTCCCAGACACAGATAAGAGGGAAAGCAGAATCTGTGTCGGAAGGCAGTGCCCCTGGTCATCGTGGACGTGGTGCATCCTCTGCATGGGCACGCTTGTCCTTTCTAACTAGTGCTGGCCATCTTATGCTGCAGCACCATACAGAGGATTTGCAGGATTGGCTAACCAGGCCATCCTCACCCTCTGAGTCCTCTGCCAGCCAGGCTTGTAGTGGTTTACAGTCCACCTCAGCTGCCAAAGCATCTAATGCAGCCTTCATGTCCACAGCTACTTCTGCAGTAACCTCACCAACATACAGCTGAATTGTTTGACTTCAATGACAGTGACATGCTGCTTGAGGATGCGCAGCAACTACAGTGCTTTGATTCAAACTCTGAGGTTGAGGAAGGGAGTATAATCAACCTAGAGGGAGGGGGTGCCAGTGACACACAAATAACTGCAACTCATGTTGCCCGAGCAGCTGCAGCATACTGCCAAGTTGGCTCCAGTGACGAGGAGATAGGGGGTGATGATGAGGTCACTGACTTCACCTGGGTGCCTGATCGAACAGAGGAGTCAAGTGAGGAGGAGGAGGCACAACAAACACGAGGCACAAAATCCTCTATGACCAATCATAGCCAGTCCAAGGCATCAGAAGTCACAGCTGCTCAGGTGCAGAGTGCTGTTGTCTCAAAGCACATGTACAGGAAGTCTGCTGTCTGGGCGTTCTTTAAGAAATGTGCAGCAGACCACACCGCTGCTATTTGTAATCTATGTCAGAAGAGGATCAAGCGTGGGAAAGACATCCCACACTTGGGTACCACGTGCATGAGGCGACATATGACCACCTGCCATGCATCCCATTGGCACAACACTTTGCATAGGTCCTCCTCCACTGTCTCTACCCCCACTATATGTCCTGCCATGTCATTGCCTACAACCTCCACTGACAGGGATGATGCTACAGTAATGGGTGTACAAGGTCCTTCCTCAGAATGTGACAGCATCCCATCAGCTGAAGATTTATGCAGTCAGATTACGTTGCCCCAGCTGCTGCAGCGTAAGAAAAAATATAGTCCCAACAATCCCCAAGCACAGCGTCTAAATGCCAGCTTAGCAAAATTACTCACATTACAGCTGCTGCCTTTCCAGCTGGTGGACTCTGCTTCCTTCCGTGAATTTGCTGAATGTGCTGTACCACAGTGGTAGGTTCCAAAACGCCATTTCTTTTCACGGAAGGCCATTCCAGTACTATACCAGCACGTGGAACACAATGTTATGGAGTCATTGGAAAAGGCAGTCAGCAGCAAGGTGCACATTGCTTTAGACATGTGGTCCAGCAAGTATGGACAGGGCCGTTACATTTCCTTCACGGCACACTGGGTAACTCTGCTTGCAGCTGGGAGGGATCCAGGATGGGGCTCTGTGCTGGAGCTTGCTCATCCACCATGCCTCCAGAAAGCTGCTTATATGAGGTCTGTCTGCTCCACCACCTCTTCCTCCTCCTCCTGCACCTCCTTCAATGTCTCTGGCTAAGTGGCAGTTAAACTGACACGTGGCAGGGGCTACGCAATGGCTCAAGCAAAAACATGCCATACTGTGCTTGAGCTGGTTTGTTTAGGGGACAGGAGCCCCACCGGCCCAGAAATTCTGTCAGCTCTGCAGGGACAGGCAAAGAGATGGTTAACACCATGCCAGCTTCAGCTGGGAATGGTCGTCTGTGATAATGGCAGCAACCTTCTCTCCGCCCTATGCAAAGGTAAATTGACGCATGTACCATGCCTAGCACATGTCCTAAATCTAGTGGTACAGCGTTTCCTAACCAGGTACCTGGGGCTGGCAGAGCTTCTCAGCAAGGCCAAAAAAGTCTGCAGCCACTTCAGACGGTCATTCACAGCAAGTGTTCGCCTGGCAGAAATTCAAAGAGAATTCCACCTTCCCACAAACCGCCTGATCTGTGACATGCCCACCAGGTGGAACCCAACATTGGCAATGCTGCAGCGTCTGCACAAGCAGCAGAGGGTCATCAATGAGTACCTGTGTGAGTATGGCACAAGGACAGGCTCAGGTCAACTTGGTTTCCCCCCCACAGTGGCTGATGATCAAGGATGCATGCACTGTACTGTCACCATTTGAGGAGGCAACGAGGATGGTGAGCAGGGACAGTGCATGCATCAATGACACAATTCCTTTAGAGTTCCTGCTGGAGTGCACTCTGCGGGGAATTATAGATGTGGCACTAGAGGCAGAGCAGCGGGAGGAAGAGGAGGCCTTCCCTAGCTCTCAAGGCCCCAGTCTTTATGCAGACAGCATTCCTGCGGGTCCTCAGATCAGACAGGAGGAGGATGAGGAGGAGGAGGAGGAATATTTAAGTAGTGGGGGCATTGAAGGTGGGGGATTCCTCAAGGGAGGGTTTTGTGTGCCCAGAAACCCAAGGACTAGTACGTGGTTGGGACGAGGAAGTGCATGATGGGGTCATCCTCATTGACCAGGAAGACTTGGAAGCTAATGCCACCTCCAACATACACTGCATGGGCTCCCTTATTATGCAAAACCTGCTAAAGGACCCCAGGATTCGTGCTATCAAGGAGATGGATCATTACTGGTTGGCAAGCCTTCTTGATCCACGATACAAGGGTAAAGTTGCAGAGCTCATCCTGCCCGCACAGAGGGAGGACAGGATGAAAAAACTTGAGGATGCTCTAAAGCGACACTTGTGTAACACCTTTCCAGGCACTGGTAGGTTACCAAGTGATGACACAGGTGCTTCTGAGGCTGCAGATGATCAGAGGAAGGGCGGTGAAGGCCGGGGCCGCTTGACTGATGCCTTTTTATATTTTTTTAGTCCATGACGCCCAGGGACGTCAAATGTAGGCACCCATTGCCAGCATCTTCACCGTATGGTGCAGGACTACCTAGGGGCAAGGGCAGACCTGGATACCTTTACAGCAGATGATCCACTGGCTTACAGCTGTGTTCAAAATAATTCAACCCCAATGCTGTAAAGGGTTTTAGGGAATTTAGTGTACATTTGTAATTGTATTCAGAATGAAATCCTACAAGGACTTTTTAAAGAACCATATGCAACTAAAATGACATCAATTGGTTTTGTAATACAGTAGTAAATGTTTCTTTTGTGAATTCTTCATTGACACAATTATTCAACCCCTTAAAGACTACCACTCTGAAGAACAGAGGTTCATTCAAGTGTTTTCAATCAGGTATTGAAAACACCTGTGGATGTCACGGAGCAGCAATAAAGCATAATAAGCACCAATTAGGCAGCTTTAAAATGACTGTGATACTCAGCTCCTTCTAGACATTTACTGGTGTGGTTACAAACATGGTGAAGTCAAGAGAATGGTCCAGGAAGACAAGAGAAGAGGTGATTACTCTTCACAGGAAGGGCAATGGCTATAAGAAGATTGCAAAGATGTTAAACATACCAAGAGAGACCATAGGAAGCTTCATTCGCAAATTCAAGGCAAAGGGCACTGTTGAAACGCCAACTGGTCGTGGCAGAAAGAAGATGCTGACTTCGACTGCTGTGCGCTACCTGAAGCGTAGAGTGGAGAAAAGTCCCCGTGTGACTGCTGAGGAACTGAGAAAAGATTTGTCAGATGTGGGTACTGAAGTTTCAGCTCAGACAATACGGTGCACACTGCGTAATGAAGGCCTCCATGCCAGAACTCCCAGGCGCACCCCCTTGCTGTCTCCAAAGAATAAGAAGAGTCGATTGCAGTATGCCAAAAGTCATGTGGACAAACCACAGAAGTTTTGGTATAGTGATCTGTGGACTGGTGAAACAAAATTAGAACTGTTTGGGCCCATGGATCAACGCTATGTTTGGAGGAGGAAGAACAAGGCCTATGAAGAAAAGAACACCTTGCCTACTGTGAAGCATGGTGGGGGGTCAATCATGCTTTGGGGCTGTTTTGCTTCTGCAGGTACAGGGAAGCTTCAGCGTGTGTAAGGTACCATGAATTCTCTTCAGTACCAGGAGATATTGGATGACAATGTGATGCAGTCCGTCACAAACCAGAGGCTTGGGAGACGTTGGACCTTTCAACAGGACAATGATCCCAAGCATACCTCCAAGTCCACTAGAGCATGGTTGCAGATTAAAGGCTGGAACATTTTGGAGTGGCCATCGCAGTCACCTGACTTAAATCCGATTGAGAACCTCTGGTGGGACTTAAAGAAAGCAGTTGCAGTGCGCAAGCCTAAGAATGTGACTGAACTGGAGGCTTTGCCCATGACGAATGGGCGAAGATACCCGTAGATCGCTGCAAGACACTTGTGTCAAGCTATGCTTCACATTTAAAAGCTGTTATAACTGTAAAAGGATGTTGTACTAAGTACTAAGATTGAATGTCACTTGGGGGTTGAATAAAACTGATAATGATGTGAGCACAGAAAAGACATTTATGGTTATTTCATTATAAATGTTATGTTATATTTGTCTGACCTACACGTGCCTCTTTGATTTAATTGTAAGCAAGATGACTGAATGATCAAAATCAATGTCAAACTGGCCAAAACACTCAATTTCAGTGGGGGTTGAATAATTTTGAACACAACTGTACATGGGTGTTGAGATTGGATCACTGGCCAGAACTTAACCAATATGCTATGCAGCTACTAGGATGCACCTTCATCCAGTGTGCTTTCTGAAAGGACATTCAGTGCCGTTGGAGGTTTTGTCACAGACAAAAGAGTGCGTCTGTCCACCGACTCTGTAGACCGGCTGACATTTATAAAAATGAATTAGTCCTGGATCAGCAGCTATCAATCCCCTGATGCTGACGTAACTGAATAGATCAGGGATCTCTTCTGCATTCCCAAAACCTCCACCACTGCACTCTTCCACATTACCACAAATGGGTTACGGTGTGAAGGCACTTGCTGCCACCAGAGGTAAAATATTTGGGTGCACTGCCACTGACGCCTTTACCAGATTCATATCATTTTAATATTTGACCGCAGGGTCCAACCCTGCACTCTTCCAGAATACCACAGAGGGGTTACGGTGTGACGGCACTGTTGCCGACACTAAAGGCCCAATTTCAAAGCACCTATTGTTACTTTCATCCAAAGCCTGCATAAGTTTCACCACAATTTAGCCAAAAAAATCACTAAACTTGTTCTGCGTGTCCTAAAACGTCTCCTATTTTCATACAGGCTGCTGCCCCAAGTAGTTGTTTATGAATAGATTAAAGGAAAACCATTAACTGTCATTTGAAATGTAATTTTTTTGTTTTTAAATGTTTCTATACATCCTACAAATCCGCCACTTCACGGGCAGGTTATGGGGACTTCCTAGGCACGATATTTGAAGGATTTTTTTTGATTTTATTCTTAACCTTTATTTCATGGAAAACTCACTGTTCCTTTAAAAATGTTTTTTTAAAAACTTTTTGTCCTTGTTTCCTGTCCCCCAGGGCACTACCCAGACCCCCATACACCTTTTATGGCAAATATCTAGCTTATATGCCCTCTTGGAGGGCACTCTAAAAATAGTACGTTCGGGTCCCATTGACTTACATTGAGTTCAGATCGTGTTCGAGTTCGAACTTGAACTTCTGAAATTGTTCGAGTTCAAAGTCGAACCGAACACGGGGGCGTTCGGCTCATCCCTAGTGAGAGCAAGCACAACAAAGTATAAACACACTCACGTACAGAGATGCATATAAGAACAGTCACTGTTGAGACATCATAACGAGAATTCACATAGCAAAAACCCACTGTGGCGGTATGTGTGTTGTCCGCCTGCGGGTATGCTCCAATCTGCTCCCCCCACTGCGCTTACCGCTGGCCCGACTACCGAGTGACACGGCACTCGGCGTCTCGTGCGACCTGGAGTGACCCTGGGGAGGGGTTGGCGGGCTGTGGAAGGGGACCCCTGAGTGAGACCAGCCCGACCACCAAGTGACACGGCACTCGGCGTCTCGAGCAGCTGGTCTACTGACCTTGTTGGAGAATGGATCATTTGCGGAACGGCCGTTCGGATGAAGGAATCGGGTTTCCTTCGGGTGAGGTTCGGAACTCCTTCGATTACTAATCGGATTTCCTTCGATCGTATATAGTGCTCGATGTACCGAAGCGCGGGAGACGCGCCGCGGTTTCGGATCGGGAAATGGGATCGAAGAGTAGCCGATCGTTCGATCTGGTCGAAGCACGCCCGATGCACCTCTGTTCTGATCCGGGATGCAGACACAGGGTGATCGGTTCGTATCTCGGGATGCCGCACTCTGGAGACCGCGCGGGATCTCAGCAATACGGCCGAAAGTAAAGGACACCAGGCGGAGCTGTATGCACTAGATAATCTGCCTTTATTTTTTTACTTCACATATATTTATAAACAATCACACAGAGTCAGAACAATGGAAATCCCTGCCCGCCCCCACAAGTCTCATTGGCCCTCGCTGGAAGGAGGCACCCGGGTCCCGATTCGTATTGGCGGTTACGAATCGGGGTGTTGCCGATTCGCAACCGGATGGTCCGAATCGGCCATTTTACGATTCGACCGGATGGTCCGAATCGGCCATTTTACGATCCGATCGATTCGACCGGATCCACGAGGCACTGGGAAATGGCGGCGAGCAAGGCACACAATGGGATTTACACACATTTCACAATACACATACGGGGACACTTTTATTACACCACACAATGAAACCACATCTAAATAAAATAACACAAGGGATTCTGCTGGTGCAACAGCACCTAGGAGTCTCTAGGGACCCAAAAGTCACAAAGGACTGTCCCTGGCTGAGGGCGCTGGGCCATTCCGTGACACCCACCAGTAGAAATATGTGGAAAGGTTGTGTGTTCAGTCTATTTGGATTATGTTAGGACATTTCTATTGACAGTTTAGTGTTGGGAAGAAATAGTTGTCAGGTTGTCTGGACTGGCTGTCTCACTAATGCTAATCCAACTAAGGGTAGAAACCTTTTGAACCAGATGTCATTATAACATGGAATACAAGAGTATGCTGTTCTCCGTAATTTCAGTCAACACAATTAAAAGGAATGTGAGAATGCTGCATTATTTTTTATAACTGCAACAAAATAGCAATAATGTTTGCCTACAGCAGCATGTTTACACTGCACTTTTATTGCCAAATCCGGAATTAAATGTACCTGTTGCAAATATACAGCTGTCTGCATAAGGCTGATTAAATAATGAAAAAAAAGTAAAACTATTGACCACATCAGGTTATGCAATGATTAGAAAGTGTGAAAATGTGAGAAGATGTGGGAATTTGACAATGATATTAAAATATATTAATTATTCACTGTGATTATGATTGTATAATTGACGTGAATAGATATGAGGAGGTAAGTGTTAATTTTACTTTGGCAGCAGCAAGATTTCTGATTTTGCAAACTGAAAAGAAGCTGATGTAGTTATATCTTAACAAACTGGAATTCTATTGTTTAGATTTGTTTATTTAATTGGTGCACTGTTTGATTTTAGTTGTTTGATGGCATCAAGGTTTCTCTGAGTTCTCTGTGGGTACTGTTAGTTATAAGCTAATAAACATGAAAACCACTATTGCAATCTGTCCTATCAAGTCATATCAAGTCAATATGTAAATTAGATTCAACTACGTGAAACATTTTTAAACCATAATAGCAAAGGAGTTAAATATTTCAAATTGTGTTATCTGACATTGCCTGAAGACTGTAGTTAAAATTTACATTCTCAAAAAAAAAGAAGACAATACAATTTTTAATATCTACCTACTAATAGATGTCACAAAATATTATTTCAGAAAAAAGGAATCTATTCTAGTTTTTAACCCAGATGGACTGAGGTTTGGGTTCACTTTACATTATTATTCATTGCAAGTGTTATAATATTAATTGCTT
This sequence comes from Leptobrachium leishanense, assembly GCA_009667805.1. Classification (NCBI taxonomy): domain Eukaryota; kingdom Metazoa; phylum Chordata; class Amphibia; order Anura; family Megophryidae; genus Leptobrachium; species Leptobrachium leishanense. Next base: position 331,304,676 of record CM019064.1, on the reverse strand, counting down.
TGGTTTCATAATTAATAGACTGCCATAGCAGAGAAAACCCATGGAAACTAATTATCCATGGTCTATATGAGGAGTAATCCTTCATACTATTGTTCATTGTGATGTGCATTTAAATACAATTGATTATGTGATATGGCAATGCATATACCAAGACTTGAACTTTTACACCTCAACGTCAAATTCTTCTATAGAGCCTTTGCTGTTTTAATACCCCGAGGCTCAGGTCTTGCTCTCTTCTCTTTTACTGTGTATACATTCAGCCCGCAATATAATTCATTCCTTTGGATTTCAGTAGCATCAGAATGCTGATTATATGCTAATCTGTCTCACATCACCAGACCTTTCACTGTACTGTCTTACAATAGTCACTGTCTATTTGGAATTTGATCATTACACCAGCAATGTATTACAACATAAACCTTACTGATAGCCATTCACTATGGAGATTTGACCCCAGATCTGAAATTCTCTATTCCATTGTAAAACTAAGCATCATGGAATAATCTATAAACACTTAACCCTTGTAGCGCTATCACTTTTCTAGTTATATGAGTAGGTAAGACTAAAGGCCCTATTCACAATGTGTTTCGATGCAATTCGCCATATTTCAGAGATTCCATTTCGCCGAAAATACGGTCAATTCACTAATTAGCAAATGAACATTTTACCAAAACTGGAGTCACAGAAGCAGTTATTGATTGTTGGCAAAAACCACCAAATTGCACCAATAACTGCCAAGGGTCGTTATTAATTGGTCTTTTGATATGATATGTAGAGCAACAAGATAAACTATTAGTTATATTTCTAGATATAAAATCAAATCACAACATATTCACTTTCTGTCATCTTTACTTATATAATCTGTTTCTCTATACCATTTATTCTACAGTTCATGAACTATGTGCATTACAACATGATGTTTTGTTCATGACTCCCTCTAACCCCTTCACTACCAATTGCTGTCCCAAAAAATACACTGTCAGAAAGCAGTGGGGTTTTGAATATTAGTTTTAATTAATAATTATACTGTTAGAAGAAAGAATTTTCCCAATTGGCAGAAAGATGTCCCATCTGCTGGCCAAATGGTCTTATTATACTTCTGAGCTCCGTGCAGGATCAGCTGGGGAAAGGTCTGTTAGAGACATTCTCCAGCTGGTTTTTAACAGTGTTAGTAGCTTGGGCATCAATTACAGGGTTGGACACCTTCTGGAGGCCAAATGAAAATGAAATTAATTTAATTAAAAACAAATTTCAGGGCATTGATAAAGCACAGCTCCAGTTCATTTTAACACAATCTCAGGCTGTGTCTGCTTCTGCTGATTGTGAATGCACAATAATGGTGGTGAAGGGGCTACAGGAGCTGTGCTACACTAACACTGTAACTAATGTTCAAGAAACATTTATGGGGAATAAGATCACTTGTGTGGTATAGATCAAAGAAAATAATGTATTGAGTGTTGTATATGGTGATATGATTACTAAAGGAATCATAAATTTAATGCCTTGTGAACATCATGTTCTGTTCATACATGTTTGCTTTATTTGTTGCTAAACATCCAAAAAAGTTGCCTGCTGGTGCTACTTGCTAGTGGCAATGAGATTAGATATAATTTAGTGTGCTGCTGTTTTCAGGTTTTTGCTACATTTGAAATAGGGTTGAAATACATTGCTCAGCAGTTAATGTTTATGTATGTAAATGCGATGTCCCATCTATTTAGTAGTATCCAAGCTTTAGCTACCAATGCAGAATTGACAGGACATTTTATATGGCAGCAGGATCTACAGGAACCACAATGTGATGGTGGTGACCAAGGGCGGACTGACTGGCGTGCCTGAGTTCCCAATGGGGGAGGGACCCGGATTGAGGCCCCATCAGTCTACCATGCTGCCCTTGCAGTGCTGGAACGTCCGTGAAGCATCATGGGGATTCCCTCCCCAGCTTTGAGGACACTCTATGGACATTCTGCATCCCTGCAGTGCTCAGTGCCATACTGGCACCGAGCACGGGCTGCAGCCACAGCGGGCTGACATCTTGGATGTCAGTCATGCTGTGGGACTGCCCCCTCCGAGCCACGGGAGTCATTGTGCATGCGCACAATGACATCATAAACTTGGATTTCCCCTACTGGGCAGAAAAAAATATTATGGGAGATGCAGGGGTCATTTAGACCCCTGTTTCTCCGAACCCATGTATCCTATAAGCATCTGGCCTTTCCATTGATACCCAACTCGAGTATCTTTGTCAAATCGTTTGTATGTAAAAAAGTAAAATAAATAAAAAAAGATTTTTTTTTTCTAAAAGCAGAGGCATTGTTTTTTATCACCTTATAAGGTTAACAATGCCTCTGCACTAAACTATGTATTTTTTCAAATAAATTTTAATATATTTAAACTGATTTTAATAATTCTTAATAATATGTTTTTTAACAATATTATAATTATTTTAATTAAATAAATTTGAATAATATACTGTATTTTATATATAATGTAATAAATAAAACCTTAAATATAATATTTTTTGAGTTTTATTGCCGTGGAGCTCTGTGATATACTCATATACACCACACATTACTGTGAGTTTTATTGTTGTGGAGCTATGTGATGCACTCATACACACTTTACATTACTGCAAGTGTTATTGCTGTGGAGCTCTGTGATATGCTCATACACAGTGCACATTACAGTGAGTTTTATTGCTGTGGAGCTGTTTAATGTGCAGTGTGTCAGTAATGTGGGCTATATTACATTCATCATGCCTGCAGATTTCTCCTTAGCATCCCCATTTTAGTGTGATATTACGGTGCAGGCGCTATACCAGCAGCCTGCATCGTAACATTGCACTAAGACTCAGGATGCTCGTGGCGGCACTAAGCACCAAGAGCATCCCCTCCATGGAGTCCATAGGACTCCATTGAGGCTTCCGCTGCTGGTCACATGACCTGTAGGATCTCACCTCGTGAGATCCGGCAGGTCGGCATAGTGGTTCGCAGAAAGTGACTGGGGGACTTTTTTCCTCCAGTCTCGCTCTGCTCCCGGCGGCAAGAAGAAACGTATTGAGCCACCGTTCTTGCCGAGGGATGAGAGGTGAGTATTTGATTTTTGTGGGGATTTTTAGCTGGTGCTCACTGATTCCGCAGAAGAGGAATCAGTTAGCAGCAGGTCCTAGCTGTGGTTAACTTTTCAGTTAACCGCAGCAGGACGTTAATTAGCTTTAGGACTTTTTAATCCTAGCGCTAATTAACTCGTTGCGCTCCGAATGTTAAGCATAGAGAATGCAAAGTACAGTAAGCTCGTGCTGAAAAGTGCAAGCTCCAAATCGCTAACGGGTTTCTTAACCCGTTAGCGTTCGGATTGTAATATGGTCCGCTCGTGCTAGGCCAACCAAAGCTAACGTTAAAGCTCACACGGGTGAGCGCTAACATTAGCGTTATCAGTGTAATATGGCCCGGTATCTTTTAAAGTGATCGACTGTTTCCCACATTTGTCACAGGGGCATTCTGTGCCGCGTCGCAGCCTTAGCTGCAATAAGTGGGTGACAGCTGCAGCGGCAGAACGGTGGCCATCTGTAAGTCTGAAGGGGGCACAATGGATTCCACAAATCACTGCTGGGAATTTTCTTCACACAATTTTCAAAAGATTATTTTAATGAGTTAAGAAATAAATTCTTTAGCACAACAATGTACATGTGGGTGTTCCATTGCAGCGGGGGGTTATATGGGTGTGGCCTCCTCTGGGTGCAGCCCAAGGGGTCCCATGATCTCCTATTGCCCCGGGGGCCCCATTAGTTGTCAGTCCTCCCCTTGTGGTGAGTACATTTTACTCGATCCTCAGTTGTTGAAGACACAATTTAGCCACAACGACTACTTATTTACGTAGCCATGGTGACAGGAGACTGTTCATCACTCCTCTCCCCTTCCCTGTTGCTGGTTGGTGTAACATACCTTCAAATTGGAGATTTTACATCTCCCTGTATGGCTGACAAACACCTGCTGCTTGCATTACGTGTTATTGAGTACATACTACCAGCACACAAAAAATGGAATATATCTTGCCAAAATTTAGGTATTAGGTGTATTAAGATGATCGGTTGCAAAAGTATCACATTCATATATTTATATATATTTTTTTGCCAGTAAGTTTAGAGTATTGAAACCTAGTAGCACATTAATTAATTTATAAGGATTTAGGAAGAAACCGTCAAATAAATTCATAAAATGTGATTGAGATTTAAAAAAGGCATTTACAAGGTAAGGTGATTATCACAAACTTTTGATCTCAGGCGCCTGTGGAGGGCACGGCATCCTTGTGAAATATGGCATTCTTGGTTGATAAATTGCAGGAAAGTCAGGCAAAATTAAAAATGATGCAACTTGTCAATTTGCAACACTTGATAAATAGGCCCCAAAGGTCTTCTAACTCACATCATTAGCTTCTTGCTGTTGAAACACTTCTAAAGATTATCTTCTACAGCACAAAAAAAGCTACAATTTTTTTTATAGTTCGGGAAGATTTGACCTTAAACTGACTGGGACATTTTAAATAGCTTCCTTATACTTCTATACGTATTACTAGGTCTTAAATTCAATATGTAACCATACAGATATAACACTTTGAAATAAAGGATATGTCTTCAATTACTTCAGAAGTTTGAGGAATACTTTTAGATTTTCAATTTATTATAATTAACATGTTATCGGTTTGAGTTTCACTCTAAGAACTATGATGTATATACTGTATATACATAAACAAAATGTAAAAAGTGATATTAATATTTTCCATGCCGTGAATATCTGATGTAAAAAACATAATTATTATTATTAAATGTCAGCCAGATTACTTGTATAATGTTAGAAATTCATATATTCTGACATGGAATGGTTAGAGGGCTGTTCTTGGGAAACTACAATAAGGAGAAGGAGGTTATAGGGAGAAAGGGTTAAAAGATAGATTAAAGATAGAAAAAAAAGCAAAATTAGTCCGTAAGTCACTTGAATAATTTGTTCACTCTCCTTAAAGGCAAATTGTGCCCCAATTTTTCTAACTTGCAAATGTAGCAACTATGCATTTTTATTTTTCAAGAATCAGGTAGTAATTTTCTTTGGGTAGGATTCACCAAGGCCGCTTTCAGACGAGCGCATTAGGTGCGCCCGTACTGACGTGGCTACCGGCATCTGTCGCAGCGTTGTGATACTGCAACGGGGCCAGTCACATGCTGTGGTGCAGAAGCGACCACGCACAAATCCTCCAGCTGAGGAAGCGAACAGATAGCGAAACACGTTCTGGAAGTATTTGTTTTACTTATTCAATTTTATTTATTTTATTTGAAATAATAAAGCCGCTTTTTAATGATTCATTCGTCCTGTGGTTGCTGAATACCGGGCAAAAGGACGAGAGAACATTCAGACGGTTGAGGGGTGATCCAGCACACTCATTTAAGACGCTGGCTGCATTTACATCCAGTGCCAGGCTTTGAGTACTAAAAAAATGTGAGTGGGAAATTTATATACATTCTAATTTCCAGAATATTATAACAGATCACACTATGTTGATGCATTTCTCTCGAGGTGAACATTGTTGAAATAAGGAAAGAATTACACACATAAAGAGGATCTTGGGAAGAAGCGCGGACCTCACCACATCCATCTATCTACAATATGTCCTTTTGGTTGTTTTTGGGATATACTTCCAAAGTGGGAGAGGACAGCTGCTGATCCTATATACAATTTATTTTCTATAAGAACATTGGATTGAATTACGTCAGGTATCATGTTACCTTAAGTTACAATTTCTACTCTGTATGTTTTACAATTTTAATTTGGTTTCTTATTACATTTGTTAGCCTCCTCGTAAAAACGCTAGACGCGCATTGACAGGGCTGCAAAGGATTGTGCTTTGCAGGGCTGATCGCACTGACTGCACTCAGCAGGGTGGCCAGATGATCGTCAATTGGAAGGAACGTCCACTCTCATGGACGTTCCTTCCACTCTGAAGTACGCTCGTCTGACCCCGGCCTAAGTAGTCAATATGGGTGTGAAGCACCTGATATTAACGCAAAGCATACTGCTGCATTCACAAAGATCTCTGATAGTGCTGTGGGGCAATACCATCCGAGTCCTCACAGTGGTGTTTTCTGGACTTGAAGGTTGGGGAAAATCCAACCATGAGGCTGTGTATCGTATACAAAATATACAAGATGGGTGGATCAGAACTGCAAGGAATGTCATAAGGATCTAGATGAACAAGGGGCTTGGAACAATCAGACTGAGGCTCAGAGCCAAAATGAAGCAGCTTCATGAAGGCTGCTTCATTTTGGTTCTGAGCCTCAGTCTGATTGTTCCAAGCCCTTTGTTCATCTAGATCCTTATGACATTCCTTGCAGTTCTGATCCACCCATCTTGTATATATATCTAGCATTTGTGACGTCACCAGGAGGAGACGCCGGGGTGCGATCAGCGTCATTGTAAGACAGCATCACTCTATCTATTTTTGTATATGTGTATCGTATACAGTTGTGGTGCATTATGGTGCCTTCGTGTTATGCGATCTTGCTGGGTGCGTCAGGTTGCTGGTATAAGGGGGACCTCCGGTCCTCTTATGCCAACCATAAGAATTCCAGTGAATGGATAATATGGAGAGAGTGTAAACCACAGCACATCTCACCTGCACCCCATCCAAAAAAACATGGCCTTAAGAGGTTAATTACATTGGGAGGACCCCTCTTAATCTAAATCTAATGTAAAATCCTTAAAATTAAATAAATTCCCCCACACTAATTAACCCTATAAGAACTAGAGGCCTAAAAAAGTTTATCCCCCTCCCCCAAGCTGTAGCTAAAAAACCCTAATATAACATAAATCTGACATTAAAATAAAATACATTACACTTAATACCTATCATTCGGCGATGCCAGGGAAATCCTACAGGCCGTGGTTTTGCTCAGCATTGAGCCTCATTTAACAAAGTATGCAATTCAATAACATTACATTTTTTTCTAAAATTGATTCAGCCAATGAAAGAAAGAGTTCCACTCATTGGCTAAAGTAGAATAATGTGAACTCATTTTGGCCATATCTACCATATCATATCTTTGGCCAGTCTCTGATTGGCCAGCTTACATCACACCTAATCAGAGAAGGAGGTAAAGAACAGGCAGTTTAAAGTTTGTATTTATTATCTCTTTTTTCAGTGAATATAAACTGATTTAAATGGTATTACAAATGACATTCATTGTGAATTTAGCTACTAGAGCCTAAATTCTTATTACAAACTGTTAAGTTTTTACATTTTGAATATAAGCCAGTTTTATTCCAAGCTGTCTAGGTATTGGTAACAGGTAGGAAAATGTATTCTAATTCAAACATCAGATAAGTAATTTAAGAAGATGAACTAATTTAGTTATATTTGTCAACCTTATCTTACATTAGACATTTGCTTTACAGAAATGTGGTCCTTGACGATATTATTATACTGTAATTGGACACTTTTCAAGGTAGTAATGGTATTCTGGGAATTTTCTTTTAATATTTTGTTTTATTACAATGTCATTGGTATGTCAACTTTCTCATTACTATCTAAATATTTAACACGTAGATTAAAAGTTAATCATAGCTTTATATTTAAACATATGCCAGCTTTAATTTTACAAAAATTAATTGACCAGCCGAATATTGTTGGGATACAGAAATAGTTTATATATATATATATATACAGTGTAGATTTGGTAAGCCGTGTTAGTCCAGATGCCAAGATGCGAGTCCAGATGCCGAAATCAAAGTATAGCAGTAGTAGTGATACCTTTTATATTGCCCAACGTCTGCAAAGCCTCAACCGTACACATGTATGCAGACGGCACCGTAAACTATACCAGCAGACCAAATGTCCCACAGCTGGAGGCGGTGCTGCAATAACAATTCACAGAGGAAGAAAAGTGGATCGCAGATAACAAACTTTTCTAAATACTTACAAAACTGTTGCAATGCTCTTTGGAACAGTACCTAAACTACAAAAATTACAAGCTTCCAATTTATGCGTCAGGACAAAATCAAATGGCACGCTGACCGTAATCACTTCTCTTAAATATCTAGGTATGTGTTTAGACCCAAATCTATCCTTTGGCCCCCTCATCGAAAAACTCTTATCTAAACTTTACCCCAAACTAAGTGCCCTGTACAGAAACAAATCCTGCCTGAGCCCCACGGTAAAAAAACAGGTAGTACAACAAGTGCTTATGCTGGCTATTGAATACAGAGATGTAGTGTATGCAGCTGCCCCGCAAACACAACTTCAGAAACTTACTACATTGTATAACTCATTCTCCTGCTTTGTGCTACAATGTAACTACATGACCCACCATTGTGTCATGTTAAAAGAGCTAAACTGGCCGTTGATGGAATCCAGATGCTCCCTTCACCTTTCCAAATTGGTGTTAAAGAGGTTTTCTGGGACGCTACCACCCTACCTGAATAGACTGCTTCCCCCAGCAGTTCCCTCATCCTATAACCTTCGATCCAGGACCTGCACCTTACTTGCAGTACAACATTACAAAAAGAAAGTGTCTCGATCCTCATTTTCTAATATGTATCAATACCTTGTACACTGATCTTGTAAAGCACTGTGGAATATGCTGTGCTATATAAATAAAGGATATAAAGGATAATAATATTAATAATAATAATTACAGAGGTTTAAACAGCAGGTCTATTATTATTATTATTATTCTTTATTTATAAAGCGCCAGCATATTCTGCAGCGCTGTACAATAGGCACAGTATAGACAGGGTTACAATACATTGAACAACATTTGACAAACAGTACAGGAGGAGATGAGGGCCCTATTCCCGTAGGAACTCTTAATCCCCCCTGCAACGGCTGCTAAAAGCCCAATATTTCAAAGCATTCAGCTGCCAATTTTAAAGTTTTAGCTCTTTGGGCATTATGCCCACAGGGCTAAATCTTTGGTGGCACCTTCTGCTGCCCAAAAGCAAACAAAATTAATGTGCAGCAAACACATTTTATTTGCTTTTGGGCTGCAGATCAGCAGATCGAAATATCTCGATATCAGGGCACCAGAGGTTGCTTTTGAAGCCCGATATATCTCGATATCTGTAGTGAAGGGGTTAAGGTGTAATGAACATTCTACCCAAAAGATGAGATAATTTATTCTCAATCATAAAACCATAGCAAGGCATTTGTTTAATCGCTTATACTCTTAACAGTAAATCATTCATTATAATGTGGAATGTGTTGGCGCTTAATAAATAATAATAAAAACAATAAAACCATTAGCAGCCTTGCTATGGTTTCCACTAGAAAGAGAACTCGTAATCCACATACAGGAAACTTCTCAAAAATGTTCTTTCATTCTTCTTCACTTCTTCACTCTTTGCCGTTTGGGAGATAGGAATAATGTTTTACTGTATCTGCAGTAGAATAGAAATCGTGCAAAGATTTTTTGGAATCCTAGGAAAAGAATCTAGGGTGCTGATGATTTGATCTCAAATTTAATTCTTTTCATTATAAGCTGTTGCTTTCTGTTGTTTGTGTGTTATTTCATAGCAGATGATTATAGGTGATCTGAAGGCACCATGTGTTTTTGTTATATGGAGTATATTTTGTAGATGATGATATATTGTCATATAGAAAGCCGGAAAGGTGATCTTAATAGTGTTGATACATATTGTTTCATTGAAAAATGAGAAGTATTCCAGCAGATAAATCAATGTAGAACTGAAAGTATATGGCTAATGGCAAGTCCTGCCAGTAAGTCATTATTGTGGTAGAGACAGTAATATATAAGCACATAAGGGTTTTAGTTATGGAGCTAAAAAGAAATGGTAAGAATATTTTGCTATCCATCAAAGGGATGTTTTTTCTGGTGGAGAATGACAGTGAAAAGTTTATAGTCAATTTATATTTTCAACAGTGTAGGTGCTTGAACTATTGACTATTAGACTAAAATTAGGTTTATGATGAAAAGAAGTAGATATGTCTTTGACATTGCTGCGTTTAAGGTAGCAGCATGCGAGGAAAGAGAAGCCATAATGCAATCAGAAGCAGCTGTATTAGCCCCTTAAAGGAAATATGTTATATACTTATTTTCTGTGTCTTATCTCTAATCTTATAAATCATTGCAAAAAAACAAACAACCCCAAGCTCGTGATAGAATTTACTTTCCAAAATATACTTAACTTGTATGTTACAGTTTATCCTTCAAGTATCTGAACCGTAAAAGTCACCTAGACAGTGGTTTAAAATTTCAGAGGTTGGCATTCATGGGGAAAAAAAACCTGTTTTAATTGACACTTATCTTCTGCATAGTTATTTCACTACACAAAAGATTAAAAGAAGAGATAATGGATTGCATGACACCTAATTATTTTGCAATTTGAAAAGGTCAGATAATTGAAATTAAATACACATAATATTAAAATGCACAGCAAAGCAAACAAAACATAATAAAAATCAATGTGTCATTGAGTTGATTTTATTGAAATTAATCAGTTGAAATATCCCACTGAAACTTGCCTATGTGTGCTTTTCTTAATGAATAGGATAGACCTGATCATGTATAACCAAGGACAGTTAATGATAATTTTTGTTCCTTTGGTTTATGACTGTAATGAGAAATGCAAAGCAAAATTATTGGATGAGATCCAGATCTTTTTTCCGACTCAAAATAAGAATATGCAACAAGGAATCTGAAACACTAGACTTTAATATGAGCAGAAAAGTGTATCTCGTGAAAATATTTAAATTGTATTAGAATATATATTTTGTATAAGTTATGACAGTCATAGTAAAGTAGTGAACGCATATTTTATGGTATTTCAGAATTTTGTCCTGTGGTGGCAATTGATGTAGTGAGATTAATGCATTTAGGGCACACATCCTGCACTGATCATTTGTATATATGTATATATATATATATATATATATATATATATATATATATATATATAATCATAAAAAAATCCAGTGTACTCCAGAAAAATATACATCCAAAGATTTAAAAACACCTGACTTTGCAATAATGAAATTGCATACAGTTTTATAATAAACACAAAGTATGATAGGTTCCAAGTATTCAAATATTTTGGCAAAATGATTACAAGAATACAATATGTACTGTAACTAATCACCAAATGAATACAACTAAATGTTAAACACAAGAGTTCCAGATGTTACCCGTTGGGAGCAAGCCCATAAATCATGCAGAATAAAATAATTGGAAGCTGTTCACACCACCAGCAGGGCTGGATTTACAATCAGGCAAAGTAGGCATGTGCCACCAGAGGGAGGCATCATGCTCTGTAAAGCTAGAAATAAAAGTTGTTTTATTTATTTTTACACAGCATGGTGCCCCTTTTGGTGGACACCTTTCTATGGAAAAGTAAAAAATAAACAAAAAGAAAAGAAAAGGTAAGAATAAATAAATTACGTTTTACTGATCGTGGCCTATGTGGACCCCTTTCTCTGTAAAAGTAAAACCTGTAAGATCATACATACATACACTCAAAATTTAAACTCCCAAGCTACTAACCATGCCATAAGAGTTACTCGCCACCAGTTGCTCCACCTAACCCCTACCCAGCCCTTAACTCTGCCCCTAAACACATCCCCTTAAATTATCTTATGAAATTACAGGTTTATTTAGAATAGACTCCAGATACATGTATAACCAGTCATCAAACCCCAGTGTGAGCAGAGCGATGAGGCAGGGAAGCTCTTCTCCACCCCACTGCCAGGGACAGAGATGAGCTTGGTCAGGTTAGGCAGCTGATCCCTGCCACTGCAGCCTGGGGAAGGGGGGGGGCTGCACAGTGGCACAACCGGAATACACAGCACAAAATAATATATTGTGCTGCCTGCGTGTGCATTTCCACTACTTTACCTAAAAAGCAAACAATGCCACTGTTGCACTGCTCTAATGTACCTTTTCATTTCCCATGCCGGGACCAAATGTGGAGGTGATGGAGCAAAACATCAATACGCATTGGTTCATCTAATTCAGGGATGTCCAAACTCTGTCCCCCAGATGTCCATGCACTACAACTCCCATGTTTCTCCATCCATCTAATGCAGTCAGAGATTTCTGGGAGTTGTAGTTCAGGAACATCTGGGGGGCCGGATTCTGGACATCCCTGATCTAATACATAAGATGCCACACTGCTGCAAGGAGAGAGTGGTTCCTTTGGTCCTTTTGTATTTCCATTCTTTACACCCAAAAAGCCAAGTTAGGTGTCATTGGACAGAGTCTAGCCTTTCTAATAATACCAAACATGACCATGTGTAAGGTAAAATAATATATATATATTTTCACATTTTTTAAAATATTATTGTTATATCATTCTAACGCAACATGATGTATACACATAATGATATATAATGAATCTGCCAAGTCTGCTGAATATAACAAATTATAAATTATCTGGGTCCTATAATAAAACCTGACCTCTAATCGTGTTTGTACATAATGAGCACAAAATGGTCAAAATGAGCTCAGCACACAGGGGTGAACAGGCTCAGCAGTGAATGAGTTAAAGTTAAATGAATCTCGCTTGCACCTTACCTCTCTTGTTTCCTAACTAGAGATAATTATTAAAGCCCACATAGCAAGCCATTGTCACCAAACTTAGATGAGCAAATACAGCTGAATTTACTTCTCAAAATGTTGCCGTTTTTGAACAAACAATTGAAAACCTCCCAAATAATTGTGATGTCTGCATTCATCAGCATTCAAGTGATAGGTTTTAAACAATAAAATAACAATAAACCTATTGCAGAAATTGACTATTTGGATTTAAGTAACAGAGTATAGAGTTTATGTTTTAAATGTCTGTCTTACTTCACCTCATAGACAGAATTTATATTCAGTGTCTGCATTGTATGTGCTAAAAGTGACTGAATTTATTTGCATTTCAAAACCGTTCTTTGACACTTAATCAAAAAGGTAGATGTGTCTATAGAAGTGGTATCAAGCTGAGTATTAATCACCTCATAGTGTAACAATTAAAGATAAAAGATTAATTCATGTTCGTCTAACACTTGCTTAGCTAAAATGCATTGGCAACATGCTATAGTAGACATTTTAAAACATTGTTAACTGTCACAGAGTAGACTGAAATCTTTCTAGGTAACAGAATTAAGATGCACAGTCATTCATAGAGTTCTGGTTTGTATTAATATTAATTATTATTCTTTGATGTGTGCTTAATTTTTCGTTAGTGTGATTAATAGAACTAAATGCTTTAGATCCTTTTTTTTCCCTTTGTTTCACTCACAGGCTTTGGAGCGAACTCTAAAATGAAATAGAAAGTTGTCATGAACCCAAAGCACACTTTTCAAATCTACTGTTATTAACCCCTTCACTACCAAGTGATTTTCCAAAAAAAACAAAGAACCAGAGGTTTCTTGAAAAAATAATTTTTAATTATACAGTAAGAAATATTAGGGCATATTCCCAATGTATTTCTTACTGTAATAACATGTTTGGCCAGTAGATGGTGCTATCTACTGCCAAATTGAGTTACAGCCCTTACAGTTGCAGTTCGTGTTCCCTGCATTGGCTGCTGAATGTCTGATATCAGGACATTCTTCAGCCGATTTTAAACTGTTTTAGCTCTTTGGACATTATGCACACAGGGCTAAAACTTTGGGGGTACCTTCTTCAGCCCAAAAGCAAATGAAATTTATTTGCAGCAAACAAAATTTAATTATCTTTTTCCTTCAATGCTGCAGATCAAGATAACTCGATATCGGGCACCAGATGGTACCTTTGAAGCCCGAGATATCTCGATCTCGGTAGTGAAGGGGTTAAGGAAACTCTTAGCTCAAAACAGCTATATTTTTTTATTTTAGAAGAGTAATTCACAAGCAACATCCGATCAGTTAGAATTCCACTCACCAAGCAATGCTGAAAGGGAACCCTACTTTGTTCAGCGGTGGATATTGTCCAAATAATCTTTAAAAAGTCTTTCATAATATTATCTGCAATTATGATCCTTCATATTTTGTCAAAAACAAGAATTTGAATTGTATTCAGTTCAAGGGCTTTCTTTTCATTGTTTTCAGCTAAATTTATTTTCCAACTAACACCAATGTTTACATAAATATTAATTTGCTGTGTGGCAGCTGAATGGGCGAATGGGCATTGAAAGTCAGCCTAGCATTACAGAGAGAAGAGCACGTCTGCATAGAGCAATTGTTTCCTTATGCATTCCCTGCTGGTACACATTACACTTCAGTATGTGCTTCCAGGAGTATGCAGAGAAAAGAAGTTGACCATTTGTTGCCAACTTCAGTTACGAGTATAGTGAGAAAAAGGGACAGGATTAGAGGATAGTGGCAGGCATAGGGATAAACATTCCTGCATTCATAAATTTAGATTGTACACACACATATTACATTTATTATGTAGTTACAAGGTGTTAATTTTCATGTTCTTTATCCTGAACCAAATTTAAAAATCCCAAGGAAGTATAGATGGGTACCTAAGAAGGAGACATTTACAGAGAAGGCACACCCTTGTGTGCATGACGATGGTGACAGCAACAGCTTTGGGGAAAGAGTAGCAGGCAAAAAAAAAAATGGGAAAAAAAAGTTGTGGAATTAGAGAAAAGTGTTGAAAAAAGTGACAGGTAAGGTCCGGGGCACACGGGACGTTTTCTTTAACGCACATTACATGCGTTAAAAAAGAAACAGCGTCGCACTCAACGCCCGCCCGCCCAGCCCCCTTGCGCGATCTTCCATAGGATGATAGCGGAGCCCCGTCGACGCACATCCTAGCGCATCGACAGTGATGATGCGCTAGGATTCGCGTCGATGGGGCTCCGCTATCCTCCTATGGAAGATCGCGTGAGGGGGGGTGTGCGGGCATCGAGTGCGACGCTGGTTTTCTTTAATGCACGCAATGTGCGTTAAAGAAAACGTCCCGTGTGCACCCGGCCTTAAAGGAGAGAAATGGGATGGAGTCTCAGGAACAGCCAAAGCAGGGTTTCTAGATCTGTCAGGCTTTCATGTACACGTTATTTTTACTTTAGGGTTGCATATAATTATAGATTACATTTGCTTGAGAAAGCCTTTCTTGGATTGCAATTTTATTATTGGAATTAACTCTGGAAACCTATGAACTCTACATACCATAGGACAATGTACTGCACCCAGCAGTCAGGGATATGTGTGAAAAAAGACAATACAGAAAGGAGGATCATGGGTGATAATACAAACCTGCATGAGGGGTGATTGGGGGATGATGCACAAAACTAGAGGTGGAGACACGCAAAAACTTTAAAATAGCACAATTAAAACACTCAATTGGATCATTAATTAAAGAAGAGCCAGGAATAAAGGAAACCGAAAATGCTTTTACAGAAAATCTACAAATATATGAAATAAAAGCCATTTTTTCAGCTCTCAGTTACCATGACTTAATTCTCCTCAAATTTTCAATTGCATTCTGAAACCTATATAATAACTACAACACATAATATTATTAATTTCATAATAAATTAAATAAAACAAAGCACGTTAAAAAACAAGTGGTTTACTACTTACAAAAATGTTAAACACAAGCGTTTTAACATTATGTTTTATTCATTTGGTGATTATTTACATTTGCATTCTGTGCAGGCTATTCTTTTTGCTAAAATAAATGAATACTTCAGACTTTATTCATCTTTGATCAGTGCCATGTTAACAATCTGAATAACAATGAAGTATTTGAAAATTCGCCCCTATAGAGAATTTGTAACCTACAACAGCTGACAAAGAATTTCGTAAGATTAATCAACGTATTTTAAGTGTTTTTTAATTGGCCTAATGCAAAAGAAAAGCAAAAATGCAAAAAATTCAAAATTAAGTTTTAGTAGTTCGTAAAGAATATGTGACGTAAATAAACTAACAGTCGTTTCATTTTTAACATTATTTGCTTTGTGACAAATAGAATACAATGTAATGTTTGTTTCTTTTAAACTAATACACATTAGTCACCCTTTTTGTACACCAGGGAGAAAGGTGCACTTAAAGTTTTCCATCATAACGTCATATGTACAGACAATGCCAGTGTTGTAGTGCTGTTTTCATTAAATTAGCTGACACACTTTGCCCCTATTTTCTTTTGTTTTCTTCAAAGAAGTAAAGTGGATTGAGAATACATAAAACTGCAAAACACAATGACATCCATTTTCCTGATCTGCCACTTAAAATAAATTTGTTGTGCTTTAAAATCACATGTATTTGAGCATGAATATCAGATCAAAGGATACAATACTCATTTTCAATCCTCATTCTTTGAGCAATCCGTCAAAACATTCACTTTTCCGAGATACGGATAGTCAGCAGGGTTCTCTCCAATTTGCATTGTTAGTTTAAACAGAATATGAGAGCGATAGCAAGGTACGTACGAGCTCTGATGATCCCTGTTGTTCAACAAATTGCTAGAATATTTTGGGAATTTCTATAACGAGCTAAAGCTTTCAACTTGGATGTTCAAGTTAAAACTATTGATATGACATACTTAAACATTATGCTCACATATGTTGGCACACAAAAAAAACTTTGCTATCAACATTGTTCTTCATGTGAATTCCAAAACCTTTGTGTAGCAGAGATGTAAAAAGTATTGTTTCAGTCCACAAATTCTATAAGAAGAAACATCATTATGCAAATTAACTTCAACAAACATTCCTGTTTTTCTTTAACCTCCCTGGCGTTACAATTCTGACATCTTGTAGATGTCAGAATCGTTCCATTTTTTTTTTCTGGCCCCCTAGCGGTATTCCCGAGTGTGGCTCGGGGCTAAATTCCTATGCTGGAAGAAGTGACACCGAGCAACACTCGGGATGCCGCTGGATACATCACCTGTTCCTGCACTCCCTTGCTGTCCCCCACAGTCTCCTCCGGCGATCACGACCCTCATACTTCTTGGTTCCCTTCTCGCGAGAAGGGAATCAGGAAGTATGAGGTCGCGATCGCCGGAGGAGACTGCGATGGTCAGCGAGGGAGCGCAGGGACAGGTAATGTATGCAGCTTGAGTGTGGCTCGGTGTAACCGCTTTCAGCAGTGAAAGTTAACCCCGAGCCAGAAAACCGTCAGGGGGTTAACCAGGCCTTGTTGTATTTTTAATTTAAGATAATACAGTAAAAATTCCCATAAAAAACATAAAAATATATACAAATACACGAGAAAAATATAGTGCAGCAAAACAAGTATAGAGGGCCATTGCCACCAAAACTATTTAATATCCTTATTGTGTTTATTTTGTGTTGCTGATATTTTATATGTGCTTTGTTTTTCTCTTCTATATTTAGTTATGAAAATATTTTACTCTATATGTGTCACTAGGTGCATCTATTTTGTGGTCTAAACTGCCCACCCCTCCCCAGTATCTTTACATCACTTGCTCTTCACTCTGTGGCAATGACCATAGAATGGAGTCACTGGTGTCATCAGGGTCTCAAAATCTCATTGTATTATGTGGGGTGTATTCAAGGGACATCATCACGGGGTTGACTAAAAGTCTTTTAAGCTTTATGTCATTCAGCTGCCATCTCCTATCTCAAGTAGTCTGAAGAACAATAGCCCCCTGAAGCCTTATCTAAACATTTTCTTCTCCATCTCATTAAAATGTTAGACACTGTAGATTAGATAAGGGACAGAAGTAAAGAAAAACGTGCAGGGTAATTCAAAGAGATTCGAAAAGTCACCGCACGTTCGGTGACTTTTCGTTCTCTTCAATTCGGTTCCTTTTGCCCATCCCATTTCGGTGACCCTGCGGTGTATTCAGCAAGCACCACAGGGTCCCCGAATTGCAGGGAAAAGCTTCCACAAACCTGATGAAAACTAACCGCAAAACCCGGCGAATGCACGCCGAAAACCCACAATAACATCTGGATTAACCTGCCGAAAACCACGGAAAAACCCGAGCAGGAGCCGATCGCAGCCTCCGAAAAAAGCCGACACGGCAGAAGAAGCAGTGAATAAATTAGAAAAACTGTTTGCCTGAATGTTTGAAAAGTGAAACGCTGTTTGCAAAGAAACTACTGAGCGAAAATGTCTTAAATTTGCATATGAGATCCAAGGAATGATAATAAAAAGGGCTGTTACAGAAAAATAAGTAAACTTAAGAAAAACCCCCAAAAAAAAATCGGACTTTTAAAAAAAAAAAAATCCAGAAAAATGCTTAAAATATCCTAAAAAATATATAAATAGACTCTTTACTGCAGAATTTTATAATGAATGGTTTATTAGATATTGAATTAAAACAGGAATATTTTTAACATTGAAGCCTATGGGATTCTCCTGAATTAACTTGCTGAATTAAACCACCGAATGGCAGGGCATTTCGGGAACCTTTCACTGCTGGTTTGTGTTCTCTGAATAGCCGAAGCAGTGCTTTTTCATGGGGATTTCACTGCCCTCGACCAGGCACCGAACAGGCACCGTATGTGCAGGCAATTCGCCAGGATTTGGTGAATTGCCTGCTCTCTGGATAGCCGAATGGCCAAGAAAGGTAACCGAACGCTGATTTTCAGCGTTCGGTTACCTTTCCCAAGCAATTCGGATCTCTTTGAATTACCCTGTTGGTAAATGTTGCTTCATGGGAAAAAAAATCAACAAAATGGTAGGGAAATAAAAAAAAACACAGATTTTATTTTTACTTTTTACATGCAATTACTTCAAAGGAATAAAAAACATTAGCTCTAGTTTTATTTCTAATTTGTTTCTAATGCAAATGTAATCTAGTTGCAGTTTATGTAAGTGGTAATTTTAAAGGCCTACCGTTCTTCCAAAAGTAATTTACAAATTTTCTCAATAATGCCTTTACATGACCATCAGTAAGGGCTCAACTTAAATAAATTGGCAATCACCAGAAAAAATATACAGCTACTATTTACAGATTTTTTCTTCAAAATTTATTTGGTACAGTAAACACCCCAATAAAGTCCAGTTTAGTTAGAAACTGAAGGGTCTACCAAATAATTTAACTTGGGATATAACTATTAATGTGGTTTACCACTTCACTGTAAAGTATGGAAACTGGTTTAAATGTTAGGTTGCCCAGGGCAGCATCAACATGTCTCACCCCTCTGGTCTGTGCTTTCTCCAATTAACTCCTGGACATCAGGGGGCTTTAAACATCAGTGCACCCTTTCTCTCCACACACCATATTAGTTACATACCCTGATATTTCTCCACCTACTTCCAAACATTTGATCGACTCTTCTGGCATCTTCCCTACTCAACTTGTTTTGCATACAACAATCATTCTAAGAAACCTCTTTTCCCAACTTCATTTTGCTTGTAGTGTTCTACTCCAGTATATGTGAGTAAATTGTGAAACAAATTGACAAGCTTGATTGATTTAATAACAGCATTCCAAATCTCTATTGATACACTGGGCACTTTACAAAAAAGTCTCAAACCAAAGTGATCAATGACTTGTATGCTGCCAAATCAAAAGGTGACAACTTTGCTATTTCGACTTAACCTCCCTACTGCTTTTGACACAGCGGCCAACCAATAATCAATTATGTCAACACTGACAATATCCAATTTTACTTATATTAAAATGACATTCAGAAGGTTTCAACCCGAAGGTCAACGGGACACTTTATAAAATAAATATACCAGTATTATGTTAAAATGAAAAGTGATGTACAAAAAAAATAAATTTCCAAAAATATGTAAAACATTACTTTTATTCCACTGCAAAACAACTAGGCTGATCAACCCACCTGATGCCTTCCAATATTCCTGTTCATACCCAATCAAGGCTATAGCAAAGAAAGATTTCTCACCTATGGAATACATAGATATATGTACAATATAGCCAAATACAAAGCTATCTCTCCCTCTGCTCCCTGTAAGAAACCCAGAAGCCACAAACCACCACCATTTTTCCCCTGAAACAACAGCAAGCCATATTCAAAGCTCTCTCCCTCTGTTCCCTGCAAGAAACTCAGAAGCCACACACCACCACCAATTTTACCTCTGCTGCTCCACCCAGCCCCTATCCTATTTATATAGCCTCCTTTTCTCAGCTGCTTCAATCCTTTCTAGGTTTAACCTCATCATGCCCAAGCTCTTGGTGTATCATTATGCAGTGTCTGCTATATTCTCCCTGGGAATTTTCTCCACACTCCCCATGTTTCCTTTTGTTTCACTTGCCTTAGTCCCTTAGATTGTAAACTCACGGGATGCCCTGCTTAGAAATTGTATAAAGTGCTGCATTTGCAGGACAATTATCCTATGGGCAGGGCCGTCTGTTCCTTATGTTTTATTATTTATTTGTCACCTGTCTGTGTTTCCCCATTGTAAAGCGCTACGGAATCTGTGGGCGCTGTATAAGTACTTGTAACTGTAACAATATACACAACTAAATGAATACATGGTTAGGAAATTGACTCATTTCACACACACAAACCCAACAAACTGACACACTACACCATATAGCTAGTAGCCATTTCTGCCTTTTGTTTCTGGACATATATTACTCTTTCATGCAGAGAGAATATACAGAGAAGGTACTGTCCTTTAACCCCTTAAGGACGCAGGGCGTACCATGCCGTCCTGCACCACGTGGGCTTTAATGCCGCAGGACGGCATGGTACGCCCCGCGGCGTTTGGAGCCCCTGCGCGCCGAAAAACGGCCCGCCTCCCTTCCCACAATGCCGATCGCTGGCTGGGGGTCTGCCTGACACCCGGGCAGACCCTCCCAGCTGGCGATCGGCATTCTGGGAAATGAGGCGGGCCGTTTCCCTTGTGGAATCGGCAAGCCTGCCAATCCGGCGCCTGGAGCTGTCAGTTGCAGCGGTGACAAGCTGTCACCTCTGCAACTGTCAGAATGTCTCAGCCAATGATGTTGCATTGGCTGAGACATTGTCTCTGCCCCTTTCTCCTGCTCCTCATTGCGATCTGAGGAGCAGAGAGAGAGAGACAGAGCAGAGAGGAGCAGGAAGAAAAAAAACCCAGGCACTACCTAAAACCCCAGGCACTGTACCCCATACCCCAGGCACTGTACCCCACACCCCAGGCACTGTACCCCACACCCCAGGCAGTGTACCCCACCTGGCACTACCCCACCTGGCTGTACCCCACCTGGCAGTGTACCCCACCTGGCAGTGTACCCCACCTGGCTTTACCCCACCTGGCACTGTACCCCACCTGGCACTGTACCCCACCTGGCAGTGTACCCCACCTGGCACTGTACCCCACCTGGCAGTGTACCCCACCTGGCAGTGTATCCCACCTGGCACTGTACCCCCACTGGCACTGTACCCCACCTGGCACTGTACCCCCAGGCACCTACTGGCACTGTACCCCCAGGCACTGTACCCCCAGGCACTACCTACTGGCACTGTACCTCCTGGCAGTGTACCCCACCTGGCAGTGTACCCCACCTGGCTTTACCCCACCTGGCACTGTACCCCACCTGGCACTGTACCCCACCTGGCAGTGTACCCCACCTGGCACTGTACCCCACCTGGCAGTGTACCCCACCTGGCAGTGTATCCCACCTGGCACTGTACCCCACCTGGCACTGTACCCCCACTGGCACTGTACCCCACCTGGCACTGTACCCCCAGGCACCTACTGGCACTGTACCCCCAGGCACTGTACCCCCAGGCACTACCTACTGGCACTGTACCCTCCTGGCACAGTACCTCCTGGCTGAAAAAAAAAACCCAGGCACAGTACCCCCTGGCTGAAAAAAAAATCCCCAGGCACAGTACCCCCTGGCTGAAAAAAAAACTGAAGAAAAAAAACCCAGGTACAGTACCTCCTGGCTGGCACTGTACTCTCCTGGCTGGCACTGTACCCTCCTGGCACAGTACCCCCTGGCTGAAAAAAATAGCTGAAAAAACCTGACTGGAAAAAAAACCTATAAAAAAAACCCAGGCACTGTACCCCCTGGCCTGCAGTGTACCCCTGATTGAGAACCCGCATTGGCATACGACCCTTTGGCATATCTGACTACCCGCATTGGCATACGACCCCCTGGCATTTCTGACTACCCGCATTGGCATACGACCCCTGGCATTTCTGACTACCCGCATTGGCATACGACCCTTGGCATTTCTGACTACCCGTATTGGCATACGACCCCGTGGCATTCCTGACTACCCTTGTCTAGATAGATAGAAGTACCGGCCACTACAAGGACCGGAAGGGCTTAGTTTAGGTGTTCTAATATTTTATTTGTGTACTTGACCCCATCAGTTCCCCGACCTCCCATAAAAATGTCCTCCCGCTTTTATTCCCCAGAAGAGGCATATGAGATCCTGGCCGCCTCTGAGAGCGACGCTCTCGCCGACAGTGACACCCTCACAGCCTCTGATATAGAGCCCCTTAGTGAACCCTCCAGTGATGGTGACCCCCCACCATCTACTGGGAGGCACGAGAGCATTTGGGTACCCCCAAATATGGCTGCCCCAGAAATACCCCCATTTCTAGCGACTCCTGGCATCACAGTAAGGGTAGAGGACTGTGAGCCAGTGAGCTTTTTTAACCTGTTTATGTCGGACGATGTATTCGAGATGGTGGTTGAGCAAACCAACCTGTTTGCCAACCAGTATCTTGATGCGCATCCGGATTCACATCACCACAGACGTAACAAGTGGCACCCAACGGATGTGATAGAGTTAAAAAAATTTTGGGCTCTAACCCTCGTAATGGGAATAGTGAAGAAGCCAAGTATCCGGTCTTACTGGCACAAAAACCCCATCCTGGCTACTCCACTATTCCCAAGGGTTATGAAGAGGGAGAGATACGAAAATCTCATGTGATTCCTCCATTTTAATGACAACGCACTGTGCCCACCAAGAAACGACCCAATGCATGACCGCCTCTATAAAATTCGGCCCCTTATCAGTCTTATATCTGCCAAATTCACCGATAATTATGTTCCCGACCAAAATATATCTGTAGACGAGTCCCTTATGAAATTCAAAGGCAGACTGCTCTTCAAGCAGTATATCCCAAGCAAGCGATCCCGGTATGGTGTCAAATTTTATAAATTGTGTGAGTCCACAACAGGCTACACCTGGGCGTTTAGAATATACGAAGGGAAAGATAGCCACCTTGACCCCCCAGGATGCCCCGATTGTATTGGCACCAGTGGAAAAATTATGTGGGATCTGGTCTATCCCCTATTCAACAAGGGCTATCATTTATGGGTCGATAACTATTACACCAGTATTGACCTATTTAAAAATTTATATTGTTTTGAGACCCTTGCGTGTGGCACAGTGCGGAAGAATCGCAGAGGTTTTCCCCAAATCCTGACAGCAGGCAAAAAAAGTAGAGGCTCCTCTTCATCTCTACGTCAGGAAGAAGTGCTAGCCCTTCGGTTCACCGATAAGAAGGATGTATACATGTTATCTACAGTGCATGACGAAAGTACAGTGCCAGTGCCTGTGAGAGGGAGGACTGAGCCACTGGAAAAGCCGAAGTGCATTGTAGATTACAGCAAGTTTATGGGGGAGTAGACTTGGCTGATCAATGTATACAGCCTTATCTGGTGAACCGAAAGACTAGGGCATGGTACAAGAAGATTGCCATCTATTTGACCGAGATAGCAATTTTCAATGCGTACGTGCTCTACAAGCAGGCAGCAGTACAAAAGCCATATCCCTTCCTAGAATTCATGCTTGAGATCAATCCCAACTTATCCTAACCCCGGCCCCCGTTACATCCGCTTTGGAATCAGGAGATCTCCAAAGATTAAGCGGCAGACACTTTCCTTCCCGAGTCCCTCCCACCCGCTGAAAAAGTCCCCCAGAAAAAGTGTTGTGTCCGCCGCAAGAAAGGAATCCGAAAGGATTCTAGTTATTATTGCCCTACCTGCCCATCTCTACCTGGCCTCTGCATAACCGAGTGCTTCAAAATTTATCATACCGAGCTAAATTACTAAATCCCCTTTTCTGCTTTGTCCCGATTACCCTTTGCTGCCTGTACCGACTCATTGGCTTGTTATACCGACTACCCTTTGTTTGCTGCCTGTACCGACTCATTGGCTTGTTATACGACTACTCTTTGTTTGCTGCCTGTACCGACTCATTGGCTTGTTATACCGACTACTCTTTGTTTGCTGCCTGTACCGACTCATTGGCTTGTTATAACGACTACTCTGACTTCTGGAATCCCCTGAATTTGGCCTGTCCCTGTTTACGTTAAGCCCAGCTATTCTAAAGTGGCTGCACCAAACAACTCAAAATACTAATTAGAATCATTGGCGCGTCATCTTTGGAGCAATATTCTTTCTTGGCGTGCCATGTTCTCTCAAAGTCGACATAAATCCTGAAAATCACTTGTCAAATTACCAAAAACTAAATAAAATGCTACATATGGGGTACCGTTGAATTCGTAACACATTGCCGAACACAAATATCAATGTTATAGGCCAGTAAAAGGTTGACCGAGCAGGATATTAGCAGCAAAATAACAGTTTTCGTATAAAACAAATGCAAAACACAATCATGAAAACTAAGTGTGGCCAGGGTTTGTGACCAAGTGTCTACTATAAAAAATTGGACATACCCCATTTTCAACACTCTGGATTGTCTACTTCTCAAAATGATATGCCATGTTGGGGTACTTTTCATACCTGGGCTGGGCTGCCATACCCTCTCAAATTCAACCTAGGCCCAGCAAACCAATCTGGCAAATTTCAAGTTGTAAAACCTGAAATGGGCAAACTCTACATTTGACCGTGTAACTTTCCAAAAAGTAAATAAAAATGCAACATGGGGGTACTGTTGAACTCGTAACACATTGCCGAACACAAATATCAATGTTATAGGCCAGTAAAAGGTTGACCGAGCAGGTATTAGCAGCAAAATAACAGTTTTCGTGTAAAACAAATGCCAAACACAATCATGAAAACTAAGTGTGGCCAGGGTTTGTGACCAAGTGTCTACTATAAAAAACTGGACATACCCCATTTTCAACACTCTGGGTTGTCTACTTCTCAAAATGATATGCCATGATGGGGTACTTCTCAAACCTGGGCTGCCATACCCTCTCAAATTCAACCTAGGCCCAGAAAACCAATCTGGCAAACTCTACATTTGATCGTGTAATTTTCCAAAAAGTAAATAAAAATGCAACATGGGGGTACTGTTGAACTCGTAACACATTGCCGAACACAAATATCAATGTTATAGGCCAGTAAAAGGTTGACTGAGCAGGATATTAGCAGCAAAATAATAGTTTTCGTGTAAAACAAATGCAAATCACAGTCTTGAAAACTAAGTGTGGCCAGGGTTTGTGACCAAGTGGCTACTATACAAAACTGAATATACCCCATTTTCAACACTCTGGGTTGTCTACTTCTCAAAATGATATGCCATGATGGGGTACTTCTCAAACCTGGGCTGCCATACCCTCTCAAATTCAATCTAGGCCCAGAAAACCAATCTGGCAAACTCTACATTTGATCGTGTAACTTTCCAAAAAGTAAATAAAAATGCAACATGGGGGTACTGTTGAACTCGTAACACATTGCCGAACACAAATATCAATGTTATAGGCCAGTAAAAGGTTGACCGAGCAGGATATTAGCAGCAAAATAACAGTTTTCGTGTAAAACAAATGCAAAACACAATCATGAAAACTAAGTGTGGCCAGGGTTTGTGACCAAGTTTCTACTATAAAAAAGACATACCCCATTTTCAACACTCTGGGTTGTCTACTTCTCAAAATGATATGCCATGTTGGGGTACTTTTCATACCTGGGCTGCCATACCCTCTCAAATTCAACCTAGGCCCAGCAAACCAATCTGGCAAATTTCAAGTTGTAAAACCTGAAATGGGCAAACTCTACATTTGACCGTGTAACTTTCCAAAAAGTAAATAAAAATGCAACATGGGGGTACTGTTGAACTCGTAACACATTGCCGAACACAAATATCAATGTTATAGGCCAGTAAAAGGTTGACCGAGCAGGATATTAGCAGCAAAATAACAGTTTTCGTGTAAAACAAATGCAAAACACAATCATGAAAACTAAGTGTGGCCAGGGTTTGTGACCAAGTGTCTACTATAAAAAACTGGACATACCCCATTTTCAACACTCTGGGTTGTCTACTTCTCAAAATGATATGCCATGATGGGGTACTTCTCAAACCTGGGCTGCCATACCCTCTCAAATTCAACCTAGGCCCAGAAAACCAATCTGGCAAACTCTACATTTGATCGTGTAACTTTCCAAAAAGCAAATTAAAAATGCTAAATGGAGGGTACCGTTGATCTCGTAACACATTGCCGACCACAAATATCAATGTTGTAGGCCAGTAAAAGGTTGACTGAGCATGATATTAGCAGCAAAATAACAGTTTTTGTGTGAAAAATGCAAAACACAAACCTGAAGACCAAGTTTGCGACTAAGTGACTACTATAAAAAAACAAAACGTACACCATTTGGAATAGCCTGGGTTGTCTACTTTTCAAAATGGTATGACATGTTGGGGTACTTTTCATACCTGGGCTGCCATAACCTCTCAAAGTTAACATAGGGCCAGGAAACCAATCTGGCAAATTTCAAGTTGTAAAACGTGAAATGGGCAAACTCTATATTTGACCCTGTAACTTTCCAAAACCTCCTAAAACCTCTACATGGGGGGTACCGTTGAACTCGTAAGACCTTGCCGACCAGAAATATGAGTTTTTTAGGCCAGTAAAATGTCGAGGGAGCATGATATCATCGGTAAAATAACAGTTTTTGTGTGAAAAATGCAAAACACAAACATGAAGACCAAGTTTGCGACTAAGTGACTACTATAAAAAAACAAAACGTACACCATTTGGAATAGCCTGGGTTGTCTACTTTTCAAAATGGTATGACATGTTGGGGTACTTTTCATACCTGGGCTGCCATAACCTCTCAAAGTCAACATAGGGCCAGGAAACCAATCTGGCAAATTTCAAGTTGTAAAACGTGAAATGGGCAAACTCTATATTTGACCCTGTAACTTTCCAAAACCTCCTAAAACCTCTACATGGGGGGTACCGTTGAACTCGTAAGACATTGCTGACCAGAAATATATGTATTTTATTTCATTTAATGCAAAGCGTACAATGTCATTCACACTAAAAATACAATGGAGAACTTTGAAAATTGCAAAATTTCCTTTTTTCTCATAGTATTTAGGTTTTTTTTCATACTATAATATATTTTATATATAAATCTTTGATGGAAGATGAAAGCCCTATTTCTCCTGAACAAAATGATATATAATAAGGGTGGGTACACTTAATATGTAAGAGGTAAATCATGGTTGAACAGCGAATAGCTGAAATTCTACTTTTAGAAGTGTTCAAAAGTGTTCCAAACTTGTAAAATTACTCCCGTCCTTAAGGGGTTAATATGTAGATGTTTCAGGTGTGGAATCAGTTATGCAATCAAAACAATCCTACCCTGTATAATGGATTGACTTCCTTTCTGCAATGCATTCTAACAACTGCAAGGTAGTGCTGTTCATACATTGCCCATCAACATGCATATATCATTATACATACAGAATACCATACAGAATGTCACAACATTAATAGTCTCATAAATATTGATACAGGTCCCACAACATCATATTGGAAGGTCTCTCTTCTTATGAAGAAAGCTTAAGGCAGTTCAACACAGCAGACAGCAACTATACAAAGATCCAATAAACGAACAAGAAAGCCTATCTTGCCACCAAAGTCATTTATAGCTGTCCTAATAAACCAATTACAAATGACTTTGGTGGTGCGAGCGACTTACTTCTTTGTGTACAAATAACAATAAAGACATAACGCAAGAATTCAGAGACAGTGTTTGCTGAAGATGTAAACACTAGTGTTACTCGAGTAACCCCTATAGTGTCCAGATTAACACAAATAAACAATGAAAACTGAAAAAGTAACCTTATGACACTCACATATGAGAAGGGTTTGCTCATTTTTACGATGAGGTTCACATTATTATGGAGAGGGGAGGAGTTACTTCGGGCTTTCTAGGATTGACACTTATATATATTGTCAGCACTTGCTTCAGTCTATAAGGGTATTTACACACAAGAAGGGTCCATATTCAAAACAGTAGTCGTTGATGCTCATCTTATGCATTAAACACAGGTGACACTAGTGCACCTTTTTGAAGAATCACAATGCTGGCTCTTTTTTTCTATGTGGTTTCTGCATTTTTGCAAACGCCTAAGAATTCAGGTCTGTTGGTGGTGAGGCTTTGCAGGATATTTGGGGATATCATTCTCTTGCAGTGGGACTTTATTTGATCATACCTCCACAACTTTTCCGTATTAACCTCCCTGGCAGTCTAATTTTTTCAAAATTTTGTGTCTAAAAGCGTCTCAATTTTTTTTTAAAGGAAACGTGTTTTTGTGCATAGTTAGCCTGTAATAATTAGGAATCACGCACTGAAATCCGTGAAATCAAAAGTCCTTACTGGCAAAATCCTTTATAAATAAATAAATTAATTAATTTTAAAAAAATAGTAAATACACGGAGTCCGATAAAGTTTGAAACACGACATAATAATTTATTATCCCAAAAATAATTATCCAAAATAATGCAAATAAATGATGTACAATAAAATACAACAAAAAACACTGAAATCTGTCTGAGAACAAGGGTGAGACGATGTATGGTCTATTTCTTATCCTGTACTGCCACCTAGTGGCCGTTCATAAACTTTTCCATTTGTATTCAGTGAGTATTATGAATGAGGTTTGCTGCGTCCAGCCCCCCTGCATCATGTGACTCGCAGGGAGCCATCCAGGAAGCAGCTCGCCGCGATCACACTGCAGGGACAGCGAGGGAGCCAGGAGGAGGTGAGTAAACATCCATCCCGAGTGTGGCTCGGGGTTACCGTTCGTGGTAGTGAAATTTAACCCCGAGTCACACTCGGGAATACCGCCAGGGAGGTTAAAATGAGGTTTGTGTGTGATTCACAAAATGTAATGGTAATGGGTTTTTGGGTGGATATGTAATATCAGCTCTGAAGCTTTTTTTTACCCTTCACTATCAAATGATTTTTTTTAAAATACAATTTATCATACCATTTATTTGAAACATGGGATGTGAAGTTAACATCTAAATATAGGGTAAATTAGAGGTTTCGCAAAGCAACTGTTATTCTGAGATAGTTAAACATTTTAAATAATATTAAATTGCTCAGTTTTAATTTTTCATGTATTCATTTTCAAGACCTCATCTGCCTAATCCCCTGGACAATGGGGGAGCCTGAAAGGGCAAGATAGAGGATACAGCAAGCCAGAGGATTGGAGGCTTTTCCAAGACCTCATCTGCCTAATCCCTGGACAATGGGAAGGCTGAAAGGGACCTGATAGGGAACAGGAGGCTGGGAAAGGAGCCAATCAGTGCTGGTTGTGTGGGTGGGGGAGTTGGTAATCTGTTTGTGTGAAGTTGTATAAATGACCCTGTTGAAACCCATAAAATTCAATTCACTGTTTTAAAGCATACAGCCACGTCTGGTGTCTTCATTTCAGAGCTACAATCACTATTGCAGGAGACACTCAGCGGTCTCCTGCATCACCACTCAACCCAGGAACGGGATCCCCAAGGCAACACTGCACCATCTCTCCAGACGCCGGACCAACGCCATTTCATCCTCCAGGCCGCTCGAGACGCCGAGTGCCGTGCCACTCGGTAGTCGGGCCGGACGCCATCAAAGGGGGGGGTCAGATAGAGCAGGACCGCAGGCGGACCTCCATCCCGTCACACTGGTGGCAGCGGTGGGATAGCTCTCTGAACCCCCAGAAAAAGCACTCAGCATGGCAGGGTACGCCAACTACAAAAAAGACACCCTGCGGGGCCTCCTGGAGAGCCGAGGAGGCACCCGGGCTCAAAAAGTAAAGCCGCCCTGATCGAGGAACTGCAGGAAATGGACCAGGGAGCCATGGGCACGCCAACCTTGCCACCCACCCAGGCATTGGTCCCAGAAGATTCCTTCCAAAGGAAAGTGCGGCAGCGGGTAGTCCTCTTCGGAGCCGCCCCGTCAGAAGCTGCTATACACAACGCCATCCAGGAGATCCGGCAGGAAGAGGAGCAAGAGAAGGACCGTCAGCACGAGCTGTGGATGGCGGTGCTCCGAGCAAAAAGGACTGAATACCCTGCCCCTGAACCCTACCCCATAGAACCCTGGTTCGAGGTTGACAGCTCGACTGGAGCTTCATCCAGGGAATCTACACCCCTCAGCGATACTTCTTTTTGGACTTACAGCTCGCCTGGAGTTTTAATTGAGGAAACCGCACATCTCAGCGACCCTTGGATGGAGGCTTACAGCCCACCTGGAGCTGCATCCGAGGACGCCACACCCCCCATCGAATGGTGGTGCCACTGTTCCAGCACCCTCGCAGACACGAGGGCTGAATTCCCAAGAAGGCTACAGGAGGGCCTGGATCGGTATCATGGATCTACAGTTGAGCCCTCTGGGCCCGAGTGGCGTGACGAGATCCGCCAAGAACTCTGGTACGAGGCACTATACCATGAAAGGGACTACCATGGTGTCTCCGACGCTGCCATCTACCAAGTGCAGTATAATGCCAGAGCAGCATTCCTGAAAGGCCGACCCCCAGAGGAGTGGGAGGCAGAGCTCCAATACCTGGTTCAGCAGGAGATCGCACTGGACGCCGCTTACCGGGCGTCCCAGTGGTTAATAGGCCCCCTGCTACCCCGCACCATCGACGGCGCCTCCACCGCAGGCCTCCACTACGGCGGCACAGGGCTGCTATACGAAAGGATGGCCAACGACCCCGGGTTTGGAGAAGAGTCGGAGTGGCGGTTGGAGGAGATACTGGAACGCCGGGAAGAGGAACTCTCATACGAGAGCAAGGATTTCGAGATAGAGGAACTGGAGTTCCTGGTAGAGCGCGAATGGGAGCTTGAGAAGGCCTACAGAAGGTTGTTGGACGACGCTCCGCAGTCAGGCCTAAGCCCCATGACCTGGGACTGTCTGGCCGAAGAAGCAGACAGTCCAAGTGACACGGAAGTATTGGAGCCCGAGATGCTCCCATGGGTCCCCGTCGGGACCACAGTAGACGAGCTGGCCAGGTCGGAAGAAGCACAGCAGGTGCCAAGCGACCAGAATGGGCCGCGTAAAGGGTCCGAGTGGGCCAGAGAGGAAGTTATCCTCCCGCCCCCGCAAGAAGACACTGTGCCAGTGTCCGCTTACCCAGCAGAAGAGCTGGCAACGGGGCAGAGTGCCGCTGGCCTCTGCCCATCCTCCACCATCTGCCCCGAGGAGCAGAAGGGGGATACCCTCGAGCTGCTTATCCCGCAGCCACTTACCCCATCCAACCCCCTGGACTTTGTTCCTGTACCCACCTCCCCAGCAGAAGAGCTGGCAACGGGCAGAGTGCCACTGGCCTCTGCCCACCCTCCATCGTCTGCCCTGAGGAGCAGAAGGAGGATTTACCCGAGCTGCTTATCCCGCAGCCGTTGACCCCATCCGACCCCCTGGACTTTGTTCCCACACCCGCTTACCCAGCAGAAGAGCTGGCAACGGGCAGAGTGCCGCTGGCCTCTGCCCACCCTCCCTCGTCTGTCCCGAGGAGCAGAAGGAGGATTTCCCCGAGCTGCTAACCCCGCAGCCGTTGACCCCATCCAACCGCCTGGACGTCGTTCCTGCGCCCGCTTCCCCAGCAGAAGAGCTGGCAACTGGACAGAGTGCCGCCGGCCTCTGCCCAACCTTCACCGCCTGCCCCGAGGAGCAGAAGGGGGATACCCTCGAGCTGCTTATCCCGCAGCCGCTTACCCCATCCAACCCCCTGGACTTTGTTCCTGTACCCACCTCCCCAGCAGAAGAGCTGGCAATGGGGCAGAGTGCCGCTGGCCTCTGCCCACCCTCCATCGTCTGCCCTGAGGAGCAGAAGGAGGATTTACCCGAGCTGCTTACCCCGCAGCCGTTGACCCCATCCAACCGCCTGGACGTTGTTCCTGCGCCCACTTCCCCAGCAGAAGAGCTGGCAACCGGACAGAGTGCCGTCAGCCTCTGCCCAACCTTCACCGCCTGCCTCGGGGAACAGAAAGAGGATACACCCGGGCTGCTTATTCCGCAGCCACTGACCCCACTGGAGATGGAGGATGCCATTCTCCTGCCCGGGGACCCTTCCTCCGCCTTGAACCCCCCAGCCGACGCGCTGGCAATGGGGCAGAGCCTGTTTCAACTCTGCCCATCTCCACACCCCTTTGGCCCGGAGGCCCCATGCAGCCACTGTTTTTTCCAATGGTTGACCAGGGCACTCGGGGCGCGTGCATTTAGCACTCGTTTTTCCCGGGTGCGCGATACCTCCGGAGGTGGTACAGGCGGTACCCCTCCCCGACCACAGGACCCTTATTCCGGAAAGGGTACCCCCAAAGACTTGTACCCCCAACACGCCAGGCACTGCCGCAAGGACAAATGGAGAAGCCTGGTGGCTCGCCTCCTTCCCACAGACTATGGGCCACAAAGACTGCTCCGACTTCCCCGAGTCGACCCGTGTGGGTCCAACCGTGTCCGTCGGACTCTAGAAGGGGGGAGAAATGTCACAGAATGGACATGAGAGCTCTTTTCAGCGAGCCACAGGACTAAAGACTGAACCCTTTTTAAAGACCATTTTTCCTGTTTTCGTTTTGGTTTTGCATGTGAGCCTATGGACCTCTTATTTTATTGCTAGATGTGGTTTTATTGGTGTAATGTAATAACAATGTACCCTGTATGATGTGACTGTAAAAGTATGAAAGAAACCGTTTTTATGTGTTTTTCCCCGTCGCCATTTTGCTCATCCCAGCATGGTCTCACAGGACAAAGGATCTCAGGCCCCAAAATGGAGGATACAGCAAGCCAGCTGGTTTGAGGCTTTTCCAAGACCTCATCTGCCTAATCCCCTGGACAATGAGGGAGCCTGAAAGGGCAAGATAGAGGATACAGCAAACCAGAGGATTGGAGGCTTTTCCAAGACCTCATCTGCCTAATCCCTGGACAATGGGAAGGCTGAAAGGGACCTGATAGGGAACAGGAGGCTGGGAAAGGAGCCAATCAGTGCTGGTTGTGTGGGTGGGGGAGTTGGTAATCTGTTTGTGTGAAGTTGTATAAATGACCCTGTTGAAACCCATAAAATTCAATTCACTGTTTTAAAGCATACAGCCACGTCTGGTGTCTTCATTTCAGAGCTACAATCACTATTGCAGGAGACACTCAGCGGTCTCCTGCATCACCACTCAACCCAGGAACGGGATCCCCAAGGCAACACTGCACCATCTCTCCAGACGCCGGACCAACGCCATTTCATCCTCCAGGCCGCTCGAAACGCCGAGTGCCGTGCCACTCGGTAGTCGGGCCGGACGCCATCAAAGGGGGGGGGTCAGATAGAGCAGGACCGCAGGCGGACTTCCATCCCGTCACAACACCCTAAATCTAGGTAAAACTAAGACGTTTTGAACACCGGGACTGCAGAGCGAGAATCCTTCCATTATAACTATGAAAGAAGATTAAGTCATTATAGCGCCTTGAGTGTCCCTTTTAAGTGTATTTTTGGGATTAGAAACCATCATGATGAAATTAATATCCACCAATGTATAAGCCTACTAATGATAGTTGAATTGATGATGAGACAGTTACAGACTTCACACATAATCAAACACATATGTTGCCCTTTAAGCGCTATTGTTAAGTAGTGAGAAGTAAGAAAGTCACAATGTTTTTGTCGAAATATATTGTAGTTTAATATTTGAAGGTGATCATCTAAGTAGAGGGGAAATACCCATTTATTACTTTTACTACATCTATAAAGTATGTTATGATATGTTATCTTTATTAAAGTGTTCATGCAGCATAAAAGCTATATAGGAATTTCAAATGGTGCAATATGGTACTGGAAGATAATGAGATTTCCCTAAGGACACAGATGGTTTGAACTAAACATCTTTGCTTTAGCATCAGTGTCTGCAACTGAGCAAATTTATATTAATGACTGCATGTTCTAAAGTAAATATTTAATGTAGCAGAATTATAATTTTAATCATACAGGGTACAACAATCTCTCCTAACAAATTACTTCTGTAAAAAGGACACTGAAGGCATTTTAGGTACAAAAATACATTTGTCTTGTCTTGACTGTTTGTTTCTTCTAGGATGATGCGAACAAAATATGAAATTTACACATAATTTCAATCCTGAGGAATCCTAGATGAAGTCATGAATCAGCTACAGAACATAATGCAGCTGTATTTACTGTCTTAGCCCATGTACATAACTGTTTTATATGCAAAATATAAAAATAAATAAGAAAACTAAACGTAAATTGTATTTTGTTCAAGCACCTGTTTCTTTGTAATTTTATAGAGACTAAAGGGGTTATTCAGAGAGGTCTGAAATGTCACCGAAATGTCACACCGACATGTAACCGGACACTGAAATTCAGCATACGGTGACATTTTGGGGTCATTCGGCTATTCAGAGAGCAGGTAGTTCGCCAAATTTGGCAAATTGCCTGCACATACAGTGCCTGTTCGAGGGCAGTGAAATCCCCATAGCGAAGCAATGGTTCATCTATTCAGAGACACTAAATAACAGGGAAAAGTTGCCAAAATGCCCTGCTGGTTAGTGTTTTCATTCGGCAGGTATATTCAGGCGAATCCCATAGACTTCAATGTTAAAAATATTCCTGTTTTAACTCAATATCTAATAAACCGTTTATTATTTTATTCTGCTGTAAAAAGTCTCTTTATTTATAGATTTTTTAGGATCTTTTAGGAATTTTTCAGCAACGTTTTTTTTTTTTAAGCGTTTTTCTTTTTTCAGTAACAGACCTTTTTATTATCATAAATGTAATGGAATGTAAATTCCAGGCATTTTTGTTCAGTAATTTTTTTGCAAACCGTTTAAATTTTCAAACTTTCAAGCGTACTGGTTTTTTTTTTCTCCTGTTCTTCTGCTTGTCAGCTTTTTCCGGCGGCTGTTCTGCTCTGTGATCGGTGGCTTGTTGGCTTTTCCGCCGTGTTCGGCGTGTTTTTTTGCGGCGGTTTATGTGAGTTTTCGGTGAGTGTTCGCCTAGTGTTCGTTGGGTTTGCGGCGGGTTTTCCCTGCACTCCGGGGACCCTGCGGAGTCGGCGAACTAGAATCACCCCGAAGTGCAGGGAACGAAAGGGCACCAAAATGTGGCCACATTTTGGTGCTCTCTGAATAACCCCTATAGTAAATGGCAAACACAAATCTTCATAACACACTCTATAGAATTACACGAAAAGACCAACAATTTGTGGAAAACCCCTATTGTTTTTTGAAACTGGCCGTTTTGCCCATATCAATTGCTAACAAGAGCATGACATCAAACCCCTATGCATGAGATCTCACATTGAGTGGCAGTAGAATGGGTTGTGCTGAAAAGTGTTACTGTCATAGTATACTGTCATGGTAAACTAAATAAGTATCCAAAGTCAACCTTAAGTGTCATTAACTATTTCCATGCGGAGGACGGGCTCAGCGCGTCCTGCCACATGGCCACTTCGCTGCGGAGGACGCGCTGAGCGCGTCCTCCCTTTGCAGCGGCGATCGGCCCAGCCTCCGGGACCCCGGCGGGCACGATAGACGTCTATTTCAGGCACCCCCCGCCATTCGGACCCCTCCCCATTCGTGTGGGCCATCGGCTAAAGACAGATACCGCTTGAAAGGGCACAGCCTGCCCTTCCAAGCGGCGGCTGTCTTTAACCCCTAGGGGGCTGGATCGCGATATGGTGCTAACATGTGCCGTATCACGGTCCCCTCCCGGAGCTGGCCGACATCTTGGATGTTGGCCAACCTTCCGGGATATCCCCCTAACGACTGGCGTCATCGCGCATAGTGCGATTTTGCCAGTTTCGCAATTAACCCCTTGCTGCCACCTATGGCGGAGATAGGGGGTTCCAATGAACCCCCTATCTCCCGATCCGTGACAGCTAGGGGTTAATGTTTGATATCACTGGAATGGCCAGAGTATAGCCTTTGATACCAAACATGACCATGTACAATGTAAAAAAAATAAAAATTAGAAAAATAAAACAATTAAAAAAGTTTTAAAAAAGTTTTTTTGTTTTTGTTTTATTAGTGCAGCAATATTGTTTCCATTTCAATTATAATGTGAACAATGATGCTGCACTAACAATTTTTTCTATGGGGGGGCCTTTGCTAAAAAACACGGAATTTTCCCAAAAAAAGTAACGATTCCCCGTTTCTAATTTTTTTAACAAGTGCAACCCATAGAAAATATAACCGCAAACGCTCGCATTTTAAAATGTGAAAAAAAACACTTTACACGTTGTAAATTATTGAAAATTCTAATTTTATTTAATTTTTTGTTATAATATACAGACAGGACATAACGTATACATATAATAATGATATATTATGAATCTGCCGTGTCTCCCGGAAAGAACGATATATAATATGTCTGGGTTGTATAATAAAATGTGACTTCAAATCACATTTAAACATGATTAATGATATTGCAGAAGGTATTAATGGAAAAGTATGTCTTTTTGCTGATGACACAAAGATTTGCAACAGGGTTGACGTTCCTCGAGGGATCAGCCAAATGACAAATGATTTAGGTAAACTAAATAAAATGGTCGGAGTTGTGGCAATTGAGTTTTAATGTGGATAAGTGCAAGATAATGCACCTGGGACGTAAAAACCCTAGGGCTGAATATGGAATATTTGATACAGTCCTAACCTCCACATCTGAGGAAAGGGATTTAGGGGTTATTATTGCAGAGGATCTAAAGGTAAGTAGTCAATGTAATAGAGCAGCAGGAAATGCTAGCAGAATGCTTGGTTGTGTAGGGAGAGGTATTAGCAGTAGGAAAAGGGAAGTGCTCATGCCACTGTACAGAGCACTGGTGAGACCTCACTTGGAGTACTGTGTGCAGTACTGGAGACCGTATCTCCAGAAGGATACAGACATCTTAGAGAGAGTTCAGAGAAGGGCTACTAAAATGGTGTATGGCTTGAAGGAGAAAAGTTACCACGAAAGGCTTAATGATCTTAACATGTACAGCTTGGAAAAAAGACGAGACAGAGGAGATATGATAGAAACATTTAAATACGTAAAGGGAATCCACAAGGTAGAGGAAGGGAGTATATTTAAACGGAAACAAAGTAGCAAAACAAGAGGACATAGTCTTAGATTAGAGGGGCAAAGGTTTAAAAGTAACATCAGGAAGCATTATTTTACTGAGAGGGTGGTGGATACATGGAACAGTCTTCCAGTAGAAGTGGTAGAGGCCAAAACAGTAAATGAATTTAAGCAGGCATGGGATAGGCATAAGGCTATCCTAAACAAAAGATAAATCCAGGTAAAGTATCCATGTAATTGGGCAGACTAGATGGGCCGAAAGGTTCTTATCTGCCGACATTTTTCTATGTTTCTATGAGCGAAATCGGTAAAAATGACCTCACAGGCGTGAAATAGCTCAGCAGCGAAAGGGTTAATGGCATTTTAGGGGTTAATGGGAAGGCCACATGCCATGATGTTTATTATTTTTAGCTCAGCACAGAGGTGTGAAAAGGCTCAGCAGCAAAAGGGTTAATATGTGATAGAAAAGTCAAGAAGAAATGAGTGCATATACATTATTTGATTGCTCATGCAACTTCACAGAGTGGGGCCACCAAGTCATGAAACACTCCCTGGAGTGTTGACTCAAGCATCATTATCTGGCAATCTGAATGAAGAAACTGAACTGGATTTTGTGGTTGCCAGGAGAATGGTCGCTGCAAGAATGCATAGTGCCTACAGAAATGTTTTGTTGGAATAGGTGTAAGTGTCAGAACCCTGCTTTTCACTGTTTGGGTTAGGACTCATAGATCAAGTTAAGACTGTGATAATGCAAAATGATACTAAGACTTTTTAGACAATGTTGTGTATCCATTTGGGGAAGTCTCTTTTCTGTTTCAGAATGAATGTGCAACTGCGATCCCAGGGCCATGCAGACATGGTGTCTATTGTTTGCTATAGAATTGAATGATCTGCATAGAGCTCTGATGTCTGAATACGTTTGGGATGAACTGGAATGCTGATTGCAAAACAGGCCTTCTTGTCTCACATCACAGCCTGATATCAAAAAATATTTTTATAGTGTAACTGTATGTGGTTTTTTTAAGGCCTAGTATCTGAAATGGTTGTATCCTGCTTAACCCTTTCGCTGCTGAGGCTTTTCCCGCCTCTGTGCTGAGGTCATTTTTACCGGTTTTGCTCATCATGTTTAAACGTGTTTTTAAGGCTTATTTTAGTATATGACCCAGACATATTATATATCGTTCTTTCCGTCAGACTCAGTAGATTCATAATATGTCATTATTATATGTATACGTTATGTCATGTCTGTATATTATAACAAAAAATGCAATAAAATATGTATTTTCAATAATTTACAACGTGTAAAGTGTTTTTTTTCACATTTTAACATTCGAGCAATTGCGGTTATATTTTGTATGGGGTGCACTTGTTAAAAAATTAGAGATGGGGTCTCGTTACATTTTTTTTGGGGGAAAATTACGCGATTTTTAACAAACGCACCGCATACAAAAATCGTTAGTGCAGCATCATTGTTCACATTATAATTGCAATGGGAACAATATTGCTACACTAACAAACCAAAAAAAAGAAAAAAAAATGTTTATTTTTTTTTTTATAATTTTCTTTTAAAATATATTTTTTTTTTTTAATTTTTTTTTTTTTTTTTTTTAAAAAACTTTTTTCACATTCAAGTTTGGTATTGTTGGAACGGCCATGCTCTGGCCGATCCAACCATACCAAACATTAACCCCTAACTGCCACGGATCGGGAGATAGGGAGTTCATTGGAACTCCCTATCTCCACCGTTGGTGGCAGTTAGGGGTTAACTCTAGGACTGGCGTCATCGTGCGTAAGATGTCGGCCAGCTCCGGGAAAGGATCGCAAACCGGCGCTTTTCAGCACCGATTCGCGATCCAGCTCCCCAGGGGTTAATGCCAGGCACCATTTGGAAGGGCAGGCTGTGCCCTTCAAATGATGCCTGGGTTAACCCCCGCAGAGCCGCCGATCGGGAGGGAGAGAGGTCCGAAGGACCTCCCCCCTCCCTTTCAGGCGCCTCCTCCGCACATGCGGGGGGCGCCTGAATTAGGTGTCATCGCGCTGCCGCGATGACACCTAATTCCGGCGGCTGCGGTCCCGGATGCGCGGCTGACATCGAGGATGTCAGCCCGCACCGGGGGGCCAGCGATCGGCCGGAACCCGGCCGAACGCTGACCCCAATGGGAGGACGCGCTCAGCGCGTCCTCCGCACAGCAGCGGTAATGCGGAGGACGCGCTGAGCGCGTCCTCCGCATTGAAAGGGTTAATATGTCAGATTATTCTATTCACGGAAATGCTAACAGGTTCCTTAGTATTATCACTAAGCAGTGTGCTTAGCCATTCTGTTCATGCACTTTGTCACACGTGTATCATAAGACGATAATGATATTCAGTTACACACCTGAGAGATCAGGCCCATACACAGTAATGACATCTCTTTAACCCCTTCACTACCAACATTGGGATATCTCGGGTTTCAAAGGCACCATCTGGTGCCCCGATATCGCAATATTGCAGCCCAAAAGAAAATGAAATTAGCTTGCTGCAAACAAATTTCATTAGCTTCTGGACTGCAGAAGGTGCCCCCAAAGTTTTAATCCTGTGGGCATAATGCCCAAAGAGTTAAAACTATAAAACCGGCAGCTGATAGCTCTGAAATATCGGGCTTTCAGAAGCTGTCAGCAGCCAATGCAGGAAAAATAGAAGAAAATAGATCTTCTGCTAAAGCCTCTGTAAACTCAATTTGGCAGTATATGGTACCATCTACTGGCCAAATAGGTTATTACAGTAATAGATATAAATTATTGTACAATTTATTAAAAATGATTTTTCCAAATAAACACTGGTTTCTGACAATGTTTTTTTGGAAAATCACTTGGTAGCGAAGGGGTTAAAGCATCTCTCAATGTCTTCGGGAAAGCATGGGTGGAAAAAACAGTATAGCACATTGTACACATATGCCAGGTTAGCAATATGTGATCTAAAACATTTATGTTTTATCGTTAGTAGCTTTGCGCATGTTTCAAGTAATTGTAATGCTATG
This sequence comes from Leptobrachium leishanense, assembly GCA_009667805.1. Taxonomy (NCBI): domain Eukaryota; kingdom Metazoa; phylum Chordata; class Amphibia; order Anura; family Megophryidae; genus Leptobrachium; species Leptobrachium leishanense. The sequence goes on along the minus strand of CM019064.1, from coordinate 331,264,557 downwards.
CTATACTGTTGAATTGTCTCAAACCTCAGGTTGCCGGTTCCGTAAAGCTACGCATCTTCTAATAAGTTGAATTTAGAAAAATGCAAGACACTATCGGTTATATCATCATGCTGAATATCATGGAACTTCCTGGGTCATGATGCTATAAGCAAAAGCTTTGAAATATATCTCTATAATCCAGATACCGAAGGTGTCAGATATCAGCAGTTGTACGTGGAGTTGCTGTATTGTGAGATGTTTTGATAAACAGTCATGTTTTTTTAAAAATCAGCAGCAAAAATATGTAATAATATCCACCTAATAAAGTTTCATATTACTATCTATACATTAGCACTTGTAACAAATAGAAAGTGCAACGTATTACTTGCTGCAGAATTCTGCTTGTGAACTACTCGCCAATTCCACTCGAATATATATGACACTACAAAAACCATGGGCACTTTTTCAGGGAGGCGTAAACATTAACAACAGAACTGTTATGTTTACAGCCTCAGTTATTAATATTAATATCTCTTGTCTTATTCAGAAGAAGAGAGGAGATAGGGCTATCCAATCTGGTTAATTGCTTGATTTCAGGTCTCATAAAAACCAGCAAAGACGTTCCTGCTGTCTAGCAGCCTATGTCAAATCAGAGTTGATAAAGACTGCTAAGCAGCCGAAACATTATCTTTGATGGTTGTGTGAACCCTCAAATAAAGCCAGAAACTGTATTGGAGACCCCAGTTTACTCACTCTTCTGTTCGTCCCTTTGGTTGAGTTGAGCGCTCAGGGGCCTATGAGCACCAAGTTAGATCCTGTAAAAAATACAGAGTGTGCACTACCCTTCCTTTTGCTTATCTTATTCCAAACCAAGTAATTCCAAGAAAAGCTGACTTCATGCGAGTTCTGTGGATTCCATTAGAGAACAGTGGCTCATGGCAGTCTCTAACAAGGAATACAAGGAATACCTGCCAGCCCCCAGAAAAATACATAAAAAAATGTTTGTTTAGGAAACCTTGTGATGGATTTCTTCTCCTATTAGAACTTACATTCCTAACCCAATTTGGTTTCTCAGAGTGTGGTTCAACCCTGGAAGAGAACCTGTACTCAACATGTTCCCTCTTCCTGTTTTGTCTCATCAAGCAACTGATATTGTATTGCTCATAAAGACCAATGCAATAGCTCATCTTTTGATGGGATACCACTAACCACTACTTTCCTGGATCTGAGTCTGTATGATTGACCTTCAGCAGTGATATTGGCAGTCAAACTGCCACCTTGTACTGAAGAACCATTCTGCAGGGCCACACCACTATGCTACCTTAGCTTCTTCAATAAAGCTGACAGCAAATGAGTGATTGGGTATGGAATTGTTCAAAGTTTTGCTAAACATTGTTTTTAGTGTAGTCGCTTGCATGTGTATAGAAATTAATTTGATTACAAAAAGTCTGTTCTGAGCAAAAAAAGGGTCTTGTTAAATATTGTACACAATATAATCTATTGTGGATTTCGCACAATCAGAATTTTAATGTTAATTCCCAGTTTTAAGAATGTATGTCCTGTTGATCATAACCACAATTTTCTTCAATGTAAAATAAATTAGAATTTTCCTATTACTAATTTTAAGCTTACATTCTCTAGTACTACAAATAACATAATGCATAAAAGGATGAATACACAACATATCGGTTTTCTTAAACGTTAACTAATTCACTACCAATAGTGAGCATCCTTGATTTATAAAAGCACCTGCTGTTCCCACGATATCGAGTATCTTCAATTTGGTCTTATTCTAGAGCAATTCAAAGGAAATTCATTAATTTAAATTAATTTGCAATTGGGCTACAGAATGTGTCCCAGAAGTATTAGTACCTCAGGTATGATAGCTGAGGTGTTAAAACCATTTGATGTTGGGACTCTATCTCTAAAACACAGATTTCCAGCTGATTCAGTATGAAGCATCAGTTGCAGTAGTGCTTTTTGGCCAACAGATGAAGACACTGCCTGTCAAATATGGCTACTACAGTAACTAATATTCATGATGATTGTTCCAAAGGTTTTATGGGAAAGTACTAGGTATGGAAGCGGTTAATAGCTGTATTTTAGCTTCAAAAACTTTTTTTGTATAAAGGTATTTGTTTTAAAAAGTAACAAAAATATGTAGGAAAAAACACAACTATAAAATTAAATGTTATTACCAATGTAACTACATGACCCACCGTTGTTACATGTTTAAAGAGCTGAACTGGCCGTCGCTGAAATCCGGACGCACCCTTCACCTTTCAAACCTGGTGGTTAAGAACTTTTCTGGGAAGCTACCACCCTACCTGAATAGGCTGCTTTCCCTAGCAGTATACTCATCCTATAACCTCCGATCCAGGACCAGCACCTTACTTACAATACTACAATACAAAAAGAAAGTGTCTCGATCCTCATTTTCCTACAGAGAAACCACAGTTATGGAATAACCTCCCAGACGCCATCAAATATTCCCCCAATCTAAAGTCACTTAAGAGCTCCCTATTAACCTACCTTGATACAGAATGCAACTGTAAACATGTGACATAATGAGTATATTTCCTACATATTTATTTTCTGTGTTAATCTGTATATTTGTGTTTTTAATATCTTGCATTTTATTACTTTGTATTTCTGTACCCTACCGTAAAAATTCAATGTTCTTGAACCCAGAACATACTTGAAAACGAGATAAATCTCAATGTATCCTTCCTGGTAAAATACTTTATAAATAAATTAATTATTACTTTTACAAGAAATGCATGTTTTACTGTATTCACATTCATCAGTGTATTCATAAAAAAGGATGATCTTACTGTCTTTTGATTGGCTACAGGCTCCAAAAACCCATAAAAATGCAGCTTTGATTGTAAAAAGGTCAAATATACAGTTTCCTCTCCATTTATGTACAGTATATGTTTTTTCTCCCTCTACTAAAATGTAAAATAAAGAAGAGATTCTCATACCATTTACTTACATCTTTGAAATTGCCAGCATTTGCTCTTTCAGATAAGTAAGTGTCAGTATTAAAAGATCGATTACAATTTAATAGATTTGAAGAAAAAAAGCTAAAGATGAACTCAACAATATTTTAAAAATATAAGTGTCAGTGTTTTAATTTCATTATCTTCAACTCGAAATTACATTTGGGCAGCAAACGCTGTCAGTTTCCTTCACAAACTATGTACTGTATATATATACATTGATATATATATATGTATATATCAAAGTATAGTAGTGCACAGTGATACCTTTTTTATATATATACTGATACACTATATTGCCAAAAGTATTCGCTCACCTGCCCAGCTCCTGATTTGGATGGGTGAGCGAATACTTTTGGCAATATAGTGTATGTATATCTGATGTAATCATTCTTGTGTTCTTAGGCTTTATTCCTATTTTATCCTATGTGAACAAAGGGTACTTTAAAAAGTATATATACACATATTAAATTGACTAAAAAAAGAGAGAAAAAAAAAATAGGAGTATCATGTAATTTGGTTTTATTTATGTCCATGCTTAAAAGAGCAACAAAAAAAGTGAATGGAATTGAGGACTCCCTTTGGGAAGAACAGTAACTAGATCATGCATTAAATATGTAAGAACACATTAGGGATGATTAAAGATTAATTCAGTGTCAACGATCTTGGTCAGGATCACTGCAGGTCATGACAGAGTCTTAATGATTTTGTTTATTGTTTTTATTTCATTAGCACTTTTCTAATGAGCGATTGTTAGAAGGCACCAGAGACCAGAATGCTTCATACAGAATAAAATGATAAACAAAGTACAAGAAATTGAAAGCATGGAGCAGTTAGGATGGCGATAACCTCTATGGGGAATCTTCCTTTAAATCCCACAGAAAATTTGGACTGCTTCCAAGTTAGTCAATGAATTGCTTAATTTTGAAATAAAATGGATTCAGCTTGTTATAATGTTTTACCAAGGGAGTCCGCATAGTAAATGAGTTATAATAAAAGTGTAATTTGGTAAACTCCCAGAACACATAAATCTTGCATGTACATAATCGAAACATCATTGAGTAAAATGGGTATGATGTAGGATGGCATTTTTAATAGAACATGTTTTAGAAAGAAAGGAGTTGGCATTTTTATATTTAAATTTTGCTAAGTGGAGAGAGTCTAAAATGTTTATATTTTCACACATCAAAATGTTTAATTGGAAAAAAAAAATCCAAAATGTATCTGAAACAGCAAATACTCAGAGTAAGGGAAGTACAAATTTTAGGAGAAATTAGTAAACAGAGTGCACAATTCATTAGTTGGTGATTTAACCTATAAACTTGGGTTTGTTTCAACCCTATTTTTTAAAGGATTGAGGGTAAAGAATTAAATGAGTGCAGCGTTTCTCCATAAGATTTGATTGACGTGCCAGGTATTTTTAGCTTTGCAAGAGTTTCCATGCTTTCTGAACCTATAACACAAATACATAATGAGGGCTGATGTATGAAAACGTCTCTCCTTCACTATGAAGCATCCGTTTATTGAAAGTAAAAGATCAATTCATTAATCAACATGGTATCCCATGTAAACTGCCTTAACTTGTGGCACGTCTCACGCTGTTCCAGTGCCCCGGTGCCCAGCAGCGCTTTCCTTGCTTCTCACTGGCCGAGTGATATGCAGGTTGCTCACGGTCACAGGTCAGGCTCGCGGGCAGCGAGTGATGACACAGCACACACCACGTTTTAAACCAGATGCCTGAGAAGTGATCCTTGCCCTGTCGTGGTTTTCACTCCTCTCAGTGCTCATTGCCAATCTGCTATCATTTATTCTGATTATCAACTCTGGCTTGTACGACTCCTCTCTCCTGGCTCTTAACACCTGGCATTCCTTTGACTACCCTCTCTGGCATACAACCCTGGGAAAATCCTCTGACTACCTGATTTGGCATTTAACCATTGTGTCTGACTCACAAGTTCTGCCCGACAAGTTACGCGATCGGAAAAAATGGGGATATCGCGGCTACAGAGGCAACAACAGAAAAAATCGAGATACATACGATTAGCTGATCGGAATACTTGTAGCTCCCCTAATAGTACCAACTAGGGTTGCACCAATACCGATACTGGTATCGGTATCGGTGCCGATACCGGGTACTGCAGGAGTACTTGGTACTCGTGCAGTACCCCCAATATTTTTTCCGATACCGGAAGCCGGCATTGAGCCGGCTTGCCAGCATCTGAGGGGCTGGGGCGGCTGTCCGAATGCTCTATCGGCATTCAAACAGGCCCTGCAGCTGCTCTCCTCACTGTGTTTATACTTACCTTCCTTTAGCAATGCCGGGAAAGTCTCTGCGCGTACGCTCGTTGGAAGGCCCCCAGCCGTGACCACATGGGACCATGTGATCACGGATGGGGGCCTTCCAACGAGCGCATGTGTGGAAACTTTCCCGGCGTCGCTCAGGAAGGTAAGTATGAAACAGTGAGGAGAGCAGCTGCAGGGCCTGTCCGAATGCCGACAGAGCATTCGGACAGGCACCTGGCACTCTCCGCTCATACTTACCTTCCTGAGTGACGCCGGGAAAGTTTCCCCGCGTGCGCTCGTTGGAAGGCCCCCAGCCGCGATCACATGGTCCCACGTGATCGCGGCTGGGGACCTTCCAAGGAGCGCGCGCGCGAAGACTTTCCTGGCGTCGCTCAGGAAGGTAAGTATGAGTGGAGAGTGCCAGGTGAGCTGGGGGGGCAAATCCATGAGCTGGGGGGCATTATCCATGAGCTGGGGGCATTATACATGAGCTGGGGCATATCCATGAGCTGGGGGCAGTATCCATGAGCTGGGGGGCATTATCCATGAGCTGGGGCATATCCATGAGCTGGGGGCAGTATCCATGAGCTGGGGGGCATTATCCATGAGCTGGGGGGCAATATCCATGAGCTGGGGGCAATATCCACAAGCTGGGGCAATATCCATGAGCTGGGGGGCATATCCATGAGCTGGGGGCATTATCCATGAGCTGGGGGCATTATCCATGAGCTGGGGGGCAAATCCATGAGCTGGGGCAATACCCATGAGCTGGGGCAATATCCATGAGCTGGGGGCATTATCCATGAGCTGGGGGGGGCAAATCCATGAGCTGGGGCAATATCCATGAGCAGGGGCAATATCCATGAGCTGGGGGGCAAATCCATGAGCTGGGTCAATATCCATGAGCTGGGGCAATATCCATGAGCTGGGGCATATCCATGAGCTGGGGCAGTATCCATGAGCTGGTGGCAGTATATCCATGAGCTGGGGGCAGTATATCCATGAGCTGGGGCAGTATATCCATGAGCTGGGGCATATCCATGAGCTGGGGGGCATTATCCATGAGCTGGGGAGCAAATCCATGAGCTGTGGGGCAAATCCACGAGCTGGGGGCATATCCATTAGCTGGGGGGGGCATATCTATGAGACATGGGGGCTTTATATGAGGTCTGTACTTATTGGAAAGTGGTCACATGACATAAAATAAAAGTATCGGTACTCGGTATCGGTGAGTACTTGAACAAAAGTATCGGTACTCGTACTCGGTCTTAAAAAAGTGGTATCGGTGCATCCCTAGTACCAACTTTAATGTTTCAAGATTGAATCCTCTTCATTCCCTCCCTTCTGATCGTAATACATTTGTAAATCCACAATCTGTTTCTCTAATGGTTGAACCATTTTCGAATATAGTGATGCCCAAAGCTAATTCTGTTACACATATGTCTGATACCAGTGATATTTTGAGAGTGATCAATTTATCTAATTTTGCGCTCAAAAATGTGCATATTTCCATTCTGAGTAGAGGACTGTCTTTTGTACCAGTGCCTAATATAGATAAATTTGAGTGGATAAAGGATGTACACTTGTTTGTGCGTAAGCTTGCCTTACACAAAGTTCACAGGGTCAAGGAAGAACAAAGGTTGAAGCTTTTAGGCCTTGAACCTACTGACCTTCCAGTTCTTAATACATTGATTGACCTGTTGGAAGAGCAGGAACCTAACCAAAGGAGTCTTACTAAGTTACATCGTAAGAGTCGTTTTACTCCCAACTTTAAGAACTTTGGCAACTTAGAAATGTTTTGTGATCTAGTGTGTACTGAAATTGACCATCTAAATGAGTCAGATATTATAGCATCGGTGACAGATAATCTTACTTTTGCTGAAAGACGGGCCCTTAAGGAACTTGAAACCGATAAAACACTGGTAATAAAACAGTCGGATAAAGGTGGTAATGTGGTATTGATGTCAGTCGACTATTATGAAAAAATTATATTCAACATCCTTGATGATACTGACACGTATCGTAGGTTAGCAAAAGATCCCACTGTTCAATTTACTGGTAAATTAAAAGAATTGTTACATTCCGCTTTGGGTCAGTCCCTCATCACTAAGACAGAATACGAATTTTTGGTTCCCTCGTCACCCACTATAGCCACTTTTTATGGTATTCCAAAAACTCATAAAAATCTCAGAGAACCTCTGGGTCGTCCAATTGTCTCTGGCAATGATAGCCTTACCCAGAATTCCAGCATATTCCTCGATACAATCTTGAGGAAATATGTGGTTAACTTACCATCGTATTTAAGAGACACCAAACAGCCATTGCAGATATTGAAAGGTAAAAATATCGGTAAGGATGTCTTGCTATGTAGCCTAGATGTTGAGGCGTTGTATTCATGTATACCTCACCATCTGGGACTCGAACATGTGAGGTTGTTCCTTGAAAGAGATGACTCTTTGAGTACCCCACTTATCACCCTGCAGTATCTCCATGTCTGCTACATAACTTATTTTTTAAAAACGCCTTTTTAAAAAATTGGGAGCTAAAAAATTTGTCAAACTGCAAAAAGGTGTTCAAAAAATAAAAAGTGTTTTTGCTGAAAATGAAAATAAAAAAAGATATTACGTTTTTACATCTTATATGTATCTTATAGGCAGGGCTCAAAATTTCAGGTCCCAAGTTACTAGCCAGGCCTTAAGAGTTACTCGCCACCCAACCCTTAATCTTAACTCTGCCCCTAAACACACCCTCTTAAATTATTATTTATCATCAATAAAATAACAAAGCAGTGGAAACATAAAGGGAAATGATGTGCAGCGTGTATGAGCGTATCACAGAGCTCCACAGCAATAAAACTCACGCTTATACACACTGCACATTACTGTGAGTTTTATTGCTGTGGAGCTCTGTGATACGATCATACACACGCACATATCAGGGAGTTCCACAGTAATAAAACTCACGTTCATACACACTGCACATTACTGTGAGTTTTATTGATGTGGAGCTCTTTGATACAATAATGTGCAGTGTGTATGAGCGTGAGTTTTATTGCTGTGGAGCTCTGATACACTCATACACACTACGCATTACTGTATGAGAGCACCACAGCAATAAAACTCACAATAATGTGCAGTGTGTAGGAGCGTATCAGAGCTCCAATGCCTATTTTTAAACCGTCTCATTCTTTTTACCCCCTCTAATTTTTTTATCACCCCCCTCTCATTCTCTTCTTCACCCCCTCATTCTTTCTCACCCCCTCTTTCTCTTTTTCACCCCTCTCTTTCTCACCCCCTCTTTCTCTTTTTCACCCCCTCTTTCTCTCCCTCAATCTCTTTTTCCCCCCTCTCATTCTCTTTTTCACCCCTCTCATTTCTTTTTCACCCCTCTCATTCTCTTTTCCCCCCTCTCATTCTCTTTTTCCCCTCTCTCTTTTTCACCCCTCTCTCTTTTTCACCCCTCTCTCTTTCTCTTTTTCACCCCTCTCTCTTTCTTTTTCACCCCTCTCTCTTTCTCTTTTTCACCCCTCTCATTCTCTTTTTCACCCCTCTCATTCTCTTTTTCACCCCTCTCTCTTTTTCACCCCTCTCTTTCTCTTTTTCACCCCTCTCTCTTTCTTTTTCACCCCTCTCTCTTTCTCTTTTTCACCCCTCTCTCATTCTCTTTTTCACCCCTCTCTCTTTCTTTTTCACCCCTCTCTCTTTCTCTTTTTCACCCCTCTCTCATTCTCTTTTTCACCCCTCTCTCATTCTCTTTTTCACCCCTCTCTCATTGTCTTCTATTTTTACACCCCCTCTCTCTCTTTCTTACACCCCCTCTCTTACTTACACACATTCAGCACATTGGGCTGCTCTGTCCTCCTTCCTGGTCTGGAAGGATGCAGGCTGGCTCCACCTCTTCTGTGTGCAAATCGAAGCTGCAGTGTGCTTCCCACACTCATAGCAAGAGTTTGGGAATGACACGCTGCATTGGTGCCTCCCCCTCCTGCTCGTCACCTGACCCACCCACGTGATGCTTCGTAGACTCGCAGCACTTACGCTGCGAGTGTGCGACGCTTCATGTGGGTGGGCATGTGATCTGCGAACGTGAATCTCGCGGGTCACCTGCCCACCCATGTGAAGCGTCACACACTCGCAGCATGCTGCGAGTCTCCGAAGCATCACGTGGGTGGGTCAGCACCGATCACGCGGGAGGGGTCAGCGTCGATCAGGCAGACAGCTCCGGATTCGGACTCTAAGAGTCCGATACCGGAGCTGTGAATTAAGGAGGCGGCTTACCCTGAACCTGGCCCCAGCAACCAACGGGTCAGTCCGCCCCACTCGCCCTCAGATAATTTCCACTCGCCGAATGCAAGCAGTTATAGGGTTTGCCTGTTTAACCCCTTCACGACAGGTGGATGTCAGCCGTCAGGGGTGGGTTAACGCCGGTGAGACGAACAGGTATGCCTCGCCAAAAGGTGCCACTGATTTCGGCCCGCCCTGCAGCTGACGGTGTCACTGGCTGAAGGTGGCGGCCTGAGTTAGGATGCCTCTTTGCAGCCAACCGCGTGCGCCGGATACAGGGAAGGGCAGAGGTGGCCCATTGAAGACAGCACAGTGTACATGTACACATAGTTCATCCTGCGGCATCAAGGGGTTAAACCTGTCAAACTGAAACACCGAATATCAGGGCATTTTGTCTACATTTCAGTGCAGTTCAGCGTTCTGTGAACAGAACAATCATTACTTCTCTATGGGACAATTTCACTGATGACTGCTGAAGACCCCCGAACTGCACCTGTATTTGGTGAATTGACAGCTATGTGAATAGACAAACTGCGATGCAATTCGGTGGCAGGTTCGGAGGTTAGTGAATAGACCCTTAAGAACCGCACACTGAAAGTAATTAAAAGGCAGTTATAAAAGCACAGTATTTTGTTGTATAGTGCATAAGAGCAGCATAATGATTACTTGACATGTTTCTGGTAAACACATTCATTAGATAAAGAAAACAAGAGATAAACATGGTGACAATTTTAAAGGTAAAAATAATTGGGCTAATGCATTTATAAATGGCAAATAATTGTAATTGTTGAAATGCAGCTGCTCATCTCTCTATGTACAGACATTCGCATATTTGCATAATAAATGTCAACGTCTGTCTATAACTATATGATAAGGCATGAGAGCAAACTACACAGGAATGCATTAAGTCACTCAAACCTAGTATTTCTGTCACTTAAAAAAATTCAGAAACTGGGATTTTTTTAATATATATATATATATATTCTACTTTTACCTCGAATGATCTACCTTTACCCCCCCCCTGTACACAGTTATAAATTGTTAAAATGAAAAAATATCTTTCCTAATAAATATTATTTTCTTCCATAAAGGACTTACAATAATAAAATGGTCACATTTCTTAAATATCCATATAATACAAACTAGTAAACATGCTGCGAAAGGTATATGAATGCGCAAAGTAGCAGTATGATATGTGTCTGAGGAAGCAGGTGTTTTGCTCAGAGAATACACAGGGCTGAGTTTAGGCTGGCCAGGTAGGGTCAAGGTGGAGTTTAAAACACTGACACTTAACCCAGCCCGGGGCTGTTATGAACTACCAGGAATTCGCTCAGACTGACCACTGGATAGTCAGTGCCTGGTGCTACTGAATAGTCACAAATATGTCAGCCTTCCAAATTGTTACATCCATAATAGATTATTGGCTTTATTAACTTAAAATAAAAATAATATGCCTTTAAAGATTTTTATTTTACATGGTCATTAGTCATGACTCTTGAGATTTGCAGGTCCTATCTCAGGATTCTTCTTGGAGTCCCAATTTTGGCCATAACATACAAGAATCACACTCAGGGTTATTCAATGAGAGCCGATCTGGCCCTGAAAGGTAACCGAACACTGAAATTCAGCGTACTGTTACCTTTCCTGGCCATTTGGCTATTCAGAGAGCAGGCAGTTCTCCAAATGTTGGCGAATTGCCTGAACATACGGTGCCTGTTCTGTGCCTGTTCGTGGGCAGTGAAATCCCCATAAAAAAGCACTGCTTCGTCTATTCAGAGAACAAAAACCAGCAGTGAAAAGTTGCCGCAATGCCCTGCTGTTTGGTGGTTTCATTCTACAGGCTTATTCAGGCGAATCCCATAGGCTTCAATGTTAAAAATATTCCTGTTTTAATACAATATCTAAGAAGCCATTTAATATGATATTCTGCTGTAAAAAGTCTCTTTATTTCTAGATTTTTTAGGTTCTTTTAGGTATTTTTGGGATTTTTTTAAATCGTTTTTTCATTTTTCTGTAACAGACCTTTTTATCATCATTCATTGGATCTTATATGTAAATTTCAGACATTTTCGTTTAGTAGTCTCTTGCAACCAGCATTTCAAATTTCAAACTTTCAAACGTACTCTTTTTTTTCCACCTCATTCGTCTGCGCGCCAGGATTTTTCGGGGGCTGCTCTGCGCTGTGATCGGTGGCTAGTCGGGTTTCTCCGGCGTGTTCGGCGGGTTTAATCCTGGTGTTTTCTACGGATTTAGGTGAGTGTTCGGTGAGTGTTCGGCAAGTTTTGCAGTGAGTGTTCATCGGGTTTGCGGCGGGTTTTCCCTGCACTACGGGGGCCCTGTGGTGCTCGCTGAATACACTGTAGGTTCGGCGAACTAGGATCGCCGAATCGCTCCGAATTGCTGGGAACGAAAAGTCACCGAATGTGCATTGACTTTTTAATTCTCTTTGAATAACCCTGCGTGTGTCTGTGGAATTACAGTAAATGTTATCACACTGCATTTAATCAACTCAAGATTCACTAGCTGGCAGTGACACCCGAACTGAAACTGTAGCTGTAAAAAACAACAATACTCTAATCCACTAACATAATACTGTGGTTATTCTGAGATAAGCATTGACCATTCCTCTACTGCAGTGTTTCTCAAACCTGTCCTCGGAACCCTGAACCAGGCCAGATTTTGAAGCTCATCTTAGGGAAATGCAGACTGAATCCTGCAATCACTGAGCAGCAAATCATATCACCTATGCTGTGTGTCAGATATCTGGAAAACCTGACCTGTCAGCGGGTCCTGAGGACAGGTTTGGGAAACACTGCTCTACTGCATCACCAATAAAGGGACAACCCCAAAAGGATGCACCTCTTCCCTGTTCTGCTTTTATACCTACTACTTTTTATAAATTAAGAGTTTTAGAGATTACGTATATGTAATTAGTTACTTTTTCACTGTTAAGTGATAGAGAATATCCATATAAAAGTTAATCACCCGTTATCCAGAATTCTAAAATCTGGAAGATTCAGAAAACCAGAATTTTCAGAGCCTTCTGGATTTTATTCACTCTAAATTAGACTGGGGTCAGACTAAAGCATTTTTAACGTGCGATTAGGCGCACTTAATCACGGCCGCAGTAGCAGCAAATGACAGGCAATGACGGCGAATATAAAAAGTACGGCCGCACAAAAGTCCGGCCACGCAACGCAAGTGGAAAATTAACGCATTTTTTTTGAGAACGCGGAACCGCTAGTACTGACGTGCAGAGTGCGCTGCGTCCGCTAGTGGCGTGTGTGCGTGATTAGGAGATGTCAGACGCTGCTAATGTCCAGCCTACATAACGTCCAGACGCAAAAAGTGTTTTATTGACAATCCGTAAAAAATCACTCACGAAAATGCGCATCGTATGACCATTTTCACGCATTCCGTGAAAAAGTACGTCAATGCGTTCGGACGCACTGTTTGACTTTCGCTGCGAATAATGCGTTTGTTTGACCCTAGCCTAAGGGGAGCTATAGACAGGTCCTGCTACTCAGGAGCCTGGCTGCTGAGCGCTGTAGCAGGCCGCAGCATGTGACGTGCTGATTTGAGTCACGCTGATTCTGGGCATCATGTCCATGGAATAAACTCGCACAGTGCACGCAGCATGTATACACACACTGGTGACTGCAGCTGGAAGGGAATCATGGTTCTCCTGCTGGATCTCCTTCCTCTCAGACACTGAGCTCTATTCCATAGTTAGTGCTAATGTTGCATCTCGATATGTAACCGTTAGCCCTAAAATAAGTAAGTTTAACATCTGGCAGTGATATTTTGACGCTACTGTCTGGTGAAAACGTTTTATGCCTTGCAGCTTGCGCGAGTTTACTGTATTTAAGCCTCTCCTACTCTTGAGGGAGTGAAATCTATTGTTAGCATCTCAATAAATTAGGTATTACAAAGTGCAGATGCAAATAACCATCGGTGCGTGCAAGCTAAAATGTTAACATCTCCTAAAAGCTGGTCTTAAATGGTTCTGCAAATGCAAAATCATTTAACACACTTTAACCCCCCCCCCCCCATTATATCCCATATTGACCTCTCATCCAGCAGCGAAAAGGTTGGCCCAATCCGCCGCTTTTTCTCCCCCGGAGAAGAGTGATACTGGGAATAAATAGTTCTTAGTCTCCCTCTGTAATCACTTTGCGGCGCTGCGCGATCTCGCGAGAGGGAAGTCGTTCAGCAATCGAGGAGGTGATACTTGCAGTGATGCAGAAGTGCTACTGCAGGTATCAGGGAGTTTAGCGCTATGGTTCGGGGCGAGGTGCTGAGATAACATCATATTTGGAGGAAGGCGCTAACATGGAGACTGTAAGGGAGAATCTGCAAGCATAGATTTTCCTGCTTACAGTCTCCATGTTAGCATCCATAATGATATAGGGTCCATTGGATTCTTCTGGATTCTGAAATTCGGAAGAATCTGAAATCCAGATGAGGGGTGCTCAACTAGTAACATGATGGATTTTATTTTTTGTTCTGGTATTTTACTTTGTGTCCAGGCTTTTATTTGCATTAGTGAATACCTCACATGTTAAAGTCATTGGAAGCATTGTGAATTGGAGGTTTTCCTTGCAACATGGAATATCACCATGCCTATTATGCCAATAGTGAATGCAGATCAATGATATACATGGCAAATAGTTATTGGACCTGGATAATTTAAACCGTCTTTGGTCAGTATTTGATAGTATTTGGTTGTTCTCTCGGATAATTGTAAAATAATTCAATACTGGGGATGTTGGGTTTAATTACCCAATATACACTGAACAAAAGTTTAAAGTAAGCAGAGAAACACTATACTTGGCTGGTATTCTTTTTCTATTGCCAGGTATTGATTGCTTCTCAGCTGACAAAAAAGTGAATTATTTTGTCCGAGGATCATTCAGGTATCGATTACCCTCCCAATGGGAACTTCAACTATCGTGCTCAGTGAATAAATCAGAAGGTTTTCTCTACTAGGGAGCTTAAAACATCATGGGCCCTATTCCCTAGTGAACTAGTGGACACTAACTGTAGCATTGGGGTGAGTAAGCGTTAACGTCGGTATAAGTGACTTAGCGCATGCCACCCATATTAACTTCCTAAGGCTTTATAATACCTTACTTAATATAATGTTAATTACTGTTTGTGCTCCCCATGTTAAGAATAGGGAACTCAAAGTACAGTAAGCTCGTGCAAACTGATTTTTTTAACCTGTTTAGCGTTAGTAATGTAATATGGGGGGGCATGCGTTAAAGTCACTTGTCCTGACGTTAACGCTTACTCACCCCAATGCTACAGTTAGCATTTACTAGGGCCCCAGGGGGGTTAGTTGTTGCTAACTTAACCAGAGCTGTTGTAAACTTAACAACTCCATAGACTATAATGGCTCTGCTACGTTTACAACAGCTCTGGTTAAGTTAGCACCAACTATGGAATAGGGCCCTACATGTCTCACTCATAGTACAAATTTCATATGTTCCCAAAGCAAAATCTATTGCTTTTAGCACATCTAAAATATTAGATATGTAAGCGTATACACTAATGTAGTAATATAGCTTTTATAGCTGTAATTTGAAAATGTGATTTTGAATGCAAAGCTTTACACTTGAAAGAAGGTACACTTAATGACAAATATAAATTTCAGCCTTTGCTGAAATTGTATACATTATATAAAATGCATATTATATCTGATATAATATACAAGTAGACTGTGTTGAATTTAGGCAGTATCACACTAGAAGTGTATTTAGAATACACTCCTGATCACTATGTTACTACACTATGATCCTTATTTTTGTCAAATTCGTGATAGAGAGTTCCTAAAAGAAAACAGTGATGCAAGCCATAATGACCTGGTGAATGCTTATTATTCATGCATTATAAACTAACTACTATGCTAGCTTCTAATATTAGTTCATAATTTAAGAGGGCAACTAAAATTACTGTATGTGCCACCACTTTGGAACAATACAAAACACTTAAAATCTTTATATCTGATCTGTATAGTCATTCTATGCAATAACTAAGTGCAGTGTAGTTCATATTCCTTTAAGTTAACAACAATTGTTATTATTAGCTCAAAACATTTGGGAACGAGGTTGAATTATGGAGGATGTCACTTCAAGACCTGCTGTGAATAACAAAACCCTAATAGATAACTGGTTTCCACAGAATAAAGGCAAATGTCCCTGCATCATATTTACACAATGACAGATGTTTTCCATGATTAATTGAAAGTATTGAAATGACCTACATATAATATGTTTGCTACTATATCAGGTACACAGTTTAAGAATATATGGAACATTCATTACTCTTCAATCACAATCATCAAAGTGTCCACTAGCCAAATGTGCCATGTATGATCTAAACCTCTGTCAATGACCTAGATTCACTAACAGGGTAATTCAAAGAGAGCCGAATGGCTAGAGAAAGGCAACCGAAAGCTGAAAATCAGCGTTCGGTTACCTTTCCTGGCCATTCGGCTATTCAGAGAGCAGGCAATTCGCCAAATTCTCGCGAATTGCCTGCACATACGGTGCTTGTTCGAGGGCAGTGAATCCCCATAAAAAAGCAATGCTTCGTCTATTCAGAGAACAAACACCAGCAACGAAAGGTTCCCGAAATGCCCTGCCATTCGGTGGTTTCATGCAGCAGATTTATTCAGGCGAATCCCATAGGCTTCAATGTAAAAAATATTCCCGTTTTAATTCAATATCTAACAAACTGTTCATTATAAAATTCTGCAGTAAAGAGTCTCTTTATTTATCGATTTTTTAGGATATTTTAAGCATTTTTTTTTTGTTAAAAGTTAGATTTTTTAATTTTAAGTTTACTTATTTTTTCTGTAACAGCCCTTTTTATTATCATTCATTGGACCTCATATGTAAATTTCAGACATTTTCGCTCAGTAGTTTCTTTGCAAACAGCGTTTCACTTTTCAAACATTCAAGCAAACAGTTTTTCTAATTTATTCACTTGACTCGTCTGCGGTGTCAGCATTTTCCGGCGGCTTCGCTGCGTGTGATCGGCTCCTGCTCGGGTTTTTCCAGCGTTTTCGGCGGGTTAATCCAGATGTTTTTGCGGGTTTTCGGCGTGCATTCGCAGGGTTTTGCGGTTAGTTTTCGTTTGTGGCGGCCTTTCCCTGCAATTCGGGGACCCTGTGGTGCTTGCTGAATACACCGCAGGGTCGCCGAAATGGGATCGGCAAAATGAACCGAATTGAAGAGAATGAAAAGTCACCGAATGTGCGGAGACTTTTCGATCCTCTTTGAATTACCCTGTAAGAGTAAATATTGGCGCAGTATGCCCAATATTGATGAAAGCTTCCCAGGATAATCACATTACATCGCATCACAGCACAATCCGAGTGCATTGTTATGGGGCATTCCTGGCTTAACCTTCTCCGTAAATTACATGGCCACAATATTTTGCATCCCTGTTTGGATTACCAGCATGTTGGATTACTGGCATAAAGGGGACCTCCCCGTGCCAATCCTAAACCGGCAAGTGATGTTAATATAGAGAAGAAGTAAGTTGCAGTGCAGCCCATTCTTTCCCCACACAAAAAAAACATGGCCCCTAAGGGGTTAATTACATAAAGGGAACACTTCAGCAATTTTATTTGTTTGAAGTTAAATAAAATCCTCACAGTAAATTATACTGTTTGTCAGCAAAGTCATGGAGGTCCTCCCAGAGCCATGTCTTCCTCTTAAATGAGTCCAACGGGCTCAGGGATATTTACTTATAGCATTCCTTGTTAAATTTCTGAGTCGTCCAACGAGAGCTCCATAGATGGCAAGTCTCTGGCTTACATAGTTTGGTCAAACTGCTTACACTTGGCCAATCAGAGAAGCCTCTTCTCTGATTGGCCACTTGTGTGCATATGGCAACCCTATGTCAAACCAGAGAAGAGGTGAAAATACCTGTTTTGCCTCTTCTCTGCTAACTTTATGCGAAGACAAGACAAAGTAACATTATATATATATTTTACTTATTTATTTGGATTGCACCAATATATTCAATTGCATGGTACAGGGTTTAACAGTAGATGCAACACATCATTAGACATAGTTACATTATATATTTAGACACGAGGTAGCGAGGGATCTAGTCCTTAAGAAGTTTACATCCTAGAGAGAGTTGGAGTCAAAACGTAAGAGAGTTGTAATACGTGGTGTATGAGGGGGATTGGAGAAATGGTAGAGTATATGGCTTAGTACATTGATGTATTGCCTGTATATGACTGTAGAAGATTTAAACACCCCTGAAAACATTGCTTGAAGGGGAATTATTGTTTTATGGCACTGAAGCATAATAATCACTAGTAGCAGGGGTGTACTGGCAATTAATGGGGCCCCTGGGCAGTTGGAGATCACGGGGACCCTTTGTGCCATGCCCACTGAAGACCACACCTTACAAAACCCCACCAATACAATGCAACGCCCACATGTACATTATTGTGTTAAATTATTCCTACCCTCAATTTTCAAAATAATTATTTTAATGAGTTAAGAAAATCCACTCAGGCCCACCAGCGAACTGGGGAATCCATTGAGACCCCTCCAGACTTACAGATGACCACCGCTCTGCTGCAGCAGCCATCACACACTCATTGCAGCCAAGGCTGTACCACAGCATAGAACATCTCTTTGGCACAACTGGGAAGCCGCCAATCGCTTTTCAGACTTATAATATACTGTACATTATGGTACACTTGTACACACTGCACGTTACATAGCTCCACAGCAATAAAATTCCCAGTAATATGCGCTATGTATTAGAGTATCACAGGGCTCCAAGCAATAAAACACAAATTCAATTATATTTAACTTATTATCTATTAAACTAAAGTACATATCAAAATACAGTATATTATTAAAATATTAATGAAAATAATTATAATACAGTTCAATAAAATATTTAATTATATTATTAACATAATTATATATTAAATAAATTTAAATATATTAAAGTATATTTAAAAAATTAGATGATTTAGTGCAGTGACATTATTAACTTTATAAGGGTGGGGACATGAAACCATAGTTATATTGGGTATCATTGGAAAGGTGGACTCTGGCACTGGAGGGTTGATTTGGCGGCAAGGCTTCATGATGGGTGGTTGAAAGCACGATGGGTCAGTCTGCCCCTGATTAGATGTTAAGAGCAGAGACTGACACTTACTGTATCTATAAATATATATATCTGTATATAGCACAGTGTATAATGTGAACTAAATTAAATACATGACTGTGGATTGTTTGTCAATTTGTTTGAGAAATTCTAATGGAATGTTACAGATGTCAAACCATATCAACTGTCTTTATGTGCAGCATATTCTGAGGCATTGCATGCATCACCTACACATTATGCATTAACAATTTATTTTGCCTTTTCTATATTTGTCATAGTGTTCATAGTGTTTCTTGAATTATATGTCTCTTAAACCAAAAATTCATGTTCAGAACCTCAACCTGATATCTCTATTACAAATAAAATATATACAGTCATAAGTTGGTGCCCTTTTACTATAAAAATGAACTGAAATTTAACTTTCCACTCTCAATCACATGCAAACGTTTAATAAATACTGTACTTTAAAATCCTAAAGTCTTGTATTCACTTACTGCTAATGATCTGCTTGGCTTACAGGCATCCAAAAGGTCCTACAATGTTAAAACTAATCCCCTCTCAAACATATCACATACGCACAAGCCCAGACTCACTATTGATCCATAGTTGATCTAGATTCCTCCAAAGTATTACAGTTTGAAAAATGCGACATTCAGTAAGGTTTACAGTTTGAACTGAAAGCAGCAAACTTCTCTCCGTTATTAGTATTGGAGCTGAAACTCACAGACGAGCGTGAGTTTTTAGGTCATGACAGCCAAGCAATCTCTTCTGCTTAAGACTGGAAGAGAAATATATGAAATTCGGCCAAAGGGAAGCAATTTTCAAATAGCGGGAAAAAATCCACTTTGTATTAAAAAAAAATGATAAAACGTTACTATAGTGCAAAACATATATTACATCAGGAGAAATAACTTAAGGCTGCAATGTTGCAAACTTGAGGTTGCCAAAGCTTGAGTGTTACTAAGGGGTTTATTCAGAAAGTGCCGTTGTTTGCCGATGTTGCAAACACTAGAGAAAATCACCATTGTTGCAACAGTGACAAACACCAGGGCTTTACAGAATAAGATCGAAAGAGCTGAAGGAGAAGTTTCTCTGTGAGCAGCACTTTCTGAATAGCTCCTGAATGTTTAATATGTTATTTTAAATTTACTTGCTACTAGATGGATCCTTTAATCAATCCCTTCATTTCTTATTAAGTAAGGTAGACACATATTTAAGTTATCCAAGGCTACGCTTGAATGCAAACTAGTCACAGGTACATACATTACGTTACCTTCAAAAACTGAAATAGATAATTAGGCGTGGAAAATCTCGTTCTTTCAATATCGCTACAGCATAATATGTTAATGTATAAACTGCATCAGTGAAATGGCACTCTTGGGATTTGATCAAACCCATTATGTGTGGATGAGTGCATTTTCAAAGCTTGAGCTCTCACACCTTGTATACATTTAATATGATCCTGCTGCCTCTTCTTACAAAGTACTACATGCATCTGCCATATCTATTGTTATACCGGTGATATGAATGAATAGCTGATATTTTATCGCCCCCATAAGTTTGAGCAGCTTTCATAGGTTCGATAAGGTCTCCGTTAATGTACATCATGTATTTTCTCTACAGCAGAAACAGCATCTTCTGTCTTTGACTGTACAATCTGTCATATACCATTGTGTGTAAAGAGAGGACCTGTGACCTTTCCTATAGATTCTTCATTGTGGGTGCATTCTCTTTACAAAGAAAGAAAATTAATAGAGATGGAGGAAAAGAGAAAATATTAAGATGGCTAAGCAATCAATACTACTTTATTATGAAAGCCGTTCTACTTTTTCCGGCATCGAGTTTAATTCCAGGTAATTTTCCATACTGTCGCTTAGCGAATAGATACAAGTAATAACCATCATAATTTATTTTTTATATATATATATTATTTTTGAACCAGTCAAGTGTTAAAAATACAGCAAGTCAATGAAAAATAAATTATATCGGGTTTCATTGCTCTTCCGCTTTGTTTAATTAAAGCTTTCTCTTTGATAAAGAAGGTCACAGTTCAAAAAGGAGCACACAATATACAGTGAGATGTCTATACTGTGATGTGTAATTTGGGTAATTAATGAAAAAATAAATGAAAATGTAAATGCTGTCACTATGTATGAATTGACAGAGAGAGAGAGAGCATTATGCATGAGCATTTCTAAATCTTTTTCAGTTAATCAAATATTTGACTTCACATCACATTGTATCAAATCAGCCTTTGAGTTTTTTTGAGTGACACGGCTTAAACTGACAGTTTGCATACCGCGTATTAATTAATTAAAATAAAATATATGTTAGCAGTGGTCACCCTGTGGGCATCAGACAGTAATACTAAAATGTACTGTGTTTATAGCAGACAGATTATGAGAAGTTTATTAATCCACTTCTTTTTATTCCCTTGGCAATACATTGTCACAATACTCTCCATAAAGAATGACAGCTTGATGCAGAAAATATAGCTCATCTCAAGGGTTAGGGGGAATTTCAATTGCTTTCATATTCCTGTGAAAAGTTCCCAGAAAACCACAAGTGAAACTGGCACAAAAAAGGCAGCCGTAGAAGCTGATATAAATTTTCTCATGCCAGTATTGAATTGGGAACCTTTCAGATCAAATGATATGTTGGTGTCATGATGTGCATCTGTATTTTTGACTGGGCATCCTCTGAATGTTTGAAAGGTTTGCACAAATCAGTAATGATGGAAAGAGAGACAAAGCGTAAAAGATGAATGCGATAGAGCAAAAGAGCAAGTAGAAGACAGCTATTGCTCTGATAGTAATGGGAACAGGTTAAACATAGAAATGACAAATGGGCAACAAATGAGGAATACCAACAATTTAATAGCAAGGAATAATTGGAAATATTTAAGACAGAGCATAAAATGTGAACAGACAATGACCATGTACTAAAAAAATCAACAACCGTGATCAAATCACACTAAAGCAAACCGGAGTTAGACTCAAAAAATACATACTAAAGAAGAAAGGGAACTCCTAGATCATGGTCAGAGCCAGGTCTCACCTTTGCCGTAACCTTAGGAAACTAGAAGCAATTGACATATGTGAAATACACATTGTAATGGTCTCCCAATAACATGATATAAAATAGTCTACAGTTGGAGGGTTATTCAGAAATGTCAGTGCTTTCTCATTCGGTGCACTTCGGTGTGCTTCTGCGATTTTGCTGACCCAGAGGTGAAATCAGTATTCATCGCAAGGTCCCCGAAGTGTGCCGAACAGGAATTGCCGACCATTGCTGAATGCTGCAGATCAGCCTGCCGAAGACAGCCGATGATCCGCAGAACTGACCGGCGTAAGATGGCGAAAAAAGCCGATCAGCCACCAAACACCACCTAACTGGAGGGAGAAAAAAATGCATAAAAATGTGTTGAAATAATAAAAAGAGTCCTTTAAAAAAAATAATTAAACAGTCTGTTAAAGGATAAAAGAAAAAACACCTTTAAAAATAAGGGAATAAAAAACTTTATCTAAAAATACAAAAAAGTACCAAAAAATGAAAAAAGCTTTTTGCTGAAAATGAAAAGAATGAACAGTTGAATACAAAATTAATAAAAACGGTAATATTTTTTTACATTGAAAACTATGGGATTCACTTGTTTAATCCCTTCACTGCTGAGCCATTTCACGTCTTAAAAAAACACCTTTTTCTTTTCTGTATTATTGCAATTATTTTTTTTCTTTACTTTAAACATGGTCATGTTTGGTATCATTGGAAACGTCATGCTCTGGCCTTTCTAATGATACCAAACATACCAACCCTGCTAGCTGAAAACAGTCGGGAGATATCTGGGTTCAAAGGAACCCTGATCTCCACCCCTATCTTTCCTTAGGAGTCAATGAGGACGTTCCCCACACATCCTCAGCAGTGAAAGGATTAAACCTGTTGAACAAAATCACCAAACCGCTATGCATTTCACCAACATTTCAGTGCAGTTCAGTGTTCTCTGAATAGACTAACCATTACTTCTCTACTGGACAATATCACTGCCGCTGAAGGTCATTGATTTGCCTCAAAATGCACCATAGTTCGCCAGTATTTGGTGAATTGACAGCTTTTTGAATAGCCGAACTGCCACGAAATTGCACCTGAAGTCAGCTCTCCTTTCCAGCTGTCTCCACTTCTCTCTCTAATTACTCTTACTAAGCCCAAGCTTCTGGTCCTTCCAATGCAATCCCTACAATATTATTCTGGCCACCAGCTTCACCTTCCCTCTGCTCTCATTTGTTTCAGTTACCCCTGTTTCTTAGACTGTAAGCTCACGGGATGTCTGCCTAAGCACTTGGTTTAAAGTGCTGTATTACCTGTTATCCTACGGGCAGGGTTGTCCTTCCTCTTGTATTATATTCATCTCCTGTTTGTGCTTCCCCATTATAAAGTACTACAGAATCTGTTGACGCTGTATAAGTACTTGTAACTGTAATTGTAAGTACTGTGAAATTCACTGTTCAGTGCAATACGGTGGCAATTTCTGTGCTTTTTGAATAACCCCTTTGAAATGTTACGGTGTGATATCAATTGTAACTTTTGTCAAATAAGTGCATAAGAAATGAGCTCCATATGAGTACCTGTGTATATGTTAAGTGAAGGATTATTTTAATATATATATTTTTTTGTATCCTCTCCTCCTGTCCTGTTTCCAACCCCAACCCTTCTAGATTGTGAGTTCCTATGGGAATAGAACCCTCATCTCCTCCTGTACTGGTTTGTCAAATGTTGAAATGTTGTTCAATGTATTGTAACCCTATCTACAGTATACTGTGCCCATTGTATAGCGCTGCGGAATATGCTGTGGAATATGCTGGCGCTTTATAAATAAAGATTAATAATAATAATAATATCAGCAATAAGATAAAGAAAAGAAGAGGTTAACTAATTGCACTATCTTCCCTTATAGAGTGACAGGTGAACAAGCAAAAACATACCGTTTCGTGTAGCATAGCAATAAATAGAACTACAAGACACCTAATTGAAACGTGTAATGTGTTTGCTTTATCTTTACTAGAAATGCTTTACATGTTGCTCTCCCCAGCAGCTAACAGTCACACTGATAAAATAGAAGTACAACATGGGAAAGTGTTGTTGGATTTTACAACACGAAAAAAGAGCTCAGCACGAAAGATGTTTGAAGGCCTTTAGAGCCAATATCTCAGTAGTCTATCCAAATTAAAACCCTTGAAGGGAAAACGGAGAGCACAACAATATTGTTAGAAAATATTTTACCCAGTGGTCCTTTAACTTTCACTGTAATAAAGTACCAGTTTAAGAACATCAGAGTCTTTGTTTCCTCAAAGGAACTATGAAGAAGCCTCAAGCAAATGGAAAAAAGTCTTAAAAAAAATAAGAGGCTTTAAAAATATACCTAAAATGTTTGCATGAAAGGATCCATTGTAACCTGAGTCTTTTAAAGAGTTGAAGGGACAGTGTTCAAGTATAGTTGACAAATGATAAGATGAGAGAACAATACATAGTAAAACACAGGCTGTGAGCAAAGAACGCACATCTCTATCAAGGCAATGCCACCTATAAATTCATAACAGTTTTAATTATATAAAAATATGTTTTAAAATTGAGAACTTGGAAAGAAGATGAGTATGAAGGGGCGTATCTTTATTCCTCTTTGAATTTAAAAGGAAGTTTGGTTTTATACAGTAAAATGACCATTTAAAATAGAATTACTATGATATGATTGCAATGCTTAAGAAATACATGAGATTTGCAAGAATTCATCTTTTTGCCAACAGAACCTCAGACATTAATCATATCCTTGTAAAGTTTTTAGTGGCCCCAGAGCTCTCCCTGTATTCTATCCACTTGCTTGTTGCTGTAATCCATCAGCTAACTGTTTGAACTTTTTGTTACAACGAGGTTTGGGGATTCTATTTGCAGCTTGTTTTATCCCCTACAGGGTGAGTGGAGATAAGTAAAATAAAGGATTATGTTTCACCACAGCAGGCACATTAATCTTGCCTTAAAAAGGTGTTAAAATGGGGTTTTGACACGCTAATGAGTTCTTTTTAATGTATTATAAAGCAAAACTGAGGTAACTCGACTCTGGGAACGAAGGGGTTAAAGTTGAAGGGTGCCTATGAACTGTAGCTCCATTATTGTGACTCCTCACTAACAATTGCACTATTTCCCCTCAAAAAAATCTCAAAACCTAACCCAACCAGTGTCTTCCCAAATCTTTATCATGGAAGACAATGTTATGACTGTTTGTGGTTTTCTAGTAAAAAAAATCCTTTTCTATTTTTCAAAGTTATAACAATAACGGTACCTTCTACATTGTAATTTGGAACCAAACCTTGCATAGTATTTCCCTAAGTTATATATTCCGATATAAAACTGAAAATATAAAGTTTCACTTGTACGTACAGTAAAATTATACATGCATGAAACTCTAACAACTGAACCTTATATTTCTGCTTGCTTCTGTCCAATTAATAGTGATGCTCTCATTCTATAACAATGTTGTCAGGTTTGACAAACTAGAAATTCTGTTTAAATATTTTGACACAATGACAAGAGTGAGTAAAAAAAGTATTTCACCTTTTGTCAGGAAGAAATAAGATACATTAACATATGCTTCATTAACTCATAACTGAGAATGATAAATAAGTGCAGAGCACTGGGTACATGATATGAGAAACATACACGCTGTTGTGAGTGAATCTCTATATCTGTTTCCTACCCCTTTTGTTTTGGTGGCTTATGGAGTAAAGCATATTGTTTTAGAAACAGAGTATATTTTAAAAATAATTCCACAAAATGAGTTTAGAGTCTAAAGGTAAGAAACATGAACATTTCCATTCATCTATCTTAAGAAGAATAATGTCTTAGGCAACCTATAACGATGAATATTTATTGGTTGTAACCATAATTAAACACCACCCTAAGTTGTTCAATATACAGTATTTAATTGACTACCACAGACTTTGATATGAAGTTTTTGTAGAATAAGACCAATGTTCTTCTATAATTAGTCAACTGTGGCTCTTTAATAAAGGACGTGGATTCAAGTTATGGCTCATTAAAATAAGATTCCCGCCCCCCTTGTTTAATGACATCTCCATTTATAAATATTGAGATTACATCCAATATCAAAATAAATATATGGGATCAATATTATAACATTAATGAGATTATAATTATACAGATACCAAACAGATTCAGATTACCTTTGTTATGTCGTAACCTACAACACGTACAGTTCTTTCGGCAAACCACTGAGTTTGGAATCTCATGAATCTGTAGGCAAGCTAAAGAAATGTGTATGTTTAAAATTGTGCAAAAAAAAGAGTGACACTATTTCCTTACAATAACCTTTAAATATAAAACACACAGGAGGCTTGGTTAGATGGCAGTAGAATAGGATGTGTAGCATTTTAGCTCCACTCACAGAGACTGAAAAAGATGATAAAATGACGTTGATGAGTACATACAGAATCCATACTCCCCCTTCGAGCACCAAGATGAATCATCAACAGTCAAAGAAACCTTCAGCTAAACCCAAAATTCTTTAATTAGTGGTAAACAGGAAAATCCATAGACAGAGCTCTGGCCTAAGATGGCCCTTCCTCCCCAAACGATGCCGTTTGTGCTCCTGCCTTCCCGGAGCCTGACACTGGGATAATTTCTACATTTCATGAGTTTGCAGATTTATGGAACAGCAATTCACAGATGTCTAACACTATTTAAGATACAACCTGGAATCTGCAGCCTCTGATATATGAAAAGAAATCAGAGACCCATGGGACCGTACTACTTAAATTGAAGATAAAATGGAAGATTATGCTGATGCACATAACTCGTTCGTTAATAAAGTTGAAGTGTTGGAAGAAAGCCTTCTGAATGTCAAAGAAAAATTATTGATCTTGAAGACAGATCACAGAGAAATAAACTGAAAGTCAGAAGGATCCCAGAATTGGTCCAAGAACACAAACTATCACAGAATTTCAATGCATTTTTCCTGCAACTCTTACCAGACACTAACCCGGAATTGTTGCTGTTGGACAGGAGTCATCCTGTTTCAAAACATCATCTGAGCCTACCAAATCTCTATGTGACACGGTAATGCACTTACATTATTGCAAAGCAAAAGAAGAGAGTATGAGAGTACTGAGACACCCAAACAGTCTGAAACCTGACTATCAGCACTTGGCGGTATTCCTGATGTCTCTAGGCTTAGAGAATCTGCTTATGTATTAAAAAGCATCCACGCTAGTAACAACTATGCATTTTGTTTGCCATCAAAGTGATGGTGGATTCCCCACATGACATAAGAATACTCATGTCAATCACAATGGGTGACTGTTTTTAGGAGTAGGGTGGAGAAAAATCAAAATGTAACCCTTTTTGAAACTAGCAGAAAGGATATGTACAGAAGAACACGTGCTCGTGAGAGTCTCTAAATTTCATACAGCAACCTCTCTATTGTGTTGAAGGTGTCATGCAGAGCAGGGAAGCTCTGGAATTATGGACCCAGATGACTACCCTAACATCATGAATCTTGTTAGTAAGTGTGCCCCTGAAACGGAGATCCCGCTGGTAGGATTTACTGAGCTTAAACTTTCAAGACAGTAGTACATAATGTTTTCCCATATAATTAGTATTATTATTCTTTATTTATATAGCGCCAGCATATTCCTCATGATCCACTGTTATGATATTGATAGACAGAGAATGGAAGAAATCTAAAGCTCATAATATAATGGTAACGAGACGGACCAATGTTAGCTCAACAACGGACCAAAGAGAGAGACTAGCTACTAGTCTCTTGGATATCAGACCTCCAAAAAGGGCTTATATACCTGTATATAGATATATATATAAGACAATAAATATTTTATTGGTCGCCCAATGTCGCTGATTGACATCTCGTAAATCAATAAACATCGTAGCAAAGGGAATTTGTGAGCAGTGGGGAACTAAACTATGCCAGGTATGCAGTTGCCCAAACGCTTAATATTTTCCATGGAGATGGGGATAACATGGCATGATGCACTGTAATGTATTTTTACTATAACTGTTGTATCTCAATATCCATTCCCTTTTTGCTATTTGTACACCAACACCCTTTATTATTTTACTGCAAAAAAATAAAACATTTCTTAAAAGAAAAAAAATAAATCAAATACTCAAAAGAGCATTTGCTCCCTGTGCATCTTTCTTTAACTAAGCACGTAGCCCACAAGTCCAGGAAATATTTAAATTAAAATGTTAATTTGTCATCTTCAGTAAGCTATAAACGGTTTAGCAGCTGTGATTAATCACCAAATACTGAACACTGTATATACTGTAACCTGAGTGCACGTTAGGGGTGACTCTCATATTATCTATATTAGAACCAATGAAGTGTCAATTCTAATGCAACGTATCCAAGTAACGTCATGGTTTTAGCTACAAATATGGCCCCAATCTAAGGAAAATAATATAATGATTTATATGTAGGAAAGAGTTCCAGTATATGAGGTGATTTGTGCGATCCCTGCAGTCTGAGGGTCCTCGCTCGACATCACCGAAAATATTGTGATTAAACTTGCATCATATGAACACGTTGATTGTGATTTGTTTTGTGAAACAATGTGAAAAAATACACCAGAGAAAAAAGGACATACCAGGAAAGGTTATATTAACAATAAAGCTGTGAATGAGGGGAGAGTCAGTGTTCTGCTCCATGCACTGTCAACATCGATTCCCATGGAAACCATGGTGAGTATTTCTGGAGAACACATCACTCCGACAACTCCAGGCATACAACCATAGAATTTGTGGTCGGCTAAAACCCATGCGGTAAGACCATAGTTCCATAGTTAGATAGGCTGAAAAAAATATATGCGTCCATCAGATTCAGCCTTTCACACATCACCTACTGCTGTTGATCCAAAAGAAGGCAAAAAACCAAGTTGGAAGCGCTCGCCAATATGCAACAGTTGAGATGTGCCTTGAACTGAAGTGAAAAGATATGCATGGAAAGTTGGACAAAAAGTTAATGTAAGGAAGACATTACTTTTAGAACACATTTTCAGTGCTTAAAATTTGAAAACGTCTCCAGTTTATATTACAGGGTAAGATGCAAAAGTAGAAAGTACACTTGAACTTCATTAACCCCTTTCTTATTGGTATGCATAGGTATAGCCTGGGTGCTGCTGTCCCACTGTGACACTGGTAGAATGGATGCACTCTCAGGGCTTGGAAGAATTCCGTTTCTTATGGTTTTTGGAATCCTGCTAGGACTGAAATGTTTCGAAAACTTCTGTTTTTAGACTCTTTTTTTTTAGACTTCTAGTTGCAGGTGCTCATTCTGTATATTCACTGAACAAACAAGATAATAAATTAAAACTTTTACTATCCAGTGGAACAGATTACGTATAGTTTGAAAGTTTGTTCATAAATCATTCATGCCTCTTAATATATTAGGATGTAATGGACAGTTAGACCAAAAGACACATAGAGACCGATAATGGAGGAAAGAAAGAAGCGACCCTTTGTCGATAATTTGTTGTACTAAACTAGTCTTTCGGTTTTTGCGTTAAAAACCTCTAACGGCATTTTTTTCTTGTCATTGAAAAATGTGTTTTCATTCAGTTTTTCCACTTCATTAGCAAATAAAAGATTTCATAAGCATACCTTAATTATCTGTATTGTTCCATGGTACTTTGCCTTTTCCTAAGGTCTAGGAACAAGTAGCATATAATAATTATTCTGATTTGACAGCTTTATCCTTGTTAGGATACATAAAACGTCAAACAATTGAAAATGGAAAAAAGTCTGATCATCATTAAACATGTCTTGAAATGGCATTTTTAAATCACATCTGAAATCGGTGTAATTTGTCAACATAGACTAATAGCAGAGAATAGAATTATTTTTATTCACATGTTGCTACAATTTATGAATACAATCAGGGTCTGACAGTGCTTGTGTAATCACAGCTAAATTTGCTTTTATTTAACCCTAACACAGTGTTATTTAAAAAAAAATAGAAAGCGGAGGATGCACAGAGATCAAAAACATCTCAAGGAACAGCACTTTTAACAGAACTTTATCAAAATTTTCTACAAAACTGAAAGGAGAAAGGATCAAGACAGGAGGAGGGAAGACATAAAGTTTGATTTTGGGGAGATTCAGTTTTAATAAATTAGTGGTCATTCAGTTAGAGGCAGCAGAAGGCAGGTGTTGACACAAGCTAAGACTGGGGAGAGAGATCAGAAGAGAAGAGGTAGAGCTGGGTGGTATCATCGGCGAGGTGGTACTGGAAGCCGTAGCAAGAAATAAGAAAGCAAGCAGGGACACGGCACTCCAGTATAAGGACATATTTTATTTACAGCAGCAACAGCGACGTTTCGACGTTAATTAAAATATGTCCTTATTTTTGGAATGCCTGGTCCCTGCTTGCTTTTTTGTCTTTATAGGTGTGACTTTCCTGTACCGCTGGGCACCCTATTTCCACTGACGCTCTGGAGAACCGTTGCATCGTGTCATGCCACCAGCCTGGAAACTTTTGGGATAGTCTGGAATCCCTTTGTTTGTCTGAGCTGGCCGGCTCTTACCCTTCTTTGATCCATTCATCATTTTCAAGTCCAGGACATCCCTGCAGCTTGCCATGTCTCTGACCACCTGACCTCCAGAACACTGACTCACTCCATATTTAAGGGTGGTACTCCTCTTAGCAGTGCTCTGTCCTGAGTCTTTAGTGTGCAGTTAATGTTGCTGCTCCATCTCCTGAGACCCTGAGTCTTGCTGTGTTCCTGAGACATTGTGACTCGTTATGTTCCAGAGACCCTGTAAGCTGTCTGTCATGTCCAGCCTTGTAAGATGTCTGCTGTGTCCAGCCCTGTAGGCTGTCTGCAATGTCCAGCTTGTTTTCCTGCATTGCACAGTGGATTCTTGACTGGACTTTACACCTATCCAAGTCCTGTGCAATAAACCTTCACCCTTGCCGTTCCTGTCTATGTGTGTCCTTATCTCAAGAGTTTGCCATATCTCGCCCTATGGTCCCACCATGGCTCATTCTGGGTGCCATCCTGAGTGCCACCATCCCCTTACTGCCTTTCATAGCAAGAAATAAGATCATTAAACGATTAAAAGAGGTGGTATAAATTAAGACGGGAAGGATACCCAGAACAGAGAGAAGTACTTTGAATGAGATAGGTATTGGGCAGGTGAAAGGAGAAGGGGAACCAGTAAAGTAAACATAAAAAGATTGGGGACAAAGATAGGAAGATAACCTGGAGAAAGCAGTCCCACTGAGGTCAAGTAGCAGAGTGTGAGGAGAAGAAGCAGGTGACTAGCTGTCAATGGCAGCAGAACGATCAAGAAGAATAAGTAGGGAGTAGAGATCTTTGGATTTAGCAGCAACTAAATCATTACTCCTTTTGGTGAGATCAGTCCCTGTAGACAGATGCTTAACTTTTTTCATTTCTTTGCAGATCAAACCAAAATCGAGACAATGGGTTAAATTCAGTAAAACTCTCCACTTTATCTCGGATCCTCTATTACGGCTGAGGTTGTAATAGGCAACCAATTTATTTATTTATAAAGGATTTTACCAGGAAGGATACATTGAGATTTCTCTCGTTTTCAAGTATGTCCTGGCAAACAGTCTTGCTGAGATGTAAATCTTAGGGCTTTCTGTTACTAAATACTGAACCAATTGTTAGATAAGCAACTTGAATCATAATTTTAGGGAGCCATAAAAGAATAATGGTAGTAATGGTGCACATCGGCAGTATGTCTGAATGCTGAATAACGGTTTGTGTTGCTGCCCAAGAGTAGAGGAAGGCAGATTTCTGATGTTATTATAATAGGTAATGCAAATAATACCTATTTCTTTTAATTTGCATGCAAGAATGCAAGAAAGGTGAAATAATGCTGAATGAAATAACATAAAATATAAATCAATGTACATTACATACATTTAATGCCAGTGGGATATAAGTGAATGGAAATATAAATGAGGATCATATTAAAGATTTTGTACATTATATAAAAATAATACTTTTAAGGGTTAACGTATGAACTATTTTCATGGGATGGAGAATAAACTTAATTGATCAGCAGTTGCAACAAACTTTCCAGAAGGGCTGTTAAGACCTGTAATACCATATAAAGTACATCTAAAAACATCTTGCTCCCACGTCTGCACTAAGCTAACAATTCTTTTTTTTACAAAATGTCCTTCTACCTTTACTTATGATTCTCTAGGGCATGTTACACTGTGACTGATTTTAAAGATTACAGGCTTTTTGTAGGTTATAGAGAATGAGGTAAAACCTTGAGGGAAGATTTGATACTAGAAGAAAAGAACTTTTGACCTTTTGTTAATTGTGACAAATTATTTCAACATATTTTGTTAAATCATCAATATCTTTCATAGAGGAGCAGAAAGACAGACAGACACGCAGAGACACAGGCAGGCAGACAGACAGGCACACACAAACCTAAATACTACATTTCTTTGCACCATAAATTTTGTTTGTGCAAGACATGGTTTTGCTTTGGCTTTTTGAGCAGTGTTCTAGACCAGTGGTTCCCAACCGCGGTCCTCAAGTACCCCATACAGGCAAGGTTTTCCAGATATCTGAAGCACAGCACAGGTGAAATGATTTACTGCTGAGTGATTGCATGATTCATTCTGAATTTTCCCAAGGTGATCCTTCCTTACAATCTGGCCTGTTAGGGGTACTTAAGGACCGCGGTTGGGAACCACTGTTCTAGACAAAACAGCTGAGCCTCTCTATTAATAACAAAGTGCCATTGAAAGCAAATTCTGAAAGCTCACTAATAAGGCAAGAATTATTGTCAATCCGAAAATAAAATACTGCCATACAATGGAAGAATTAATCTGAGCATCCTGACATTGATTGGCTCCTAGATTGAGATTTCCCCCATGCCCTTCCTGATCTCTGCCAATACTTTTCAGAGATAATGTGCCATCTGAGTTGACCTGGCGGCATTTTTCTTGTCAGACACATAATACCTAATCACATACTTCTAAACTCACTTATGAGACTGGTGTTGAGGGACAATGTTTGTAAGTAGTGGAATTTGTACTGAAGAATACACGAGGTCACGGAAAAATAGAAAAGTGTAAGGAATTTTTGTTCTTGTCTTTCTATCAATGACAAAACAAAAAAAAAATAAGAGGGAAACTCATAAACTATACCATCCCATTCTATATACCGTGTTTCCCCGAAAATAAGACCTACCCCTTAAATAGGACCTAGTGCATTTTTTTTATAACTGCTAAAATATAAGACCTACCCTGAAAATTATAAAACTTGAAGAGTCACGGGAGAGAATGAGTGATGCTTGCGCAGAGGAAGCGAGGCGGCAGCGGAGGGAGCAGAGCCGCATAAGGCTGCAGTCGCACGTGCATTCTTTGAGGAGAATAAACGTCACTGAGTGTAGACGTTCCTTCCATTCCTTCCACTCTGATGCCATGTGGCTACCTCAGTGAGCGCAGTTAGGAGGATTGCACTTTGTAGCTCCATTAGCGTCCGTCGTAGCTTTTTGACGGTGAGGCTGAAATCACGCCCGGTGGTAGCGCGTGCAATTAGCGCGCACGCTACCCTGTGTGATTCTCCCCGTCCAGCCTTCACAAAGCTGCGAATGACGCAGAGAAGTGTGGTCACACGGACGCGCTCAGTGCGCTCGTGTGAACGCAGCCTTAGCTGATGCTTCCTCTAGTGCCAGCTCCTGTCACAAGTGGAGTTAGCAGTGATACCTGACGTACACCACCAAAGAAAAACACCAACACCAAAAACATAAGACCTACCCTGAAAATAAGACCTACAGGGTAATTCAAAGAGATTGAAAAGTCACCGCACGTTCGGTGACTTTTCATTCTCTTCAATTCGGTTCCTTTTGCCGATCCCATTTCGATGACCCTGCGGTGTATTCAGCAAGCACCACAGGGTCCTGATATTGCAGGGAAAAGCTACCGCAAACCCAACGAAAACTAACCGCAAAACCCGGCGAATGCACGGCGAAAACCCTCAAAAACGTCTGGATTAACCTGCCGAAAACCACAGAAAAAAACCTGAGCAGGAGCCGATCACACGCAGCGAAGCCTCCGGAAAAAGCCGACACTGCAGACAGAGTGAAGTGAATAAATTAGGAAAACAGTTTGCATGAATGATTGAAAAGTGAAACGCTGTTTGCAAAGAAACTACTGAGTGAAATTGTCTGAAATTTACATATGAGGTCCAGGGAATGATAATAAAAAGGGCTGTTACAGAAAAAAAAGTAAACCTGAAAAAAAAAAAATTGGACTTTTTTTAAAAATAATAAAATATCCTAAAAAATCTATAAATAAAGAGACTCTTTACTGTAGAATTTTATAATGAATGGTTTATTAGATATTGAATTAAAACGGGAATATTTTTAACATTGAAGCCTATGGGATTCTCCTGAATAAACTTGCCGAATTAAACCACCGAATGGCAGGGCATTTCGGGAACCTTTCACTGCTGGTTTGTGTTCTCTGAATAGCCGAAGCAGTGCTTTTTCATGGGGTTTTCACTGCCCTCGAACAGGCACCGAACAGGCACCGTATGTTCAGGCAAATTCGCCAGGATTTGGCGAATTGCCTGCTCTCTGGATAGCCGAATGGCCAAGAAAGGTAACTGAACGCTGATTTTCAGTGTTCGGTTACCTTTCTCAAGCAATTCGGATCTCTTTGAATTACCCTGCTAGTGTGGATTTTGGGGGCCAAAAAAGTATAAGACATTGTCTTATTTTCGGGGAAACACGGTATCAGCATACTTTTTTTCTGTTATCAACTTCATAATATTTATTTTTCGAACATGCCCAAAATGGTGATTTGCCAACTTGGAAACGTGTTTTCTAACTTCAATAGACTTTTTTAAAAGCGCATTAAATAAGTCTAAGCTGTTGACATTTTTTTACTATTGAAAAAGAATACGTAAACAGATCTCTGAAGCTTGCTTATATTTTTCTGTGATTTTATTTCTCTCGGATTCACTCTGTTTAATATTGGAATTAATTGACTTTTTGGAAATTGCTTAAGCAGCAATGTGTTTGTAGTGTAAAATGTTTATATTTACATTTCTTTAATTTGATTATATATCTATGTTTTATATATTTTAAAGTATTTAGAATCACCAGGATATGAAAGCATTTATATTATGTTGTTTGCATCGTATCTTTATTTTAACTCTCTGAAATTGGTATTTTTAATTTGAATAAAAGTAACAAGGTTATGCTGTAATGTAATAAACTACTAATCTACTGGTTTGTAAATTGACTAATTTACCTCACAGACACAGTATATGATCATTCCTCTTCTCATTTACTTTGTTCAATAGGAAATAGTCAACGTTTGGTGTTTGGAGTAGGGCTGCTGATTCCTTAACCCTTTCGCTGCTGAGCCATTTCACCGCTGTGTGCTGAGCTCATTTTTACCGGTTTCGCTCATCATGTTTAAACGTGATTTGAAGTCACATTTAATCATACGACCGGGACAAATTATATATCCTTTTTTTCAGCAGACTCGGCAGATTCCAAATATATCGTTACAATATGTATACATCATGCCCTGCCTGAATATTATAACAAAAAATTCAATAAAATCAGAATTTTCAATCATCTACAGCGTGTAAAGTGGTTTTTTTCACATTTTATCATACGAGCCTTTGCGGTTATATTTTTCCATGGGGTGTGCTTGTTAACAAAAAATTTGAAATGGGGACTCGTTACATTTTTTTGGGGGGAAATAACGTTATTTTTAGCAAACCCACCCATAGAAAAAATTGTCAGTGCAGCATCATTGTTCACATTATAAATGAAATGGGAACAATATTGCTGCATTAATAAAACAAAAATAAAATAATTTATTTTTTATTTTTAATTTTTTTATTTATATTTTTATTTTTAATTATTTTTTATTTACATTTAATATGGTCATATTTGGTATCATGGGAAAGGACATGCTCTGGCCATTCCAATGATACCAAATATTAACACCTAGCTGCCATGGAGCGGGAAATAGAGGGTTCATTGGAAACCCCTATCTCCACAATAGGTGGCAGCTAGGGGTTAACTCCCGAACTGATGTCATCGCATCCATATGCGATGACGCCAGTAGGCAGGGGGAGATCCCGGGAGTTTGACCAACATCCATGATGTGGGCAAGCTCTGGGAGGGGACTGCGTTCCGGCACCTATTGGTGCCGAATCGCGATCCAGCCCCCAAGGGGTTAAATGGAGCCACCGCTTGGAAGGGCAGGCTGTGCCCCTCAAAGTGGTGCCTGCCTTTTTTTTCTGCCAGTTACGGATGGGGAGGGAGAGAAGTGCAAAGGACCTCACCCCTCCCCTTCTGACACCTTCCCTGCACTGGCAGGGGGGGAGGTGCCTGGAATACACGTCATTGCTCCCGGCGCGATTACGCTATTCATGCCGGCCGGGGTCCCAGAGACTGGCCTGACATCACGGATGTCAGCACACGCTGGGAGGCCGCAGCGATCGGCTGAAATACCGGCCGATTGCTGCCTCCTGTGCTAGGACGCGCTTAACGCGTCCATAGCACAGGAGAACCACTTGGCTGGACGTGCTAAGCACATCTGCTGCAGCCAAGTGGTTAATATGTTTTTATGGCCATTCTTAATATTAGGACCCTTCAATTAAACTGCACAAAGTCCCAAGGTATTTAGGAGTTTTTTTCATTACCGGCCCCTGTGCAAGTCCATTGCATTGGAGAAACCACCTGGGGCATCTCTTGCAGCTTTTTAAGTTCATTTGAACTCCCCAACCCCCAATGTATCTTATTTTACATTTGTGTTGGATTACTCCGGTGTTTTGTTTTCTCTGCATGTGCTTTCCTGGTGGTTTGGAGTATCCCGCAGTCTGGGAGTTTTTGGTGGTAAAGACTACTCCAAAGTTTGGGATCCATAAGTCGTTCCAGAGATGAGTCTAGAAGTGCTGATATTTATGTTCCATTCTATATGTAAGGTCCAATTTGTATGGTCTCATTATGAACATTAATGTGCTATGTCAGTGGTTTCCAACCGCAGTCCTCAAGCACCCCTAAGAGCCCAGATTTTAAGGATTACCATAAAGAAGAGCAGATGGAATCCTGCAATCACTGAGCAGCAAATCATATCACCTGTGCTGTGCTTCAGCTACCTGGAAAACCTGGCCTGTTAGGGGAACCTGAGGACCTCCGTTGAGAACCACTGTGCGATATTATTCTTCCATTTATTCTAGGACCTAATACTTCAACAACAGCAAGGTGCAATCATTGTGATTATAAACTTATGAAGAAGACTGTCACCCACCACCCCAAAAAAAATGTCATATAATGAATGCACAGGTTATTTTTCTATTTTCAGAAAAATAAACTTTTAAATATAAAATAGAGCAATATATGGAACTTGATGTATGCATTATGGCTTTGAAATAATTAATAATTGTTATTAAACGATAAAAGCATGAATATTTCCTTGACTTTCCATCATACATACAGGACAAGCACTTTACTAAGGTCCAAAAGCAGGAAAAATGCATTTAGAAGTTTAAACTGACTAGTGCCAGTAAGTGTTCAGTTTGCAAATATAAACCATCAGTTGTACGGATGTTTGTATTCATGCATTGTATAGTATATGAATATTTTCTGTAAGAACAAATTGTTCACATATTTTAACTTTTTGTCATCTTTTCAAATCCTGTGAAAGACAAATGTTGCATTAGGACCGTTGTCCCCACTTCAATAATAGCAGATTCGATAAAATATGACTCTCCGTCAATACGTGATCTAGTACGCAGTGAAAGAAGATTTTTTTCTGTTTGAATAGAGCATTTCAATTTGCAGGTTATTTATTGTTAAAACATTTTAAGCAGTTAATGTTCCATCACGGCTTTCAGTGTTTAATAATAGGGTCAACTTTATTAGTTTTGTAAAGCTGTGCATCTGAAAACGCTGAAAGCTAAGCTTTTAGAATAGTTATGTATAAAGGAAATAAATGCATCAAACTAGTTATAGCTGAATAAAGCCTAGTTTCTATTCACAAAAAAATAAATATTGCACTGATTTCATGCCATACCTTTTTAGCATTGAACATCTGGGGGGGAAAGCTTCTAGGCTAGATACTAAAGGCAAGTGTAAAGAGATTCAATGCTATTAACTAGGCTGTTTGGCCTGTTATGCCAGATTCGGTGAAAGAAGAGAAAGAAAAGAAAAAAATAGGAAAAGGTCCTCTATCAAATATAAGTAATTATGCTCTCAACAGTTATTATTGCTTGTTTATTTTTAATTGTTTATTTATTTATCAGACTGATCCACATACTCCCCCTTGGGATTTGTTTATCATTATGGTACTATTGACATTTTCTCATTGACTGTTTGTTTTATTTTATTTATTCTATGTATCGTTTATTATGTTATTGTAATTAATATTAGGGGTAAATTTCATATGGTTAAAACACCATTAATGTCTCCACATGGATAACCATTTGGGAATATGAGAAACGCCGTTATTTTATACTTCTGCAGTCTATTTGCGGAATGTTGCACCTATGTTTTCAACAAATGTGTTTCTGCGATCTCAGAAGAATGATAATTATATGTTGTATATTCAGATTTAAAACATATGTCTATTCAGGCGAACATTATATTCTTTGGGGGAAAAAAACAGAAAAGTAAAGAGAGACATGTACAATGGAAAAATGTGTAATTCAATAGCTCAGTCTCTCTTACTCTAAGCTAGAGATCTATAACTCTACCACCCCCCAAGTTTATGGCCTACAATTCCCATAATTCCATCAAAGTAATAGATGGCCAGAGAATCATGGGCGTTTTAGATCAGCAACATCCGTGGGAGGGGGCAGAGATTTGGATCCCTGCTCTAGCAATACCATGGTATCCTCTGCAATTAATGGACATGTGGACAGATCCATTTTCAATTTTCCATAATACCAAGTCACATAGTAATGTTTTTTTTCATTGTTGCCTTGCTCCTTTTTACTTTCTGCAACTAAGAAGATTATCCACTCACCTTATAATAGCATGTCAGAATCCTATCCACAGCCTGACCTGTACCATCTCTCTTAGAGAGAGTTCAGAGAAGGGCTACTAAAATGGTGTACGCTTGAAGGAGAAAAGTTACCAGGAAAGGCTTAATGATCTTAACATGTACAGCTTGGAAAAAAGACGAGACAGAGGAGATATGATAGAAACATTTAAATACGTAAAGGGAATCCACAAGGTAGAGGAAGGGAGTATATTTAAAAGGAAACAAAATAGCAAAACAAGAGGACATAGTCTTAGATTAGAGGGGCAAAGGTTTAAAAGTAACATCAGGAAGCATTATTTTACTGAGAGGGTGGTGGATACATGGAACAGTCTTCCAGTTGAAGTGATAGAGGCCAAAACAGTAATTGAATTTAAGCAGGCATGGGATAGGCATAAGGCTATCCTAAACAAAAGATAAATCCAGGTAAAGTATCCATGTAATTGGGCAGACTAGATGGGCCGAAAGGTTCTTATCTGCCGACATTTTTCTATGTTTCTATGTTTCTATGTTTCTATCACCTGAAGGCAGCACCTTTCCTGAAACATCTCTGTTCCTGTCCAGGCTTTTGGTGTAGCCTGGTATCTCAGCCAATCCTCTGCACAATCCCTGTTTTTTTCCCCACAGAGAAAGCAGTACACAATGATCCTGCTATCTACTAAAATTCTCCTTGTCTTCCTCAACCCCAATCCCTCTAGACTGTAGGCATCTATGGGCAGGGCCCTCTACACCTCTTGTTTCCATCATATGTCCATTTATCTCGTTCCCTTTGGTTATTGTAAAGCGCTGTGGAAACTATTGGCGCTATATAAATGATGACAATAATAATAATAAATAATAATAACATACACACACCTGAAATAAAAGGCTAAGCCTCCCTCCAGTTAGGGCTTCATGATTGTTGCTGTATTTTCTTCGGAACAAGACCTGTTTATGCAAGCTCCTGAAATACCTGCTATTACCGTGCTAAATTACCAGCCCTCAGCCTATTCATCTGCCTCAATTCCCCTTGGTTCCAGCTCTCCCAAGACCCACCATGTTAGCACAATTCCTCCCGTGTTCCTCCCAAGACCCACCATGTATTCTCAAGACCCCCTGTGTTCCTCAAGAGCAACTTCTACCATCTCTGGATCTCCAGTGCGGTCAGTACACAAGAACTATCCTCAGTATCCCAGTAAGTCCTATACGTGTCCTCTCCCACAGCCCTCCTGATTGGTTTTCCTGCAATCCCTCTCCATCCAACCATTTATGTGCATCCCATCCTGCATATTGGACTCATTACCTGAAAGGCCAGTACTGATACGGTGTGAACCCTGACATAGCATGAACAGAATAACAGTCTGTTCTGGATAAATAGCAAATACAATGTTTCAAAAACATATGTCGTTAGCACATGACAAAATAATCAAAAAGGTTATAAAGCATATACTTTTAAAAATAGAACCAGTGCCTTACTTCTGTATATACAACCAGACACATAATTAGACAAAAAGACATTAATCCAGATTTAGAATTTATCTCTATCTTCCTTCCTCTAATTTTCCTTTTAAAGACACAGATAAGCTAAATGATATATCTTCCAGCTTAATATCACAGTACGAAAAGACACAGTGGAGTTAGTTGACCTTACTATTCGTCCTACGTATGCAATTACCGTTTAGTGTCATTTCCAGTAACATGAAGCTCTCCAAGGAGGATTAACAAAGAGTAAATGACATTGGTCTTTTGCATTTTAGAAAGACAGGATGACTGAACAGACAAACAAAAGCATATCTGTTATGACCTCAGAACCTCTCAAAGTGACTTTGTGCAGTGATATCCACTGGTTGAATAAAACGTAGCTGCATAAAATAACACAATAAAAAGCAAACCATATTTTTATTATGTGTTTAAAGGTTTTTATATTTTGAACATGATGGATTAATATTAACATAGAAATCCCCTAATTTAACTGCACACGGAGTAGCTATATTTTAACGTGGACTAACATATAAATCCATAGTGTATCACAGCTGGATCACATTTATTTTTATGGTAGAGCGGGGTTATGCAAATATAAAATAATAAACAAACACCGATTTTACCATTGAACAAAGCAGAATTGCAAACATCACTATTCTTCTATGAGGTAATTACTGCCACATAGTCCTCATTTAAGGTTATGTCCCGCAATGCCTGGACAAATTGGCTGATCAATATTCACATCCATTACAAATGCAGTTGTAAAGGTGAGTCATATTGGGTTCTTTTTTTATTTTAAAAATAAGAATTTTATCGACTTCTTACATCCACAATAGCCATAAAAGTGGATATGCATATGCCTTGGCTATCAAACCTGCTTATTGTGAGTTATTTAGGAAAAAAAAGCAAGAATTTAATGCAAGGTTAACATTTAAAACACAAAAAATGAGTGCATGAAACATCAAGACTTGTGAGATGAGTACAAAACATTGAGCACCGAGTTATAGAAAAAAAATATACCCTTGTTTACTATGTCCAAATTAGGTTAAACCCGGGGGTATCCTTATGATATCTACAATCCTTCAAGCATAATTATAAAACACAAGTGACGATTAAACAGGCAGTTATTAGCTATTGTTTACTCTTGCATTGAATAATTAATACAAGATTAATTATAAAGGTTCTGCCTACATACCTACCTTGATACATAAGCATTTTCTGAATTGCAAGTTTATAAGGACAAAAATGGCCATGTACACATGACTTTTCTTTAATTGTTGACGATATCACCATCTTTCCTTCAGCCTAAGTCCACTGCCTCGGAGTGACTCTTGACTCCAGACTTTCTTTCAGCCCTTATATCCAATCACCTGCGCAATATTGCCAAAACTTGTCCATTTCTGACTGCTAACACCACCAAGCAACTTATCCACTCTCTTGTTATCTCCCACCTTGACTACTGCAACAACCTCCTGACTGGCCTTCCTATCTCCCGCCTCTCCCCCTGCAGTCCATCCTAAACACATCAGTCCGGCTTATCCATCTCACCCATCGCTCTGTCTCTGCCGCTCCTCTCTGTGAATCCCTACACTGGCTCCCCATCCACAGCAGAATCAAATTCAAACTACTCACCCAGATCGAAAAAACCCTCACTAACACCGACCCTCACTACCACAATAATTAATAATATTAAGTATATTCACCAAATGTACAATATGGTGCTAAATTAAGTGCATTGGCTCTTTAGCAAAAATGGGCAAAATACTTTATAAATAAATAAATAAATATCAAACATTATTAAGGTGTGCGCACTTGCAAAATTTTCCATTACACCCTTGATTAATCACGGTCTGTTTTCAAACTCTTTATTATGAGTCAGATAAAGAACGTCGAAAAGTATTATCCAGGACATGAAAGGTGGACAAGCAGGCATCTCCTCCATGCACAAGCATATGCTTCTCCTTAGTCTAAGTATATTGGAGTTTTTAAGGAAAATTTCTGGAGGGCAAAGAGTAAGGGACATTTCTTTGAACTGGATATTTTCTTCTTGGAGAAGTACACATCATCTCACTGCACACATTTCACAAGCTCACATTTGGATACTTGCAGGGTTATTCAAAGAGGTTGGAATAGTCACCGCACGTTCGGTGACTTTTCGTTCCCAGCACTTCAGGGCGATTCGGGGATTCCTAGTTCGCCGACCCTGCGGTGTATTCAACAAGCACTGCTGGGCCCCACGTAGTGCAGGGAATACTCGCCGCAAACCTGCAGAACACTCACCGAACACTCACCGAATACTCACCGAGCACTAACCGAAAACCCGCAGAAACCACTGCAAAAACCAAGCCGAACACGCCAGAAAAATCCGAGCATCCGGCAATCACAGTGCAGAACAGCCGCCGGAAAAAGCCAACATGCAGACGAACGGGGTGAAAAAAAACCTGTTTGCTTTAAATTTGAAATGCTGTTTGCAAAAAAAAACAACACAACTAAAATGTCTGGAATTTACATATAAGATCCAATGAATGATAATAAAAAGGTCTGTTATAGAAAAATTAATAACCGATTTAACCCCTTAAGGACCCAGGACGTACCATGTACGTCATTGCAGCGGGTCTCTTTTAGACCCGCTGACGTACATGGTACGTCCTGCGGTTTTTTGAGCGCTGGAAGCGATCGGATCGCTTCCAGCAGCTCAAACGCCATTGCAGGATGCCTGGGAGTCCAGGCATCCGTGCAATGGCGGTGAGAAGTGCCGGGGCACCTTCTGATCGCTCCCCGGGAGCGATCAACATCCGGTTTTACCGGAGAGGTGCCCGGCACTTCTAGAGAGCGCTGGAAGCGATCGGATCGCTTCCAGCAGCTCAAACGCCATTGCAGGATGCCTGGGAGTCCAGGCATCCGTGCAATGGCGGTGAGAAGTGCCGGGGCACCTTGTGATCGCTCCCCGGGAGCGATCAACATCCGGTTTCACCGGAGAGGTGCCGGCACTTCTAGAGAGCGCTGGAAGCGATCGGTATCGCTTCCAGCTGCTCTGTGTATATTGCAGGGATGCCTCGACATCGAGGCATCCTTGCAATATGCTTACCTGCCGCCGGTCCGCTAAGTGATCGCTCCCCCGAGCGATCACTTCCGGTAGCGGCAGGAAGTACTGAGTGCCACGAGGTATCGTG
Organism: Leptobrachium leishanense; assembly: GCA_009667805.1. Taxonomy (NCBI): domain Eukaryota; kingdom Metazoa; phylum Chordata; class Amphibia; order Anura; family Megophryidae; genus Leptobrachium; species Leptobrachium leishanense. Next base: position 331,221,146 of record CM019064.1, on the reverse strand, counting down.
GCACTCAGTACAAAAAGATCACATGAGTGATCAGGTGCTCTGCTGGGTGCCTCGACGGATCAAGGCACCCAGCAGAGTAAAAAAAGTGTAAAAAAAGTAAAAAAAAGTAAAATAAAAAATCAATAAAAAGGTATAAAAAATAAAATAAACTGACAGCCAAGATGGCGCTGCCCTTCTAAGGGCAGGGTCATCTTGGGGCTGAGTGGGATGTTCCTAGCCTGCCTCATCAGAGAGGCAGGCTAGCAACATCCAATCAGAAGTAAAAAAAAATCTAAATAAAATTTCTAATTTGTCAGGTCAGGTCAATATTTTGTAAATATTGGCTCTGACCTCTGTGATTCTCCCTCCCTCTCCTCACTTGTGTTTTGGTGAGCGAGAGAGAGAGATCAGATTTGACAGGTTAGAGATTTTAGTGAGATTAGAAAAATTGAGGCAGATTTAGAGAGATTTTAGTGAGATTAGAAAAATTTAGGCAGATTTAGAGAGATTTTAGGGAGATTTAGAAGAATTGAGGCAGGTTTAGAGTGATTTAGAGAGATTTAGGTGTTAATTTGTATTTTCTTGTGAAACCCAACGGTTCTTCTAAGAACCAACAATCCGCTTATTATATATAATAATTATAAAATTTTATAATCTATTATATATAATGTCTGAGAGGGTGTACAACGCCAAGGAGGCATATGCCATCCTGGCATCAGAATCTGAGGCATCTGCGTCAGACTCCGACCCTGATTTTGACCCCGCCAACTGCTCAGAGACGACGCTAGATACATCATCTACGCTGGCTGATGTATCTAGTGATGTTTCTGATGCAGATCCTGGGTCACCACCTGCCAGCAGGAGACGCACAGCTCCAGCTGAGGAGTGGGTAGTGCCTCATCGCCAGAGGCCAGATATCCCTCCTTTCACGGCAAATCCTGGCATCAATATTGATGTTGCAGGATTTACCGCCACACAGTTTTTGCAGGTGTTTATGGGGGATGATTTGTTGGGCCACATCGTGGCCCAATCAAATCTGTATGCCCATCAGCATTGTGCTGCGAAGCCAGACTCCTACTTGGCAAGGCAGCAATGGACCCCGCTAGATGTGCCAGAATTTCTGAAATTCTGGGCACTTACTATGCTGATGGGCATCATAAAGAAGCCCTCAATTCGCTCCTACTGGAGCAGTAGCCCCATCTGCTCTACCCCCATTTACCCCCAATCAATGTCACGTAGAAGGTATGAAAACATTTTGCGTTTCATGCACTTCAGTGACAACAGCCTGTGCCCTCCTAGAGAGCATCCCCAGTTTGACAGGCTGTATAAAATCCGCCCCCTGATTACCCACTTTGCCGCCAGGTTTGCAGAGGCTTATACACCTGGAAGGAATATCTGCGTGGATGAATCCCTAATGAAATACAAGGGAAGGCTGGGATTCAAGCAGTATATTCCTTCCAAACGCTCCAGGTATGGAGTGAAGGTGTATAAGCTCTGTGACAGCGAGAGTGGGTATACTCAGGCCTTCCGGGTGTACGAGGGAAAGGATAGTAGCCTTGACCCTCCAGGTTGCCCAGAACACATGGGAACCAGTGGCAAGATTGTGTGGGACCTACTTTTTCCCCTGATGAACAAAGGGTACCACTTGTATGTTGATAATTTTTATACAAGTGTCCCTTTGTTCAAGCTGCTTTATTGTTTTGATACAGCAGCATGCGGTACTGTTCGCAAGTACTGCGTAGGTTTCCCAGCACAGCTTGTCCGCGCCCGGCTAAAAAGGGGGAGACCTCAGCTCTGCGCCAAGAGGAGCTGTTGGCGGTCAAGTACAGAGACAAGAAGGATGTATACCTTCTATCCACCATCCACACTGAGAGGTCTGTGGAGGTCTCTGTACGTGGCAGAGCTGAGCGCATCAGGAAGCCAGTGTGCATCAAAGACTATAACCGGCATATGGGTGGGGTTGATCTGGCAGATCAGCTGCTCCAGCCCTACCAGATTATGCGGAAGTCAAGGGCCTGGTACAAAAAGGTTGCAATTTACCTGATGCAAATTGCAACCCACAATGCCTTTTTGCTCTGCAAAAAGGCAAACCCCGGAGTGACGCTGTCCTTTTTACAGTTTCAGCTCCAGGTCATTTCGGGGCTTTTGTACCAGGATGCACCTGCTCCCCGGGTGATGGGGGACAGAGTTGGGGCTACGCATTTTATTTATAAAATCCCCCCTACTGAGGGCAAACAGAAACCCCAAAAAAGGTGCAGGGTGTGTTTCAAGAGGGGGCAGAGGAGAGACACAATCTTTTACTGCCCAGAATGCCCTGGACAACCCGGTCTGTGTCTTGGGGACTGTTTCAAGCTATATCACACTGTGCGTGATCTGTGATTTTTTTTTTCCTTTCTATTTTTTCTCACACTCCAGTTAGTTAGTTCAGTTTAGTTTTTTTTTTCTTTTACTGCACCAGACTTTTACATTTTATTCGTACATTTTTATGTTCTACAATTGGTGCTGTATTTTGCCAAAATCTTTGCACACCTATGCATGGGGGGCATGGGTGTACTCAGGAGACCTTGCAGAAAACAACCTGGAGAGTTTTCATGCAGTAACAAACAACAGTGTCTCCTAAATCACAGTCCAAATCTAATGTGGGCGTAAAAATCAGAAAATTGAAAAATAACACCACACACCTTCTCAAATGTTTTGGGCTAAAACCGTTGCATCCATGGCATCAAAGCACTCCATATGCAATACCTTGGGGTGTCAACATAACAAATATAAACAATTTTCTGGCAATAATTCAAACTGGGGTATGCGGTAGACCCAAAACCAAAGCTAGGCCTAGCTGAAGAAATAATCTCAATTTCAACTCCAATGACAAAGTCATAAAAATTGTATTTGAACCTTCCCAAAATCCTGGCAAACCTATGCATGGGGGGCATGGGTGTACTCAGGAGACCTTGCAGAAAACAACCTGGAGAGTTTTCATGCAGTAACAAACAACAGTGTCTCCTAAATCACAGTCCAAATCTAATGTGGGCGTAAAAATCTGAAAATTGAAAAATTACACCACACACCTTCTCAAATGTTTTGGGCTAAAACCGTTGCATCCATGGCATCAAAGCACTCCATATGCAATACCTTGGGGTGTCAACTAGGGATGTGCGTTTCGGGTTTCGGAATTTCGGAATTTTCAGGAAATTTCCCGATTCGTGTTTTCGGATGCGGCCGAATTTCCGAAAAATTTTAGATCCGAAAAGTTCAGATCCGAAATGTTTTCCGAGCCGAAACGAAAATTTTCGGATTTTTCGAATGGATTTGAAATGTGTCAAACGAGGAGAACAGATTTTCCGAAAAACGGAAATTTTCCGAAAAACGAAAATTTTATGAAAAACGAAAATTTTGTAAAAACGAAAATTTCTGAAAAACGAAAATTTTGTAAAAACGAAAATTTCTGAAAAACGAAAATTTTTCGAACTTACGAAAGGTCGATACAAAAACCGAGCACAGTGACACGAAAATCCGAAAAATGGTTGAAATTCCGAAAAAAAAATGTACCCGAAAAACGTGCCGAACCGAATCGAATCGAAACTGAAATCGGTCGAAACGGGCCGAATCGAAAAGTTTAAAAATCCGAAAAATCGAACCGAATCGAACCGAAAAAAAAATCGGTGCACAAGCCTAGTGTCAACATAACAAATATAAAAATTTTCGGGCAATAATTCAAACTGGGGTATGCGGTAGACCCAAAACCAAAGCTAGGCCTAGCTGAAGAAATAATCTCAAATTCAACTCCAATGACAAAGTCATAAAAATTGTATTTGAACCTTCCCAAAATCCTGGCAAACCTATGCATGGGGAGCATGGGTGTACTCAGGAGACCTTGCAGAAAGCAACCTGGAGAGTTTTCATGCAGTAACAAACAACCGTGTCTCCTAAATCACAGTCCAAAACTGATGTGGGTGTGAAAATCTGAAAATTGAAAAATTACACCACACACCTTCTCAAATGTTTTGGGCTAAAACCGTTGCATCCATGGCATCAAAGCACTCCATATGCAATACCTTGGGGTGTCAACATAACAAATATAAACAATTTTCTGGCAATAATTCAAACTGGGGTATGCGGTAGACCCAAAACCAAAGCTAGGCCTAGCTGAAGAAAAAATCTCAATTTCAACTCCAATGACAAAGTCATAAAAATTGTATTTGAACCTTCCCAAAATCCTGGCAAACCTATGCATGGGGGGCATGCGTGTACTCAGGAGACCTTGCAGAAAACAACCTGGAGAGTTTTCATGCAGTAACAAACAACCGTGTCTCCTAAATCACAGTCCAAAATTGATGTGGGTGTGAAAATCTGAAAATTGAAAAATTACACCACACACCTTCTCAAATGTTTTGGGCTAAAACCGTTGCATCCATGGCATCAAAGCACTCCATATGCAATACCTTGGGGTGTCAACATAACAAATATAAACAATTTTCTGGCAATAATTCAAACTGGGGTATGCGGTAGACCCAAAACCAAAGCTAGGCCTAGCTGAAGAAATAATCTCAATTTCAACTCCAATGACAAAGTCATAAAAATTGTATTTGAACCTTCCCGAAATCCAGGCAAACCTATGCATGGGGGGCATGGGTGTACTCAGGAGACCTTGCAGAAAACAACCTGGAGAGTTTTCATGCAGTAACAAACAACAGTGTCTCCTAAATCACAGTCCAAAACTGATGTGTGTGAAAAAATGAAAAATGACCACCAAACAGTATCCAATTTGTTTGGAGCAAACGGTTGCATCCATAGCATAAAAACACTCCATTTACAATACTTTGGGGTGTTAGCTTACCAAATATATGCACGTTCATAAAACTGGGGTATGTAAAAAGGCCCTAAAAAGAAGATAAGCAAAGAAGATACTGTATGTCAAATTAGAAATTTGACAAGCACATGTCAAAGATTGGCGTAGCACCCCAAAAACAACAGAACAAATCTATATATGGGTGGTATCACTTTACTCAGAAGATGTTGCTGAACATATTTTGGGGTGTTTTTTGGCAGTAACCCATAACTGGATTTGACAATTCATGCCTAAAGTACAATGTGTGTGAAAAAATAACCAAAAAGTGACTACCTGAAAGTTTGACATAGAGCTAGTGCATGGAAAGTGTTAAAATACAACTCTTTGAAGCACCCTAGGGTGTGCCCTTCTAAAAATATATGGTTTGATGGGGGTAAATTACTTTGGCCGGCTTCAAAAATGTCCCAAATAGGACATGGGTGCATGATGACGAAATGTGAAAATTCCAAGTTGGAAAACTGAAATGCGCACCCCCCAAATAAGGCCTATTAGCCCCCAAATGACCCGACATACCTATACATGGGTGGTATCAATTTACTCAGAAGATGTTGCTGAACATATTTTGGGGTGTTTTTTGGCAGTAACCCATAACTGGATTTGACAATTCATGCCTAAAGTACAATGTGTGTGAAAAAATAACCCAAAAAGTGACTACCTGAAAGTTTGACATAGAGCTAGTGCATGGAAAGTGTTAAAATACAACTCTTTGAAGCACCCTAGGGTGTGCCCTTTCTAAAAATATATGGTTTGATGGGGGTAAATTACTTTGGCCGGCTTCAAAAATGTCCCAAATAGGACATGGGTGCATGATGACGAAATGTGAAAATTCCAAGTTGGAAAACTGAAATGCGCACCCCCCAAATAAGGCCTATTAGCCCCCAAATGACCCGACATACCTATACATGGGTGGTATCAATTTACTCAGAAGATGTTGCTGAACATATTTTGGGGTGTTTTTTGGCAGTAACCCATAACTGGATTTGACAATTCATGCCTAAAGTACAATGTGTGTGAAAAAATAACCCAAAAAGTGACTACCTGAAAGTTTGACATAGAGCTAGTGCATGGAAAGTGTTAAAATACAACTCTTTGAAGCACCCTAGGTGTGCCCTTTCTAAAAATATATGGTTTGATGGGGGTAAATTACTTTGGCCGGCTTCAAAAATGTCCCAAATAGGACATGGGTGCATGATGACGAAATGTGAAAATTCCAAGTTGGAAAACTGAAATGCGCACCCCCCAAATAAGGCCTATTAGCCCCCAAATGACCCGACATACCTATACATGGTGGTATCAATTTACTCAGAAGATGTTGCTGAACATATTTTGGGGTGTTTTTTGGCAGTAACCCATAACTGGATTTGACAATTCATGCCTAAAGTACAATGTGTGTGAAAAAATAACCCAAAAAGTGACTACCTGAAAGTTTGACATAGAGCTAGTGCATGGAAAGTGTTAAAATACAACTCTTTGAAGCACCCTAGGGTGTGCCCTTTCTAAAAATATATGGTTTGATGGGGGTAAATTACTTTGGCCGGCTTCAAAAATGTCCCAAATAGGACATGGGTGCATGATGACGAAATGTGAAAATTCCAAGTTGGAAAACTGAAATGCGCACCCCCCAAATAAGGCCTATTAGCCCCCAAATGACCCAACATACCTATACATGGGTGGTATCAATTTACTCAGAAGATGTTGCTGAACATATTTTGGGGTGTTTTTTGGCAGTAACCCATAAATGGATTTGACAATTCATGCCTAAAGTACAATGTGTGTGAAAAAATAACCCAAAAAGTGACTACCTGAAAGTTTGACATAGAGCTAGTGCATGGAAAGTGTTAAAATACAACTCTTTGAAGCACCCTAGGGTGTGCCTTTCTAAAAATATATGGTTTGATGGGGGTAAATTACTTTGGCCGGCTTCAAAAATGTCCCAAATAGGACATGGGTGCATGATGACGAAATGTGAAAATTCCAAGTTGGAAAACTGAAATGCGCACCCCCCAAATAAGGCCTATTAGCCCCCAAATGACCCGACATACCTATACATGGGTGGTATCAATTTACTCAGAAGATGTTGCTGAACATATTTTGGCGTGCTCTTTGGCAGTAAACCTTAAAGTTCACAGTACATGTATTCTTAAATTGCGTTCAAAAAAAAAAATCACCAAACATTTTTTTTTCTCAAACTTTGGCATAGATTTGTGGTAAAATGGTTTGCATGGAAAGAGTCAAAATACCCCAAGTTTAATACCTTGATTTGTGTACTTTAAAAAATATGTATATGTGGCGGGTTATTCAGGAATTAGTGACAGATATCAGTGTTACAATGTCACTAGCACTAGTTTTGAAAATAAACTCTTTAGAAATGGCAAAGTGCTACTTGCACTTATTGTTGCATAAAATAAGGAAAAAAGCGAGGAATATGTAAACATTGGGTATTGCTAAACTCAGTACTAAATTTAGAAACTACTAAGGAATTAATTTTTTTTGACGGTTGTTGATACATAAGAAATTTTGGGGTCAAAGTTCGAAAAAGTGGTGTTTTTTCAATTTTTTTGTCATATTTCACAATATTTTTTATAGTAAATTATATGAAATGATGAAAGAAATGGTATCTTTATAAAGTCCATTTAATGACGAGAAAAACAGTGTAAAATATGTGTGGGTTACATAAACGAGTAAGAGGAAAATTTGACGTAAACACTAACAGCGCAGAAACGTAAAAACAGCAGCGGTCACTAAAGGACGGATTTGTGTAAAACCGCCCGGTCACTAAGGGGTTAAAAAAACGGAAAAAAATTTTGACAAATAAATCCCAAAAAATGCCTAAAAAGATCCTAAACAATCTAAAAATAAAGAGACTTTTTACTGCAGAATAAAATGATAAACGGTTTATTAGCGACTGAATTAAAACTGGAATATTTTTAACATTGAAATCTATGGCATTCGCCTGAATAAACCTGACGAATGAAACCATCGAACAGCAGGGCACTTCACTGACATTCCTCAGCTGTTCAGTGTTCTCTGAATAGACGAACCATTGCTTCTCTATGGGGAATTTCACTTCCCTCGAACAGGCACCATACGTGCAGGCAATTCGCCAAGTTTTGGCGAATTGCCTGCTCTCTGAATAGCCGAATGGCCCAGAAATATCCCCGTTCGCTGAAATTCAGTGTCCGGTTCCATTTCGTGGCCAGATCGGCTCTCTCTAAATAACCCTGTACCTGTTTAAACTGATCCTTTGCCTTGAGCTTTCTCCGTTTCTCTTTAATGTCTTTTTGCTTCATAAAAGTTTAGGATAGAATTAAGATCATAAACAAATTGTTAGTATACATTTTAGCGTAGAATGATGAACTAATAAAATGAAATACATTTCCAAATTCATAATTCATTAGACTTGTGCACAGCACAAAATTTCGTTTTGAACTAATGGATTAGTCCTAAAATGCAATTTATTTAGTTGCTAAAGAAATTAATTTTCAGTTCTTTAGTAAATAATATTTTTATATATAAGAGGTTAGAACAATATTATTTCCTTGTTTTACTGAATCTCTGAGCGCTGTTACTGTCAGTTACTGTAACAGCTGAGCCTGATTCATTGTACTGAGAGATAATATAACAAACAGCCGATCTCAGTGCTCACAGCCACTGGATTTAGGCCAGGGTCAGACGAACGCATTTCTGACGTCCAGCGTCAAAACGTACGTTGGTGCGTGCGAACGCATTTTTTCACGGAATACGCGAAAGCGGTCAGACAATGCGCAATTCTGGACGTATTTCATGACGGAGCTGTAAAAAAAATCGAAAAATCCGATGAATCTAATTAATTGATGAATGAAAAACATAAGGGGTAGGGTTATAAAAAGCCATTTTGGGTATGGTGGCGTTTTTCAAAGATGGATCCAGTACAAGTCTTTGTGTTTGCTGCAATGGGTTACCTGTACCTTAAGAGGAAGAGAAAGCGGCGAACCTGGGTTCATCAAATTAACGCTGCCAGACCCAAGCATGGACACTTTGTGACGCTGTACAGGCCACTGCGAGAGAGGGACCCCGTGAAGTTTTTCAACTACATGCGGATGTGCATCCCCTCCTTTGATGAACTGTTGTCGCGGGTACGCGAGCCACTGACCAAGAGGGACACCAACTTGAGGGCCGCCATACCACCGGAGGAGATGCTGGTCATCACTTTGCGGTACGTACTGTCAAACACCTGCATACATGACATCGCTGCCAGTCACCTGACATGAGTGCATCATGTCTGTAGTCACATGCCCACTGTCACATGCATACACACACACACGGGCATCACATCACACGTACATAATCATAAATGACTCCGACAACAATGTAGACCAAAATAATAATATAATATGAAACATGAAATAAAATAACAGTAATATATTCTCGACATATATTATAACTTGTTAACTGAAGGTCAGGCTATATTAAACATGAAACCAAATAACACATGACAAACAAAACTAAAACATATTCATGACATGTATCACAGATCATGATACCGCCGAGCATCTGGGTCATGAGGGCCGGTGGTGTGGCTAGAGCAGGACTCCGACTCTGTGTGTGGCCTGGCTCCAGGGGGCTTTTGTGGACAGCACCTCACTGGGGAGGGATGAGCCACTGGCATTGGTGGATTGTGGCACAGCATTGTAACCGGCTGCGTGATGGGGACGGGAAAGGATGTCGTCCAATATAGCCAGAGATCTGCGCCGGTACTCCACCTTCTCAGCCTCGCTCATCTTGTTGAGGAGGATCATACAGGAATTGAAGAATGACATGTCCATGGAGTCCGCAAGCATGCAGCGTTGGTGTGGATGGTTGGTTTGAGCCTCCATGAAGGTAACCATGGCCTGCTCCAGGTCTGTAGCTGGTGCCCTTCTCTTCTGTGCAGGTCTGGTGCTGACCGTTGTTGCGGTACCTGCCACCTGTCCTGTCTCCACATCCTCCTCCAGTTGCGACTCTGCACCACCCCGGTTCACCTCTCCTGGCAGCTGGCAGAACCTCCTGGCACCATGTGTTGGACCTGTGAGCCGGAGGTCGATGGCTGGTCGATGCTGCTGACGCTACTGCGCGGCTCCTGGGTCCTTCGGAGGAATGACAGTTGCTCCGTGTAGATATATCCACGGACCTTCTTGGAGCCAGCTCCAGAGCGCGCAGCCATGGCTTGCTTCTTCTGCACCCGCGTATAATTGTCGCGTACTGTGCGCCATTTGTTCATCGCCTCTTGTGCTGCAAAACATGATGAGTGTGACATTAGCTTGTGTTCATGGTATGTGATCATATTCAAACAGTTTTGTTTTGTCTTCTAGGTATCTCGCTAGTGGATGCAGTTTGAAGGATCTGCAATATAACTTCCGCGTTGGCAGATCAACAGCTGGTGAGATCGTCCGCAAGGTGTGCCAAACCATATGGGAAACCATGAAGGACCAATGTTTGCCAAAACCGACACACAAGGCATGTCTAGAAATTGCAGCAGGATTCTGGGAGAGAGCCAACTTTCCAAACTGCCTGGGAGCCGTGGATGGCAAATATGTCCGCATAGTGAAGCCACCGCACAGTGGCTCACTGTATCAGAATTATAAACATTACTTTTCCATTGGCCTACTGGCGGTGGCAGATGCCAACTATAGTTTCGTCTATGTGGATGTCGGTTCATACGGCAAGGACTCTTACTCCACACTGTTCAGGAACTCCACACTGTGGAATGAAATTGAGAGTGGGTCCCTGAACATCCCCAGACCCGCACCATTGCCTGGCAGTGACATGGCAGTCCCCTATGCCTTCGTGGGTGATGAAGCATTCGGCCTATCCACACACCTCCTAAGGCCCTACTCAGGGACACACCTGAATGTGAAGAAGCGGGTTTTTAGTTATAGGCTGTCGCGGGCGAGACGGTATGTGGAGTGTAGCTTTGGCATACTGACCAACAAGTGGAGGATTTTACATAGACCGCTGGATGTACAGGTTGATTTCTGTGTGGATATAGTCAAATGCTGTTGCATCCTACATAATTATGTGCGTGCCAGGGATGGTTTTAATTTTGATGATACCCTCACAGTTGTCGGTCTTGAAGATGATGTGAACGATGACATCATAGCTGTGAATAGATACAGCAACAGGTTTCGCGATGCTCTGTCTAATTATTTTACGAGTGATGCAGGTCAGGTGCCCTGGCAGCTGGGGAGCATTTGAGATTTCACCCCAATGATTACATATTTGTTTTTATTATTATTATTGAGATTTACATGTATGGGATTATGATTAAAATAATCAAATACTCACTCTGGATATGCTGCTCTTTCTCGGACCACGTATCATAAGCAGGGTACACGACACGGGACACCACGACCCATGCGCTGGCCTTCTTCCCCTTGTCTTTATACCTGTCGCAGGCCGTGTCCCATATCTCAGGATGCTCCCCCACAGCGCTGATCAGCCTCTCCACATCGATCTCTGGTCCAGCAGACATTTTCGACAGTCGCAGGTACACTCCAACAAAACCTGGAAACTTTGGCTGTTTGGACGTGATGTAGGCCGCAAAATAGCAGCGTCTGACGTCTCCTAATCACGCACACACGCTGCTATGCGGCCGCAGCGCACTCTGTACGTCTGTACTAGCGGTACACGTTGTACGAAAAATGCGTTCAGTTGGCCGGTTGCGTGGCGTGGACGCACTTTTGTACGCCCGTACTGCGTATATTGGCCGTCATTGGCCGTCATGTGCTGCTACTACGGCCGTGATTTAGTGCGCCTGCACGCGCGTTCGCACTGCCCCAGTCTGACCCTAGCCTAAAAGGGCTAAAAAAAAGGCTCCTCTCTGTATAATGTATAGAACATCATCCTGCATTAATTAATACCCCTCTCTGTATAATGTAGATAACATCCTCCTGCATTAATTAATACCCATCTCCGTATAATGTATACAACATCCACCTGTATTAATTAATGCCCCTCTCTGTATAGAACATCTTACTGCATTGGCATGTGGAGGGTGCAGATCTTCGGAATGCAATGCTTATCCAGCACAGGAGAGACACAGGAATATAAAAGCAGGGGAGAGGGAAAATATTAACGTAAATAGGTCTGAAAGCTCAGAGAAGAGATGACTGGTGCAAATTGATTTTTAGAATAAAATAAAGCACTTTAAATCTAGGGAAAACATTCAAATAAATCACACTGAAGGCTCATAATGACAGAGTAACTGTGAGAGCTGGATCCTAATGTATCAGACGTAAAAAAAAACTTTATAACATGCAGCACTGGGAGAGGAGAGGGACTTTATATAAAACGTGTATTATAGATGAGAAAAGGGGGATAGTGCTCCTGGATAATATAAAATGTATCAGACCTAAGCCCCTATTATGCAGAGCGGGAGGGGAGATAACACACGTTTTATAAAGTCCCTCTCTTCTCCCAGCGCTGCTTGTTATAAAGGGGTTTTTACTATCCAGCCCTCCTCTGTCATTAGCTTTCAGCATGATTTATTTGAATGTTTTCCTTCTCCAGCTGCTTTTATCATATTGTCTGCCTCATAGACATGCAAGGGTTAAGTAAAGGTTTCCTCTCCTGTGCTGGCTGTCTGTGCTGCGAGTGAGTATTCTGGAGCTCTATCACTGTCAGATTTTCGGGTAGGGGTCGGGAAGGATTACACATACAAACCTTTTCTGTAGCTTTGCGATGTTGCATTCAATACTGGTCTCCTTCACTCATCAATGTAATATCACAAAAAGGACTGAAACTAAAATGTAGTGCATTTTATTTTAGTTTCTTTCGTTTTTGTACTGAGCAGTTTCGTATCTCTTGAGTCATACTAGAACTAAATTATCCCAAAATTCGGACTAATTCATTTTAGTACTTAGGCTAGGGTCAGACGAACGCATTTTTATGTTGTCTGTGAAAAAGTGCGTTCGAACGAATGGACGCATTTTTTCACGGAATACGCGATAGCGGTCATACGATGCGCATTTTCGTCCGTGATTTTGTACGGATCATCAATAAAACACTTTTTGCATCTGGACGTTATGTTGGCCGGACATTAGCAGCGTCTGACGTCTCCTAATCACGCACAGACGCTGCTAGCGGACACAGCGCACTCTGTACGTCAGTACCTGCGGTTTCACGTTCTCGAAAAAATGCGTTCATTTTCCACTTGCGTTGCGCAGCCGGACTTTTGTGCGACCGTACTTCGTATATTGGCCGTCATTGCCTGGCATTTGCTGCTAGTGCGGCCGTGATTATGTGCGGCTGCACGCGCGTTCGCACTGCCTCAGTCTGACCCTAGCCTAAAACGAATGCACATGTCTATAATTCATACAAAACAGCAATGGAGCAATAGTTGGACATTGGAACCCTGTAATTTATTGTATATACAATTTTTTTTTCTTCGTCACAAGCAGAGTTTTTCTTGATAACTGGTTTAGTAATCCTGTTTTCACATTGTGTTGTGTGCCTTTAAATGATCCTTCCGTGTGAACTTGTTTATATTAATGAGGATTAGTTCTTAAAGGACAGTGCTATGACATGGGAGTCTGCCAACAAATTATACATCAGGATATTAGAGGTCACAAAAGAAAAAGAGTGGCACAGGAAACAATGTCAGCCACTAGTGTAGTTGTCACAAATCTATGACTACTATATTAACACATGCAAAGGAGTATATTAAAATTGATGAGTATGTATACATTAAGTGGAAATGTTAGTAGAACACCTTGATCATGTTCCAGTTCTTCTTCTCTGCATTCCATTGTCTTAGTTAAAAAAATGAAAAAGCTCACGTCTTGATCCTAGCTCTTCCTTGACCTGAAAACACCAACTGATCCTTTGGGTCTGTTTCCTAACATAGATGAACTTGTTTTATAAACTTGACTCTAGAGGTTCATTTTTGCATCTCTATAAGTTTCATTGAATAGCATCATAATTGATCATCAATTAAACTTAGCCTTATTTCAAAGAAATATCGTTAAGGAACCTGCACTGCTTCAGTTGAGAGCAACCTGTTTTCAAACAAAACATAGCCCAACCTGCCTTGAAAAAAGCAGCTCCCAGCCGACACATTGCAGGTTCTTAATAAAAGTTCCTTTTTTACTGCTTATTGGAGTGCCTGGATCTTCTGGTACTCTTTTGAATATGTCTGTAAGATTTCAGTCATCCTATACTCAATGACAACTGAACCGTTTAGCCTATTTATGTACAATTTTGTTTTGCAGCTCTTTCTTTGAGTATAGCTAGGACGTACTTGAAAAGAGAGAAATCTCAATGTATCCTTTCTGGTAAAATACTTTTATAAATAAATAAATATACTGTTGTAGACATTTGAGTCATATTAATAGTCCAACCATAATGTGTTTCATGACTCACCAGGTCTAGAAAAGGCAAAAAAGAAGTGTCTCTTGTTATACATACAGTGTTATTCAGAGAGAGCCGAACTGGCCACTAAATCGCGCCGAACAGTGAATTTCCCCGTACGGCACAATTTCAGAGCTATTCAGCTATTCAAAAAGCAGGCAGTTCGCCAAATTTTGGTGAATTGCCAGCAAAATACGATGACCTTCGACAGCAGTGGACTCCCCATAGAAAAGCAATGGTTAACCTATTCAGAGAACACCGAACAGCAGAGAAATGTCAAAGAAATGCTCTGATGTTCGGTGGTTTCATTTGGTCGGTTTAATCAGGCAAATCCCATATGTTCAATGCTAAAAATATTCCCTTTTTTTATCCAATAGCTATTAAACCATTTATTCTTTTAATTTGCAGCAAAAGGTCTATTTTTTTTAATTACTATTATATTTTAGGCATTTCTTGTGATTTTTTTAGGTATCCCCCCCTCGATATTTTTAAATAGCGTGTGTTTCTTTCTGTAACAAACCTTTTTATTATTATTATTATTATTATATTATTATTCATAGGACTTTATATGTTAATTCCAGACATTTTTGTCTGGTAGTTTTTTTGCAAACAGCTTTTTAAATTTTGAAACTTTAATCAGTTTGTTTCTTTCTTTACCTGTTCGTCGGCTTGTCGGCTTTTTTCAGCGGCTGGTCGGCGCTGTGTTTGGCGGATTGAAACATTTAAATATGTAAAGGGAATCCACAAGGTAGAGGAAGGGAGTATATTTAAACGGAAACAAAGTAGCAAAACAAGAGGACATAGTCTTAGATTAGAGGGGCAAAGGTTTAAAAGTAACATAAGAAAGCATTATTTTACTGAGAGGGTGGTGGATACATGGAACAGTCTTCCAGTTGAAGTGGTAGAGGCCAAAACAGTAATTGAATTTAAGCAAGCATGGGATAGGCATAAGGCTATCCTAAACAAAAGATAAATCCAGGTAAAGTATCCATGTAATTGGGCAGACTAGATGGGCCGAAAGGCTCTTACCTGCCGACATTTTTCTATGTTTCTATGATTGTCAGGTTTTGTCAGACGTGTATGGCGGGGTTGCTGCGGATCGTTAGGTATGCTTGGCAGGCTTTTTGCAAAGTTTCGGATCAATCTGATTTTTTGGATCGTATCGGCGGCTTAACGGTGGGCTTTTCAGTGATTTTTTTGGATCCGTTTCCTGCACTTTGGGGACCCTGCGGTGAATGCTGAATTCACCGCAGGGTCAGGGAATTTGATTCCCTGAAGTTGGGGGAACGAGAGAGCACCAAAATGTCGGTGACAATTCGGTGCTCTCTAAATAACCCCTATAGTTAGAACACTATATAGCCAATATCAGTCACTGTGTCTTATAAAGCACACTTTTGTTTAAGAATGGAGTGTACTCTTGTGTGTTGAGTAATTTGAAATGCAGTTCGTTTTTGAATTGTGATTCTGAGCCAAGTAGAACGAGAGACGCTTCTTGCGCTACGGATGTGTTTTTTTTTTCTAGTTCTGACAATTTTAGTATGTTTTGGGATTAATAAGTACATGTAAACATTCAGTTTGGCCTAAAACTAATTATCATGTAAGCAATGTTAGTAGGGATGTGCGGTTCAGGTTTCGGAATTTCCACGAAATTCGGATTCGGCCAATTTTCCGAAAATTTTTGGATCCGAAAACGGCAGATCCGAACAAATTTTCGAGCCGAAACGAAAACTTTTCGGAATTTTCAAATGGACTAGAAATGTGTAAAATCGAAATTCATTTTCGTTCCATTCGTGATTTCGGCTCCATTCCTGATTTCGGTTCCATTTCAGTAATTTCGGACATCGTATCTTTATCGCTGATTCTGTAATTAAATTTTGTATCATTCCAATCTCAATGTATCCTACCTGGAAAACCAGAGAAATCTCAATGTATCCTTCTTGTAAAACCAGAGAAATCTCAATGTATCCTTCTTGTAAAATATGAGAAATCTCAATGTATCCTTTCTGGGAAACCAGAGAAATCTCAATGTATCCTTCTTGTAAAACCAGAGAAATCTCAATGTATCCTTCTTGTAAAATATGAGAAATCTCAATGTATCATTTCTGGGAAACCAGAGAAATCTCAATGTATCCTTCCCGGGAAACCAGAGAAATCTCAATGTAAAACCAGAGAAATCTCAATGTATCCTTTCCGGGAAACCAGAGAAATCTCAATGTATCCTTCCCGGGAAACCAGAGAAATCTCAATGTATCCTTCCCGGGAAACCAGAGAAATCTCAATGTATTCTTCTTGTAAAACATGAGAAATCTCAATGTATCCTTCTTGTAAAACATGAGAAATCTCAATGTATCCTTTCCAGGAAACCAGAGAAATCTCAATGTATCCTTTCCAGGAAACCAGAGAAATCTCAATGTATCCTTCCGGGAAACCAGAGAAATCTCAATGTATCCTTCTTGTAAAACATGAGAAATCTCAATGTATCCTTCTTGTAAAACATGAGAAATCTCAATATATCCTTCCTGGAAATCCAAAGAAATCTCAATGTATCCTTCTTGTAAAACATGAGAAATCTTAATGTATCCTTTTTGTAAAAAAATGAGAAATCTCAATGTATCCTTCTTGTAAAACATGAGAAATCTCAATGTATCCTTCTTGTAAAACATGAGAAATCTCAATGGCAGAATTATCGTATAGGCAGAATTATCGTATCGTATTATTATCGTATCCGAAAAACTATTAGTTTACGTCAAAACGAATAGACACTTTGAAACGAGGAGAACAGACGTTCCGAAAAACAAGAAAATTTCCGAAATCACGAAAAAAAAGTCGATCCGAAAAACGAACCGAAACGAACCGAACCGAACCGAAACGGAAATCGGCCAAAACGAGTCGAAATGAAAATTTACAAAATCCGAACGAACCGAACCGAAAAAAAAATTGGTGCACAAGCCTAAAGGTTAGTAGCCACCGCACATACCATGCCGTCGCTGCTACTAACTTTGCTTTCATGATTGCTAGTTTGATTAGCATATTCCTGCAGATACTACCATTATAAAACAGGTCTGATTAATACTAGCACTCTATATGCTTTATTTTTTTAACATTTCAAAGTATTTTATTTATTTCACCAAATCCCCTAATTTGGTTTCTAAGTGTTGTGGTTTTTTTTTTCATTTCTGTGGATCTGCCAGAAACACGAATGTTTGACCATAATTGAATTGCTAGTGCATTCCATGCATTATGAATCAAATACGTACGGGCTCTGTGAGTGAATTTATTTGGCTGTTTTCTATACTTTGTTTACAGTTTGTACCATGTATTTTGGATTTACAGTATTTATTTATTTATTTATTTATAAATTATTTTACCAGGAAGGATACATTGAGATTTCTCTCATTTTCAAGTATGTACCGGGTATTTTATGAGCTATGCTTATTTTATGCATTACATTTCTAATTTTATTACATATTCAACTCTTTTTGGGTAGAGTCATTGGGAAAGCAACCTTGATGATTTAATGTGATTTTCCTATTTAAGGCAAGAGTTATCCACATGGTGTCGATAATTTTTAGCAATTTTAGCAATCCCTGTACGCACTTTCCTTATACTATTCGTCACACTGCCACCACAAACTGACCTTATTTATTTAAGAGGCTTACTGATTGACTGATTGATTGAGACGGTTTGAAACTCTGGTCCTGCACCCCACCACAACTCACGGTTTAGTAGATTCGAGCTTAAACAAAGGCAAATCTCTATGATAATTCAGTCCTTCAGTTAACAAGGATCGAATATCAGGCAGAAGCAGAGCTTAATAAGTTTTAGATTTATTTATGATATTAAAAATTATATATATCACAGTGCATTTGTTACAGAAAAATTGATATGATAACCAATAATTACACACACAAACAGCAAGAAATTAAAAAGATTAAAACACAGACCCTTACTCACGTCAGCAAGCTAACCAGACATCTGTGACTCCTGGGGCTGGAGCTTGGAAACCACGGGCCAAAATCCTCACTTCTTACATGAACCCCAAATGGACAAATGCCCAGCCACATGGCGTGTTTCAGAATATATAGAGTTTCCAGCTCATTCAAAATACAGCCCAGAGAGGGTACAGCCGACCCAGTACAGGTCCCAGAATTCTCCACTCCTGGGCATGCTCAGTGCACTTCTTCATTAATTTTAATGCACAGCTGTAATGCAATTATCCAGAGATGTCTCTATGATCAAAGGATATGATTGCTTCTTTGATATGCACTTGTGGTGCCGCTCAGGCTGACCCTTTTTCCCTGCCATGAGCAATTGCACCTCCCACAACAAAAGGGGCAATTTTTTCCATTCACACCTTCTATGACTTCACAGGACTTGGCTCATTAATATTTTAATTACTTTCTAGAACAGGCTAGAAACTGAGGCTTTTACTACTATCGCTGTTCAAAATGGCCACGGGTATATATAGATATATAGATAAACAGAGATATACATACACAGATAGATTTGTATCGATATATCCATATCTAATCTGCCACAGTAGGGTATGTTGGCATGTTAATATGAATAAATGTAAGATTCATTTTTACACAATAGATTCCACTATCCCCAGATCAACATCTAGAATTGAAATTTGAAGAGAAATAGCAGGGAGACTATTTGAAAAGAAAAAAAAATGAATTCATGCACTGTAAGAAGGTGAGATCTCTGAAATGTTGATACATGAAATCTCATGCTTTACCTCCTTCCAGGTTGAGATGTATAGAACGCACAGCAGGTTTATCTGGCAGAAAGTCTTAAACATGAGAAACCTTCGCACTTTAGAGCAGTTGCTCAACAAGTTTCTTTGAGAGGGCAGTACAAGTGAACACTTTGTTCTTGTCCTCTTTGTACACAGACTCTTAGGTAAGATATAATATGAACAGATAACTGCTAGAGGAACTGGGGATCGACTGGAGAACAATGCTATTCTGCCCTTAACCATAGTTTAAGAACACGCAAGTTAAAGAGATTTGTTGAAAGACTAATCCTTTGCAGGTGAAAGCTTACTTTAACCTATATCTTTCTCTATATTTAAATATATTTATATATATATATATATGTGATAAGGTGAGGGGAATGATTTACAATGGCGCGTATATTCCCCTTATGTTTGTAAGAGAGGATTGTGTTGTGGTCAATATGTGTTTTTAAATTGTTCCTTGCTACAGAGTTTCCCCCAACTGCTAATTGTCAAGTGCTTAAATATTTCCTGGGAAAAAGGAAGTGGGGAGAAGGAAGTGAGAGAGAAAGTGACACACAGACCGGCGGAGCTCTGAGGCTGGCAGTGTGAAGATAAGGTTGGCAAAGGTTTTTCATTTTTATTAGTTTTGCCAAATAATTGAGGGATGTGTAATTGTTAGTAAGTGCTGAGACGAGTTAGGTTTTGTTTTCTGTTATATTTTGTTTGATTGCTGAACACTACAGAAACAAACTTTACATTACATGGAGAGACTGTAGGGGTTACTCAGAGAGCCTGTCGGCAACATTTCGGTGCTCTGTCGTTCCCTGCGCTTCCCTGCACTTCGGGGAATCAAAATTCCCCACCCTGAGGTGTTTTTCAGCATTCACCACAGGGTCCCCAGAGTGCAGGGAAAACCTACCGCAAACCCAACGAACACCCGTCGAACACCTGCCAAAAACCTACCAAAAACCTGCAGAAACAACTGCAAAAACCACACTGAACACGCCGGAAAAAGCAAACTGCTGTAAGTCCTACACCGTTCACCTGAGTTGGATGTACATACCCTCAAATTAAAGCTGACAGTCTGCAGTTAAAGCACATTGTGTTTGTTTCATTCCAACTCCGTTGTGGTGGTGTATAGAGCCAAAGATGTTAGAATTGTGTCCATGTCCCAATATTTCTGGACCTGACTGTATATATATTTATTTATTTATTCATTTATTTGCAAAGTATTTTACCAGGAAGGATACATTGAGATTTCTCTCATTTTCAAGTATGTCCTGGGTTCAAGAACATTGATATTTTACAGTTGTTACAGAAATACAAAGTAATAAATGCAATATATAAAAAAATAACACAAATATACAGATTTATATATAAATATATAAAATTTAAATATCTAGAACAGACAGTTAATTTCTGAACAACTGCAGCAAATTACTTAAAGTTATTATTTGATTACTGAAGAATTACTTTTTGTATGTATGTATTAGTGCCAGTTTCACTTCTTTTGTATCATATAACTGAAATCACCCTGGAAACACTGTGTTATTGCTTGCTCTAGGAAAAAAGGAAGCAGAAGGTTATTTGTTTATTTTTAATTATATTTCTATCTTATCTTCTGCCGCATACATTACGCACTTTCATCTAGAAATGGAAACATAAATGGTTTAATAATACAAGGGTTTTAGTTGCTGAAAATTGTTTTATAGTTGTTAAAAGTAGTTTCCAACAGCACAAGTCAAACACAGTTCTATGTTCTCCTTTAATGCAGATTTTTAATGAAAGATTTTACAGCATAATGCCGTATGTAAAATAAAAGGGCATAACTCCATTTGTATGTGTATATCGAGGCCTTTTAAAGGGATGTTCTAGGCACCATAACAACAACATCAAGTATTTTTGAAAAGAGGTTTCCAGTCTGATATCACAATTTCACGCAGAAATCTAGATCCACTGAGTTTTTCATCTTGCAAAAGCCGAAAACAAATCCCTGAAAATGTAATTTTTTGCCAAGCAAGTAACCAAAAGCACAAAGCAAACTGTCAGTAAGAACATAAAAAGTGAATTTATCACAAATACAAAATAAGTACTAATGGTGTCCTGAATGTAAGACTCCATCAACAAATGTCGAGCTATAGCTTAACCTGCAGCCACTGAGGACAACTTTTGTTCCTGATAATTAAACATTAAACATTAAGATAAGTGATGCAAAGTAAATTTGGAGAGTGTTCTTGCAAATTGGACAACTTCCACCGCAACCATAACAGAATCTCTACCACTGTCTCAGTGTGCATGCTGACCTGTAAATATTGGGCCCTATTCCAAGGTTGGTGTTAACCTAACCAGAGCTGTTGTTATCTTACCAGAGCCATTATAGTCTATGGAGTTGTTAAGTTTACTACAGCTCTGGTTAAGTCTACACCAACCTTGTAATAGGGCCCATTGTTTTTATAAAAGGAGACACTACCATAATGTTCAAACAGATTGAGCAAATTCGGTAACGATTGGAAAGGATTCATAAGAAAAATTATATTGCCCCTTGCAAAGTGTGCATGATTTTGAGATCTCAATTGAGTGTCAAGGTTCAAAATGGTAGGAGCTTACATAATATGATGAACTAAAGGATTTTATTTAAAAATAGAAAATAAGAAGGGACAGTGAGCTTCCTCGGGTTCATTCCATTTTATAAAAAAAGCTTGTAAAATGAACTTTTAATTCTTCATTTTTGCTGCTGAGTGTCATGCTTTGTGGGACTGGAACACAATATGGAGCACCGGGTATAGCGATAGCGATCCAAGAGCATGCTATCTGATATCAGGTAATCCAAAGGGCAAAGTCATAGTAAGAGGTTGGGGCAGGCAGAGTTTGTGATAAGTCAAATGAACAAGCAATTCGTCCATATATAGGTTTTCAGAAGGATATTTCTCTACAGCATCCTACTGCTGGTCAGCAGAGTTTAAACAGGGAGCTCTGCAACAGTCACACCCAAGAGAGAGAGGAACTCCCCTCCCTAGGTCCGCCTCCTCAGGCCAATGAAGGAATGTAGTTGGTCTTTGGGCCAAGCTCCCTGCCAAACCTACAGAGACCACGTACTCCAGTGAAGCCACGTGTCTGCAGTCTCCTACAACCCCACAGTATGGCGAAACAAAACACTGGACTGACTGGACTGAAGGCTGAAGGCTGCTACCCCACGCATTGCCCAAGAACACCGAGGCCTACCACTGTGCCCTGGAGCCGGGCGTCTGTGTACCACATTCCTCCAGAGGACAAGAGTGGCGAAAACCGCAAGTCTGCTGATCATCCCGAGCACTGGGGAAACCACCCACAGGCCGACGGATACATCCCAGCCCCAGCAACACCAGGCAGGGAGAGGCATGGCCGCAAGGTGAGATGTGAAACTGGGCATGAATAGAAGGTCGTTAGGCCCTATTACAATCTTAACGCTAGCATTAGCACTCAGGTATGTAAGTGTTAACACTAGGTAAAGTGACTTTAATGCATGCCCCCCATATTACATCCCTAATTCTAACGGGTTAAAAAATCCGCTACGGCATCAGTGATTGCACTAGCTTGCATGAGCTTACTGTGCTTTGCTCACCTTATACTTAACATGGGGAGCACAAAGTCCTAACGCTAATTACCACATTGATGTGGTAACGAAAAAGCTAGCACCAGCTTCTAGTTGTGGTTAGCTGGTTGCACTTCTGCTGAATCACTTAGCACCAGTTAAGCCCCACCCCCCCAAAAAAAATCAGATACTCACCTCTCATCCAGCGGCAAGAACAGTGGCTTGATACACCGCTTCTGGGAGCAGAGTTAGACTAGGGACACGTTGTCCACAGTCTCCCTCCGCGAATCACTCTGTGGCCCTGCACAATCTCGCGGCCCAGCAGCACAACCCTCTATGGAGTCCTATGGACTTCATGAGGTGATACATGCGGCGGTATGGAAGCACTACAACGAGTATCAAGGAGGGAAGCGCTGCGTTGAGGGGCAGGCTGCTGAATTAGCACCTGCTCTGTAATATGGAGGCACAGGTTTTACCAGTGAGCGTTCCCGTTTTAACGCCACCATTGTAATATGGCCTCTTAATTATTTATTTATAATGTATTTTACCAGGAAGGATACATTGAGAATTCTCTCATTTTCAAGTATGTTCTGAATGAACGGGATAGGGAAGCTGAAATGATGTACTGTGGATATCATGTGCTGCCAATTTAGCATTTTAAATGTTTTTGTGAGCATTGAGTTCCAATTGTTTTAGATAATTTGATCAGATTAGTTAATTGATTTTCCCCCCTCAAATAACCAATAAATTGTCAGTACAAAGTATTTGTGTATGAACATTAATTGTGCTAATTTCCTAATATGTGTGCGCGCAGTTGTGTGTGGTAATTGGTGTACTGACAGTTTGATATACCCTGTTCTCTCTTGCTTTTTCCATTGCTAACTAACATTTTTAGTGAAGATTTCATAAAAAGTTCAAAGCACTTACATGTAATCCCAAATGATAATTATAGTAATTCCGACGTATGAATGTGGTCATTTTGCCGCTTTAAAGTATATTTCTGACATTTTCTATACATCAACATGAAGCTAAATGCAGAAGGATACAAGAAAAATGTCCCATGACAAATAATTAAGACAGAGATATGCTGCCTGTGCTTTTATATGTAGTCTATATTTCACAAAAGTAGAACTGCAAAGGGGCCAATGGAAACAAAAAGATTACAATAACTGGCAAGCCCCTAAAGATTTCAGCCGTGCCTGAGAATTATAGCTTTCTAGCTGGTAATATAGAAAATACAAAATACGGACAGATGCACAAATGCAGACACACACATATATTTTGAGTATTACCGTGGTTTATTCTGTGAAATTGCTTGATTTGCTTAATTATACATCACAACTACCTCCTTTGAGTAAATAAACGGATAGCCATGTGTACCAATTCCATTAGGGACACTTTGTTTCTAAAATAATAAAAAAAGTAATACTGTCTCTTCATTCACACATAAACGTACATTATTATTAAAGTGACACTGAAAGCTAAAGAATGGAAAAACTGATGTACACTGTGTTAAGTATGTGATAAGCATCAGGGAGCTATACGTCATTTCAGTAAACTACAGTGACATTCACTCAGTGCCATAAATTCACAAGGTTTGTCACTTGATACCTGCATATTGTCACCTGTTTAGCAGTATGTACAGATGGTGCTTTACAACTGCAGCATAAAGAGAAAAAAAATGATGAATGTCTTCAACCCAAATGCAAATATTTGGGAAAGGAATACCTGTCTAAACATGTTAACGTCGAGATATGAAAATGGCTGATATTTATATTCTTGCAAAAGTATCTGTATTTTGTTTGCAAATAAGATTTTTTTCCCTTGCAAAAAACAATATTCTGTAGAATGCTGTTTACGTATATTCACATACTGGTAAGACCAATAAAGAATTTCATATCTTTTTCAGAATAGCAATATTCAGCTTATTGCTGTCTTTGCGACATGTGTTGCATACGATTCGATGGCACTTGTCAGTATTGACTCCAAGTGTATACATAGTCACAGAAAATTGTAAATATTTGATGCAACAATGACGCAATATACTTGAGGTAGGTGTTACAGAAAATAAAACATATATGTTGCTTCAGTAAAAAAAAATATTAAAACCAAGTTGCATTTAATTTTGGAATGAGATATTGAAGGCTATCAGTGACTTCCAGTGTTCATCCATATTCATATTCACCCACATTTTGTCATACTAGCTAAAATGTAAACAAAAAGTATTACAGGATTTAGGCTGTATGAATATTTTCTGCTATATTTTTAATTAAATGTTTAAAGAGTTAGCTAAATGTCAAAATAAAAGCAACACAGGGTATAAAAAAAATGACTAAATTAATTCATTTAGTAATTTCTCCATAGAATAACAGAGAAGTAAATAACAATTTGCTGTGGATGACACATATGCTACATCTCCTGTCATCACCACTCAGTGTACTATAAACAAATAAAGATGACATACTGACATTGGAGACTTAGGGCCCTATTTTACGATAACATGTGGGGGCTAATGTGGGATATCTGCGCCTACAGATTTCCCCATTGCGTCCCCATGTTACCGTGATATTCCGAGGCAGGCGCTACCTCAGCACCTCGCCCTGGAAACCAGCACTAACCAATGAGATACTCACGGTAGTGCTTCCACGCCGCCGTGAGTATCACCTCCTGGAGTCCATGGGACTCCATGGATTGTTGCGAAATCTCAGTGTATCCTTCCTGGTAAAAATACTTTCTCAAAAAAAAATAAAAAAATCGTCCGAAACAGAATTTGTTTGAATACTGATTCAGTTTTGTAATTTCGTTTCAGTTTGAATTTTAGGATCACTAAAAAATAAATAAAAAATAAATAAATAAAATCCTTCTCAATTACTGTTAGAATAGGGTTAAAGGGCAAACTAGGGTTAAATATTGTACTGTCTATTGGCCTGTAGCGTGGAATACCACAGATTCAGCACCACAGGCAAATGACAGGGAAACAGTAAAGCAAAACTGATTGATTTTCATAATTTTGTTTGTAATTTGGGATCGGTTTGAAGTTTAGCATCAATAAAATAAACAATAAATCCTGCACAATTACCGTTAGATTAGGGTTAAACACGGGGGTAAAAAAGCGAGCTAGTGTTAAATTACTGTTTCACTGCAGTGTGCATAGAGGAATCATTCAATCAAAACGAGTGCACACCTCTAGTTATAATTACCATTTTGATTAGAGTTATAAAGCAGAAAAAAATATACAGGGTTATTCAAAGAGATCCGAACTGTGGCCGAAAGGTAACCGAACAGTGAAATTCAGCGTACGGTTACCTTTCCTGGCCATTCGGCTATTTAGAGAGCAGGCAGTTCGTCAAATGTTGGCGAATTGCCTGCACATATGGTGCCTGTTCGGTGCCTGTTCAAGGGCAGTGAAATCCCCATAGAGAAGCAATGCTTCGTCTATTCAGAGAACACAAACCAGCAGGGAAAGTTGCTGAATTGCTCTGCTGTTCGGTGGTTTCATTCGGCAGGTTTATTCAGGCGAATCCCATAGGCTTCAATGTTAAAAAATATTCCCGTTTAATGCAATATCTAATAAACCGTTGATTAGAATATTCTGCAGTAAAAAGTCTCTTTATTTGTAGATTTTATTTGGATCTTTTAGGCATTTTTCCAGATTTTTTAAAATAGTTTTTTCTGTTTTCTGTAACAGCCCTTTTTATTATCATTCATTGGATCTTATATGTAAATTTCAGACATTTTCGTACTGTAGTTTCTTTGCAAACAGCGTTTCAATTTTCAAACATTCAAGCGTACTGTTTTTGTTTTTTTTCACTCCATTCGTCTGCGGTATCGTTTTTTTCTGGCGGCTGCTCTGCGCTGTGTGTACGGTGGGGTTAATCCAGATGTTTTTGCAGGTTTTGGTTTGCATTCGCCTGGGTTTTGCGGCTTTTCCCTGCGCTATGACGGCCCTGTGGTGCTTGCTGAATACACTGCAGGGTCGCCAAAATGGGATAGCCAAATCGAACCAAATTGAGGAGAATGAACAGTCACTGAACTTGCGGTGACTTTTCGATTCTCTTTGAATAACCCTGATTGCTAAAACGTATTAGCCTCTCTATTAAAGGGAAATTCCCTGTGTTTTATACATGTTTTATTAATTAAACAAAATGAGTTGCAATAGAACAGAAAGATTTAGAGCCCTATACTTACCGAAACATCATAATTAACAAGTGAGCTGTTATTCCAGTCCTATAACAGGGAGACACAGTTGTTGTGACTTTCTACTGTAAATTAGAACTTCCTGTACTTTATATAGGAAGCACTAATTTGCAGAGTAATAGAATAGCGAACAATTTGAAGTTCACTTGTTATTCTCAATATGAGTATTTAAAAATAATGTTGTCTCTTAATCTTGTGTTAAGTGACTTTGCATTTGTAAAATCATGTAACACAAAAAAAAAATCGAAAGAGCAAACAATTGTTATTTGCCTGTGGTACCACAATGTGGAGGACAACTCTATCCACCTCCAGAAGGACAGTAAGAATGAATATCTGGCCAAATATCTGGCACTCTTAAAATTGCATAGCTGCAGCTCAGGCTTCTTGGAGCTCTATGGACTCCAGGAGATGATGCCACTGGCACCACTGACTCGATGTGTAACCGAGTCACTAGTAATAGTGGCAGTAATAGGGAGTCGCTGGTGGTTAACAGCTTGTGCAATATTTTTCCATTAGTGCCTCCCTTATAGTGACATAGATGAAATAAATATGTGTTACACCAGCGCCACCTATGGGGAAGATGTGGATGAGATCGCTAGCGCTATGGGGAATTGCACACCATCACGCAGTTCAAATCTTAACAAAAAAGATAATAAATGAGGAAATCAGTAAGTGCAGCGCTCAATAAGCATAGGTCTCTATGCACTCGACAGTGGTCGCATTCATATTGTGATAAAATGGAATTCCAGTGATTAACACACATTTTATAATCTGTTGCCCTTTAGTATTCGGCTTCAAAAGATGACATTTTCCAGCAAACGACACTAAGCCACCAACCAGAAAAAATAGCGAGTTGTTATATTTACCTTACAGACAAAAAGACATTTCTATTGATGGTACACTGTTCATAGGATACTCTTGCACAAATTGTGTCTTTTATTGGACAGGGTTCATTGCAGACACGGATAGGCTTTGATATCAGTTCAGTGCATTTTGCAGTTTGACAGTCACAAAATCAGATATCTGAGATTTCATGTCAGGCTTCAAAGTAGGACAAGCTATACTTCCCGTTACATTTATTTCAGCTTTTGGGGTGTATATTCACTAAACAGTGTGTCCTCTCGAAAATATGCGTAGCAGATTTGTAAAATCTAGGTCACAGTAGAATATGTAATGTTCTTTTTTTTTCTGAAATTTGTATTACCACTTTTTTATTATTATTATTATTATTATATAATCATGCACCATTTAGTAAAGGAGCACCAGTGATTTATTTTGAGATAATTAAAAATATATGGTTTCTGTACAAATTTATATTTTTTTATTCATTCTTTAGATCCTTCAGAGAATCAAAATGCATTCTTCACAACAGGCCTAATAAGCATACCTCTACTGATTTATACAAAGAACGTCAAGAATAGGATTTTTGCTGCAAAAGCACAATAACTAAATAGCACAGCTGTCTACATTCACCTATAAAAATATTTTATGGCTGTGTAGTGTATCAGTACTCTCAGATTTTTTTTCAAACTTTAATATGAACTATTGCGCTAGTTTATTTTTCTTTTTTTGGAAAGTGTAGATATAAAGGTCACTGATGTTATTTTGAAACAAAGTCTAAAAAAAAAATAATCATTCTTTTTTTTTTTTATAGAATCACCCCGTGGCATTCTGCCACCTTCTTGAGTCTGTCCATAACTCTTCTGCTGTTTGGAACAATCTCCCACTCGCCAATCGCATTAATGACTTAGATACCCCCTGATGGTGCTTAACATTTAATAGTACTGTAGCTCCACATTTGCCCAAAGAACCTTTTCCATTTACCTTACCTCGATGGCCTTCTAATTTTTCTTCAGAGACAGAAATCCTTTAAGCCCATTGTGTCCTAAGGCTACAAATTTACTGAGATTTAGGTTTCCAATAAGAGGGTTGAGATGAATGCCACCTTCTCATTTATGAGTCAATTTTTGGCCATCGGCTTTCCACCGTTATTACTTTTTATTTTACTTCTCACTTAAAGGAAAACCACACATACATACAAATAGACGCACTCACACTCACAAAAAAAACTTTTATTCGAACTTTACATATTTGATCATTTTCTATGATTACGACACTTACACCAATGTCCTTAGAACACTAATTATCTGCAGACCTTCTGTCTGTTAGCCTTGAGCTATAGAGAAAAAAAATGAATCGAGACTGGAAGTAACAATTAGCAAAGTTTTCTATCATGGAAGAGACATTAAGGTAAAGCATTCTTATGTGGAGCCTTATAATGCATGTACACTAACAGCTTTACAAAAGAATTGTCTGTTTTTTTTAGACAATGTGCAGAACATTTTCTCCCTATATTTAAGTGAAAAATAATAACACATTGCGGTTTCAATAAACGTTATCACTATTATTTTCCTTTTTATTAGATCTCTGTTTCATTATACTTCGGTTTAGAAAGAATTTAAGCTCAATTCTTTGCTAAAGGTTCTTTGCCCACAAATGCACAAAGCAGAGGGAGTTCGGAACATCTCAATATCTCTCTATTCAAAAATGTTTATTATTACTAGCTATGAAATAGGTATTGCAATACAAGTTGAGCATACATTTAATAGACAGCTCGGGACCCTGAGCATTCCGAATTCTTCAAGATTTCGGAATCTGGGAGAATTCGATGTCTGAGAGGAAGGGAGATGCGGCTGGGAGGCTGTGATCCTCTTCCTGCTGCAGCACCAGTGAGTACATACACTGGGAGATTTGTCAAGATCTTTTTGAGGGGCGTGCTGCACAGAATCAACATCTCTCTGTACAGCGTGTCATGTGTTGGGACTGCACAGTCTCCCCAAGAGTGTGCTTCGCTGTACTGCAGCCATCTGAACCATGTCACCGAGTGGAAGAACCCGTCCAGAATACCAGGGAGGTACAAATAATTAAATCCATAAGCCTCTGAAAAATTACAGATTTAGGAGTCTTCCAGAGTTAATTATACAGGTAATTGGTGCCCAACCTGTAACTTATCCGTTTTAAATTTATTAATGTTTTTTGGAACAATGCATAGATTAGCATAATGTGGCTTATTTATATTTGGCTCTTCACTCTCTGCTACATATTTACTCCCCACTGCTCCTGATGATGCCATCCCAGGCGAAACGCGTTGAACAGGGAGTACTAGCAATGCTGATTTAACACCCTGGCTAAATCTCCACATTTTATGCTGGCATCTCTGAAATTTTGCTTTTTGACTGCTCTATGAGCTGTACAGTGCCTGGCCTCTAACCTCTATGGTTTACCCAGCACCTGCCTCTTCTGCACTCTCACAGACAGCTGTCTCTACTGCCTATTCTATTTCCTGCTGTTACAGGTAGACGCACGAAGGTCCACATTCCTACCTTTTTAAGGATTACGTTTAGGCAGATCTTTAGTATCAAGGCAAATCAGAACCAGTCTATTACTAGCCATTTCCGTGGTAGCTCTGCATCAGGGAGCCCCCTTCTTATCAGAGATTCCATTTACCTATGTTTATATCTGGGTAGCTCTAAGTACATGAGCCCCTCTTAAATTACGTTTCTGTTGTCTGATTTGTCCTCCTTTTTGTTGTTTGTTATTTATTTAAAATCAATAGTATTAAATGTTGCTTTTTAACCCCTTAACGCTGCAGGACGTACATTTACGCCCTGCATTAGGCGGGCTTTGGCGCCGCAGGACGTAAATGTACGTCCTCTGCGTTTTCAGCCCCCCCGGGAGATACTCACCTCCTCCGGCGGCTCACTCACTGCTCTGACTCCCACGGAGTCAGATCGGCAGGGTTTCCTCCTCCGGCGCACTGACGTCATCGCGCCGGGGGTGCGATGATGTCAGTTTCAGGCGTCCCCCCCCGCCGGAGCAGGGGAAGCGCCTGGAGGGGAGGGATCCTTCGGATCCCTCTATCTCCCCATCGCCGGGGGCTACAAGGCTGTGACCAGCATCGCTGGAAGGGTCACAGCCTGACCTTTCCAGCGATGTATTGGGGTTAACCCATGAGTTGCCAGGTCGCGACCGGGCACAAATTTGTGCCCGATCGCAGCCTATTTCCGGTGGGGGCCGCCATCTTGGATGGCAGCCCCCACCTCTGGGTCCCCCCCGCGTCAACTGACTCATCGCGCCATGCGCGATGATGTCAGTTAACTGGGGAAGCCCCTAGCTGCAAAGGGATTTCCTATGGAAATCCCTTGCAGGAGATAGGGGGGTCCTTTATCTCCTGATCGGTGGCAGCTAGGGGATCATGCCTGATATCGATGGAAAGGTCTGAGCATGGCCTTTCCAATGATATCAAACATGACAATGAAAAAAGTTAAATAAAAGTGTATAAAAATAAAAATAAAAAAACAATTAATTAATTAATTAAAAAAATAAAAACGTTTTTTTTTTTTTTTGATGCAGCATTATTGTTCACATTTCAATTATAATGTGAACAATGATGCTTCACCAATGATTTTTTTTGGGGGGTTTAGCTAAAATCACGTAATTTCCCCCCCACCCAAAAAAAAAAAAAAAAGGGTTCCCAAGTCTACCCCATAGAATATAACCGCAGAGGATCGGATAATAAAATGTGAAAAAAAAACACTTTATACACTGTGGATGAATGAAATGCTATTGAAAATTCACATTTGTTTACATATTTTGTTATAGCATTCTGGCAGGACATGACTTTTATATATAATTATGATATATTATTAATCTTCCGAGTCTGCCGGAAAGAACGATATATAATTTGTCTGGGTGGTATAATAACATGTGACTTAAAACCGCGTTTAAACATGATGAGCAAAAACTTCAGCAAACTTCACTTCCGAAAGAGCGCCGAAGTTGTAAAATTACTCCCGTCCTTAAGGGGTTAATTCGATGCTGCAATGAATCTATAATGTAGCCATTCCATTTGTGTTAAAGGGTTACCCCCGTTTTCAAATATCAGTTTCAGTTTCGACACTTCGACATGGTTGGAGACCTCTTTACCTGATACCTTTTTGCTGTACATACAGCGATACAGTATTTGACTTATTTATAAAACATATATATAAAATGTTTATAACTTTTTGGCAAAATAGTTATATATAGAACCTTGTGTCAATTTTTGTTTTGTTTTTGGAAATGTTCCTAACACGCAACACCGATTATTAAGACCATTTCCTAAACAGTTATGACAGGATTGAAAAGCTATCCCATTATCCTCGTATGACTTGAGTATCCCTGAAGGTATTCCTGTTTGAAGAAAACATTCTTTCTTTACATTGCAGAACCAGCATCAAAAGCAGTTTCAAGAGAAGCTCTCCTCTGGGATTATATTTCAATATATCTTTATAACTGAAGAAACATGTGCATGTATACCTGCCCAGCTTCTGACAATTTGGTGTAGAGGCAGACTTGTGATATGTTTAGTCATGTTTTGTGTCTAAATCCCTATTATTTAACATCAGATTTTTTTTTTCTTTTTAAATTGAATTTTTTAATGCAAAAGGACACTCTAGCCTCCATGACTACATTAAAGGGGTTATTCAGAGAGCACTGAAATGTCACCGACATTTCAATGGTCTCTTGTTTCCTGCACTTCGGGGAATCAAATTCCTCAACCCTGCAGTGAATTCAGAATTCACCGTACGATCTTGGAAGTGCAGGGAAAAGCGCCGCAAAACCGGCGAATCGAGAAGAAAAAAAGGGGTCAATATTATCGGATCCGATAATTTCGGTGTTTTTGTGGGGGTTTTTATATTTTAAATTCTCAGAAACTATCGGATCGGTTCCAATGCGATTAATTACCTGACAACCAGATGCCGGAAAAAACCGATGAATGGGTTAAAAAAACAAAACATTGAAAGTGTCAAATTTGAAATGCTGTTTGCACAAAAATGCCTGGAATTAACATATAAGGTCCTATGAATGATATTAAAAATCTCTGTTACAGAAAAAAAGCAAAAACGCTATTTGCAAAAAAAACTCAAAAAATCCTAAAAAGATCTTAAAAATAAAGTGAATTTTTGCTGCAGATTAAAATAATAAACAGTTTAATAGATATTGAATATCTTTGTGGTTTTCAGTATAATCATATCTGGACCCGATTCGAATGAAGGTCGGCAGGTTGATCCATTAACAACCTGCAACGCGCTCAATTGAGGGCTTGAAGCTCTCCCAAAGTATGAGTGAATGCATTGTGCTCAGGGGCGTAACTACCAGGGGTGCAGAGGGTGCCACCGCACCCGGGTCCTTGAGTCCGGGGGGGGGCCACACTCGCCTGCCTGGGCCTGGGGGCTTGCCTATATTTTATATACAATTCTTTTTTTAAATTTATTTTATATTTATTTGTGAGTTTTACTTTGAAGCTCTGCGATAAGCTCATACACACCATATATTTCTGTGAGATTTGTTGCTGTGGAACTCTGTGATTTACATTGATACACACTGCATATTACTGTGAGTTTTATTGCTGTGGAGTTCTGTGATATGCTCATACACACCACACATTACTGTGAGTGTTATTGCTATGGAGCTCTGTCATACACTCATACACACAGCACATTACTGAGTTTTATTGCTGTGGAGTTCTGTGATACGCTCATACACACCACACATTACTGTGAGTTTTATTGCTATGGAGCTCTGTCATACACTCATACACACAGCACATTACTGAGTTTTATTGCTGGGGAGTTCTGTGATACGCTCATACACACTGCACATTACTGAGTTGCATTGCTGTGGAGCTATGTGATACACTCATACACACTGCACATTACTGTATCTCAGAGCTCCACAGAAATTAAACTAACTCACAGGAATGTGTGCTGTGTATGAAGGTGAGTTAGTTTTATTTCTGTGGAGCTCTGAGATACGCTCATACACAGCGCACATTACTGTGAGATTTATTGCTGTGGATTTCTGTGATACGCTCATACACACCGCACATTACTGGGAGATTTGTTGCTATGGAGCTCTGTGATAAGCTCATACACACTGCACATTACTGTGAGTTTTATTTCTGTGGAGCTCTGTTATATGCTCATACACAGTGCACATTACTGTGAGGTTTATTGCTGTGGAGCTCTGTAAGATACAAATAGTGCACATTACATAAAAAAAAAGAGGTCATAGTGGACTTGGAAAAAATGGGACACTGATTGAAGTCAACATTGTGGACCTGGAGGGGACCAATGCATGTTGACAGGACAGGGGGACAAATATGTTTTTACCTAGGTTGGGGGAGGGCCCATCATAGTTCTTGCACCTGGGCCCTGAGGTTTCTTGTTACGCCTCTGATTGTGCTCAATACTTTATGTACACATATCCTTACAGTGTTGTACTATGATATTGTTTCCCCATTTTCTTATTTGAGATCCATACTGCATTTAAGATCCAATACAGAGAAGGGAATCTCCAATCTCTGTAAGTTTTTTGTGCATTGTCATTATCAACGTTGTTCTATCACTCATAGGGAGAGCACTGTCCTGCATGCTGTAGATATTGAATAAAAACAGAAATATTTTTAACATTGAAGCCTATGGGATTCGCCTGATTAAATCTGCCGAATGAAACCAACGAACATCAGGGAGTTTCTCTGACATTTCACTGCTGTTCTGTGTTCTCTGAATACATTAACCATTGCTTCTCTATGGGGACTTTCACTGCCGAACAGGCACCATATGTTGCTGGAAACTCACCAAATTTGGCGAACTGCCTGCTTTCTGAATTCAGTACCAGTTTGGGGCCAGATCGTTTCTCTCTGAATAACCCTGTAAGTTAGTTAATTGGTTATGGCGACCTAAGTGTACCCCATTCTCTCTGCCCCTTTCTGTCCCTCAGTGTTCTGAAAGCATTCTAAAGTAGGGGCCCACCCTCCACCCGTAGGGGCCCACCCTCCACCCAGAAGGTTGTCAAATAGTTCCTACCAAACAGCCTTTTTGGTTTCTGACAAGCTTTGCAGAGGTTACAGTAAAGCATAGCCCGTAGAGAAGAAGCGAGAGCCCCTAATGGTCGACCGGTGCAGCACGTTGCTCCACCACAGTAGAGCCATTTTCCCAAATATACTAATATAAAATACTTATTGTAGACAAAAAAAACAATAAAAACAGCAACGTTTCGGCCTCACATGGCATTAATCATGGTGATACTGGTATAAGCATGATTAAGGCCAAGTGAGGCCAATAAAGACCCACGTTATTGTCAGCACTGGGTTGCCCACTGACTTGTTTTTAATATAGGATTTACATAGATTGTCATGAATGTACTAACCAGGAAACCTGCAGGAAAAGCAGCTAGAGAGGTCAAAGTACTGGAATAAAGGTACGGTTTTAGTCTCTGTAAAATGAGGGGAGGCTATGCTAAAGCTTTGGGCTCAAAACTGTTTAATAATTTACTTGCTGCATCCCCTTTTTAGACTTGAGTGTTTTTAAACACCCCAAACATGTATATATCTGTTTTAAAAAAAATTTAAGCATTAAAACTCAACCCAAATACTATTCGCTATTTTTTTAAAAACAGAATTAATGTTCTCCTTGAGGATATACAAAGTCCTTAGTGATATGGGGATACCCTATTTTGCTGTAGACAACCTGGAAGCACCCACTTTTACTATAAAGAAGTAAAACTACATAGCAAAATAGAATGGAGGGAGGGCTCGGGGTCACATACTATTGTACATATAAAAGATCCAAGTTGTCATAAAAGCTTAACTTTACTAAATTGTATAGATATAATGGTACTGTAGACATTATTCATTATTATCCTTTATTTATATAGTGCCACAAATTCCGCAGCGCTTTACAAGATCAGTTTACAAGGGGTTGATACATTAGAATACCACACATTGGATGATACGGCCTGATTCAGGGGGACCCTGTTCCCAAGGGAACTTTCAATATATGAGAAGTACAAAGGCTACATTACAATCCTCCCGTTAAAACGGGGGCGCTAGGGGGAAAAAACTGCACCCGTAGTTTTCTCCCTACCGCCCCCGTTTTAACAGGAGATTACAATGCAGGCGCTTAAAAAGCTGCCTGCATTGTTAGCGGCCACTACGCTTCAGGATGCACTCGGCAGCGCAAAGCGCCGCCGCGAGTATCCACTCGATGGAGTCCATAAGACTCCATTGAGTTTCCCCCTGCCGGTCACATGACCTGCTGGATCTCGGGAGGCGAGATCTGGCAGGTCAGCGAAGTGATCTGCAGGGAGATACTGGGGGACATTGTCCCCCAGTCTCTCCCTCGGTTCCCGGCGACAGACATTTTGCTAACCACAGCCGGACGTTAATCAGCGTTAGGACTTTGTAATCCTAACGCTGATTAACACTTTTGCGCTCCCCATGTTAAGTTTAGGGAGCGCAAAGTACAGTAACCTCGTGCTAAAAGCGCAAGATACCAAATGGTAACGGTTACTTAACCCGTTAACGTTTGGATTGTAATGTGCGGTAGCCACCGGGGCTAACGTTAATGCTCACGCAGGTGAGCATTAACGTTAGCACGAGGATTGTAATGTGGCCCCAAATATTTTGTGAGGTAGGTGCATCCATATCTTTAGGTGTCTTGGCCAAGGACACTCGCTGGCGGCATCTTCTCCATCTATACTTTATCCAATTTGTACATTTTGTTCGTATACTGTACAGACATTCTTCAGCTTTCATTTTATGGGAGCTGCATTGCTAATAATTTATTATTACCTATTACCTACAAAACAGGGTATATTATCATTTTCATTAATTTATCTTTTTCTTACTGTATTTTATACACAGGTTGTTTCTGCTAATAATGCAAACTCTTTTTGAAGTTTGAATAATAAGACACATCTAGTGTCGAGAACTTGCCATTTTAACAATATATATGAATGATCAACAAATAAATAAAAAATAGAAATTTGAATACGTACATTTCAGTCTTTAACCTACGTATCTCTATGCAAAATTGATTTTTATACGAAGCAAAAGGGTGAAGCGCCCACCGGAAACAAGTGCCCAAACCACTCGCTGAATGTTGTATATGGAGGTTCCTCTATATACCTGAGTTGCAAATGGATAAAAAATATCACAACACAGCGCTTAGTGGACCTAGGTCCGTAAGAAAGTGGGATAGACACACTATATGTCCATAAATACAGTGATCTTCATTTTCAAGCAGTATGCTTCTTTATGATGCAAATGGTGGAACATACACTGTAGAAGAAAGCAGAAAAGAGGACCGGAACTGCGCAGTACATCAGAATCAGATGAAATTATGTCTTATTCGTATTCAACTCACATTTGGAGTAGCCCACAACCGGCTTTCAGGAGTATAGCGATCTGGGACTTTATATCAGGTGCCCATGCACCCCTCAGTCTGTTCCTCCGGTATCACCAAAGTGATGCTGCAGTATGAATCGATAAGACCAGAAAAAACACCTCTTGTGCAATAAATCACAGATAATTTAGCAATTTTAAAAATGAGGCCAAGTTTCAACTCACAAACACTGAGCCTCTATTGGCTCCAACACAATTCGCACAGGGACTCATACAGGAGTTCCCCAAACCTTCTTTTTCAGGATCAGAGAGGCAGACAGCACTAAAATTAAAGTTAAAAACATTTATTAGTTTAAAACAAACAGTTTATATCTACCAGGACGCGTTTCGCCGTTAATGGCTTCCTCAGCTGGAGATATTCCGGTCCTCTTTTCTGCTTTCTTCTACAGTGTATGTTCCGCCATTTGCATCATAAAGAAGCATACTGCTTGAAAATGAAGATCACTGTATTTATGGACATATAGTGTGTCTATCCCACTTTCTTACGGACCTAGGTCCACTAAGCGCTGTGTTGTGATATTTTTTATCCATTTGCAACTCAAAATTGATTTTTATCATACATTTATGTTTTAACTGCACTTCCCAGGTTACAAATTAACGGTATGCAAACAAACAAAAAAATCTTCATTCTGAACAGATTAAGACTGGCCTGGAGCTTACAAGGCTCCATGGTTCACAGCTGAGCCATAGCAAAGCAGCGTTTGCAGGATTACATTTTATTTAACATTTTCTTGATGTTAATTTAATTTTTGCACTCCTGTCATGTGTCATATTGTGTATTTAATTTCATGTGATCATATTTTATGGCTGAAAACTCATTTTCTATGTTCACTATTAAGGCTGGGGTCAGACGAACGCAGTGTTAACGTGCGTTTAGGCGCACTTAATTACGGCCGCACTAGCAGCAAATGACGGGCAATGACAGCCAATATACGAAGTACGGTCGCACGAACGTCCGGCCGCGCAACGCAAGTGGAAAATGAATGCATTTTTTCAAGAACGCAGAACCGCTAGTACGGACATACAGAGTGCGCTGCAGCGGCATAGCGGCGTGTGTGTGTGATTTGGAGACGTCAGACCCTGCTCGTGTCCGGCCAACATAACGTCCAGACGCAAAAAGTTTCCTGGTTTGGATTCGTAAAACATCACGCACGAAAATGCGCATCGTATGACCGTTTTCGCATATTCCGTGAAAAAATACATCAATGCGTTCGGACGCACTTTTTTACGTTTGCGTGTAAAAATGCTTTCGTTTGACCCTAGCCTAAACCAATGTATTTGTTTCAGAGACACAAGGAAAACCTTCCACTGTGATTTTTAATGTCCAAGGTTAATGTGCTGACTCATAAAGGACAACTGCCAACAAAAAGTTAAATACCCTTACTGTGATTATTTTAAGTTGCTGATATCTTACATGTACTTTTTTTTATCTTGTATTTTTAGTTAAGAATACATGTCTCACAGCGTGAAACCATTTGTATTTTTTTCTTGTGTTGTAAACTGCCCCCCCTCACTGTATCTTTATTTCAATTGCGCGTCACTTTGTGGCAATGGCCTTACAATGGAGGCTATCATATCTATTCACTAAAAGTGAAACTCAGAAGAGCTGGCAGGAAAAGTGAAAATTCTTGGTGGAAATAGCCAAACCAGAAAAATGTTCCCATTTAGCTCACTTTCAAAATTGGCTATTTGGTCTAGATTGTTCTCTTCTCCTGCCAATTCTCCCGAGTTTCACCTTTTAGTGAATAGACCTGTATGTGTTGATCAATGTCTAAATTTCATTGTATCGTGTGGGATGTATTCTAAGGACATCACCAGAGGGTAGATTAGAAATCTTTTAAACTCCTGTTTTAGCTCATTCAGCTGCAATCTCTTATCTTGTGTAGCCTCAAGAACAGTAGCCCCCTGCTGCCTTATCTAACATTCCCTCCTCCACCACCTCATTAAACTTTTAAACACTGTAGATTAGGTATACAATGGAAGTAAAGAAAAACCTTTGGCAAATGTTGTGTCATGGGGAAAATCACCAAAATGGTAGGGAGATAAAAAAAAAAGGTTTCCATTTTACATGCAATTACTTCAAACAAAGAATAAAAACAGCAACGTTTGTTTTATAACGTGTTTTTGTTAGTAAGGGTGCAAGTAATCTAGTTACAGGTTATGTAAATGATAGTGTCCCTTTAAAGAATGTACATTTTTTTAAGATGTGACCTAATAGTGGCTTGACTGCTTGATTCTAGATGTAGCAGAGAGCTAAAATCTCAACCACTGACAGCTAAATTTCCTGATAAATGGCTTGATTTTAGATTTATTTTGTTCATTCTACTGAATAATATACCCTCATTGATTTTCTTAGACTTTTCCAACCTGAAAAACATAGAGAATAGTCCAGAAAGTTTATCATTTGATCCTACCTGTGATTTCATTGTTATGTTTAACAATGAGCTACATATTTTGTCTGTTAAATATGCAAATGCATATCTTAACGTATTACTTTTGTTGTCGTTATTATTATGTAAATTTTGTCTAAAGAGTATTAGTGCAAATACTAAGTTATCCATACAAACATTTGTATAAGGTTCATCTACAATGTAAGAAGAGTCTTTCCATTCCTTTGAAGATATCGAAGATTTTGTAACTGATACTGGAGGTATAATTTTACCAAAGTGCAGTGTGGTCTAGCCACAGATAAAATAGGCAATATTTTGTGACCTGCACCTGGGGATGTCTTAGAGATTAGATTTTTTTTTAAGGTCAAATGAGCAAGGTAAAAAACTACAGAGTAAACATGCCCTCGGGAGCACTTAAGTGAAGAAGGATGCAGTGTGCATTTAGATGTAACACAAGCTTGAAGAGTAACTTCCATTCTATTTTTGTCTATTGTGCATTCGTCTGTCATTTTTCATGTAGAAATATATAGATTCAAAATCATCTCCATTCAAATGAAATAACATTTATTTTCTGCTACAAACTTTTCAGTAGTTCAATAGTGATTCCAAAAACAATTTAAAAGAGAGGAGACTATTTTTATTGATATGCAACAAAGGGCATCATGCTTTCTGGTTAATGGTACAGATGTGGAGACCAAACCAAATAATCTCTCCACATTGTGTCCACCTCCCAGTTACACAGGTCATGTAAATCACAAACCCAAAAGAATGGAACTGTCTTCATAAAATAACTGCATTTGGACACTTAATATACTCACTGACATTCTACATCTTTAAAGTTGCTGTTCCTGTCTCTGATGCTTTAATGTCTCTGCTCCAAGCTATCATCATCCATGCTTTTCTTCCCATTACTCATTATCACAGCTATGCTATTGTCTCTCCTCACCTCAATCCATCACTAGCGTCTTTGTGGATCTTCTAATATCATTGCTTGTCTCTTTTCTCATTCAGTAATGTCCCTTTTCTCATGTCCAGCCATTAATTGAATCTTTCGTCCTAATTTCCCACTACTGTGACTTCATCCATGATGTCTCACTACTCTTTGGTTGTTGTTTTTTTTCTCGTTTTTATGTCACCATCTGTTCTTTTAGTGATAAAAAAGAGGAGGTTTGTGAGGGTCCTGAGGACGAGCAACAGCACTAGTGGCCTGCTCAACGGTGGGGCCCGCTCAGGTCTCACAGGGTTTTTGCTCGATTGTGCCATTACAGGGACGAATGCTCCATATGCAAATCAGCCTGCTCTCACCCAAAAAGGGTGGCCAATACTGAATGCCAAGGACGTCATCCCTGCACGAGAGGAGCAGCAACCCCCGTTGATCGTTTCGGCCTTCTTAGGCCTCATCAGGAGGGTATAGTTGACACCCCTCTAGTAACCTCGAGCAAGGGGTCCTCAGGACCCTCACAAACCTTTTTTATTCCACCATCTGTTCTTTTCCCTTATCCACTTGTGTTTCTCCACATGCAACTCACCACTTGACTTTTTTCCATCAACATATTATTATTATTATTATTATTCTTTATTTATAAAGCGCCAGCATATTCCGCAGCGCTGTACAATAAGCACAGTATAGACAGGGTTACAATACATTGAACAACATTTGACAAACAGTACAGGAGGAGATGAGGGCCCTATTCCCGTAGGAACTCACAATCTGGGAGGGTTGGGGTTGGAAACAGGAGGAGAGGACTGTAAGGTGAGAGTGATTGATGGTTGCGTCAGTGAGGTGGGTGGTAGGCCTCCCTAAATAGGAATGTTTTCAGGGAGCGTTTGAAGGAAGAGAAGTTAGGGGAAAGTCTGACAGCACGAGGGAGAGCGTTCCAGAGAGTGGGGGCTGCGCGTGAGAAATCCTGCAGTCTATCATGGGAAGAGGTGATGCGGGGAGAAGCTAGGCGCAGGTCACTGTTTGACCTTAGGGAGTGGGCTGGGGTGTATTTGGTGATTAGTGAGGACAGGTAGTGGGGAGCTGAGTTAGTGAGGCTTTTGTAGGTAAGGATAAGGATTTTGAACTTAATTCTGCAGTGGATGGGGAGCCAGTGAAGGGACTCGCAGAGGGGAGCGGCAGAGACAGAGCGGCGGGTGAGGTGAATTAGCCTGGCGGAGGCGTTCAGGATGGATTGTAGGGGGGAGAGGTGGGACAGAGGGAGGCCAGATAAGAGATTATTGCAATAGTCGAGTCGGGAGATTACCAGGGCGTGTATGAGTTGTTTTGTGGCGACAGCGGTAAGAAATGGCCGAATATTGGTTTATTCCTTTTCGTATCACTTTACTCCCATTCATGTATGTTTATCTCCTTGAGTACTAGACCTTGGTTGCAGTTACTATATATTTGTTGGAAAATCATCAAAGCATATCACTCATGGGTGGCAGAACTTGCCACCAAATGTGGTGGTGAAGAGGCTACCAATCTTCAGTGTGATAAAAGAACACCATGTAAATAGATTTTACACTGTACCTGCTGCCCTTTTGCTAAAGTAATACATCATAAAAATGATGTGTAAGAAAATAAATATTTCAGCATAGGTTTCAACCAACATAAACTTTAGAGGTTTATTCCAGATATTGATCATAGCCAATTCAGGCTAACTATATCGTTTTGCGGTAGTTAAAATAAGTACCAGTTAGATGGTTAATAAAAATATTTCCACAGCTCTCAATCTGGTTATTTCTAGGAGTATACATTTTAGCATTTTTTACACCCTTGGCTAGATATGTACTATAAAAAAAAGTTATTAAAGCTTGTTAACAAGCCAAAGGACTCTACCACATAAACCAAGACTCATAAAAATGGACATAAATGTCCTGGAGCCCAATCAAAGTATGGAATTCATTGTAGTAGAAAATCAATAGATTGAACCAGAGATGGCTGAACACGGGAGGCTCCTTTGAAAACCAATCTCTG
This sequence comes from Leptobrachium leishanense, assembly GCA_009667805.1. Lineage (NCBI taxonomy): Eukaryota > Metazoa > Chordata > Amphibia > Anura > Megophryidae > Leptobrachium > Leptobrachium leishanense. The sequence goes on along the minus strand of CM019064.1, from coordinate 331,178,824 downwards.
TGCTAGAACTAAATATGGATTAAAAACAGTTGAAGGATCTATCCGAAAAGTTGTAGCACTTTATTGAAGTAAAAAGAAGGATCTTGAATGAGTATAGGTTGACAAGAAAATACAAGTTGTGATAAGTATTGAAAGGTTTATTTCACCAATAGCTAAGTAATGCGAGATGGATCCATACAGAAGCATAAAAAGAAGGATCTTCACTAGATTTTTTGTCTAAACACTAATTTATAGTTATTCTTGAATAATATAATGAGGCTCACAATTGCTTGCCATCAATCTAGAAATGACAGCATTTCAACGGTTTAATAAAACATTCAACACATTTTTTACACATGATACAGCACGTTATATTTAATCTATAGTTCAGTATTTTAGAAAGTTCCAATAATGGCTCCAGATATTCCTTCACAACATGAAGTTACAACACATGAAACATTTCCAGGTGCATGAAAGTAAAAATGCATTTAGATGTAGCTATTATCTCTGCTTTTCATTATTGCTTGGATATAAAAAGATGAGCTTTTATGTAAAGGTTCACTGAACCTCATGAAACTTCCTGAAAGCGTGACCACTAGACGACAGACAAGAGAAGCATATGTAAAAGTGTATTTAACATTTTTTTTTCTTTTTTTAGCCACTTTTTCACTAGTTCAATAGTTTTTCAGGCTTTGCCTGTACTGAAGATTATTATGTAAAATCCAAATATCTAACAATTCTTGTTACAGAATTCAAATCATTCTGTTCAAATACTATGATTAAACAATTAGTCATTAATATAATCCCTCAATGTTTGGAACAAGAAAATAAACTGACAAACTGGTGTAATTGTAAACATAATTACTATAATCCTGCTTTCATTGTTTGAATATTTTAAACAAAGCTATCTGGAATAAGAAAATTATGCAATACTCTGTTGTATTAAGATTCCCTTACTTGTGCGAGTAAAAAGCTGTACATCCGTTGTGCTGGAGACATACACAAACATTAAAACTACAACTTTTAAAGAACAGACCTTCATAATTGAATATGTACACATTTCTAATTGCTGTAGTGTTTAACTCTATAAGGTATCCAGAATTTATGTGAAGTTGCAACCTATAGAATAGGATGAGGTTGATGAAATGCCCCTGGTGCTGATATATACGCTCGCTAATTTAATAGCTAAATTCTTATCTGTTTTAGTAAGTGAATTAACATGTATGCAAGGAATGCAGAAGGCTGGAAGGGAATTCTGCAATTATCCAGACTGACTACATTTGCTCCCATGTTATGGTCATCCAAACTGAAATCAGTACCAGTTTGACTGGGTGAAAGGAACCAAAAAGCCCAGTAACGATGTTTTTATATATGACTAATGACTATGCAAAAAGCTTTTATGAATTTTCATACATTCTTTTCATAAGAACTGCATCAAAATTTATTTATCACAAACATATTACAATCCATATTTTAGGTGGTGAATACAGGTGACAAAACAGAGGGCATTAGGTTGGCTGAGTCTCGTGTAGTTCTGAAGGATTTGGAAGGTTCCTGACCACTGAAATGTGTGATTTCTCACTTGACAGTGACGCAGATTAGTAGCACAGGGATGGTAAAATAGTCACTTGTTCTGGTCATGCTCAGAAAGTGGTGCTGCCATAGTGCAGGTCTATCAGGGTTATTTAAAAAGAATCGAAAAGTCACCATACGATCAGTGACTTTTCGTTCCCTGCACATCGGGGCGATTTGGCGATCCTATTTCGCCGACCCTGTGGTGTATTCAGCAAGAACCGAAGGGCCCCCGTAGTGCAGGGAAACCCGCTGCAAACCCACTGAACACTCAACGAACACTCACCGAAACCCGCAGAAAACTGCTGGATTAACCCCACCGGAGAAACCCGACTAGCCGTCGATCACATTGCAGAGCAGCCGCCAGAAAAACCCGACACGCAGACGAATGAGGTGAAAAGAAAAAACAGTACGCTTGATAGTTTGAAATTCGAAAAGATGTTTGCAGAAAAACTACTGAACAAAAATGTCTGGAATTTACATACAAGATCCAATGAATGATAATAAAAAGGTCTTACAGAAAATTGAAAAAACGATTTAAAAAAAAAAGGAAAAAAATTTGACAAACAAATCCCAAAAAATACCTAAAAGATCCTATAAATCTAAACATAAAGAGACTTTTTACTGCAGAATAAAATGATAAACGGTTTATTAGAGAGTGAATTAAAACTGGAATATTTTTAACATTGAAGCCTATGGGATTCGTCCTGAATAAACCCATCGAATGAAACCACCAAACAGCAGGGCTATTTACTGACATTCCTCAGCTGTTCAGTGTTTTCTGAATAGATGAACCATTGCTTCTCTATGGGGGATTTCACTGCCCTCGAACAGGCAGATCCTATGAATGATAATAAAAAATTCAGTTACAGTAAAAAGAAAAGACAATTTAAAAAAAAAAAAAAAACGGAGAAATGTTTTGCCAAAAAAATCCAAAAAAATGCCTAGAAGATCCTAAAAAATCTATAAAGAGACTTCTTACTGCAGAATATAATATTAAGCGGTTTATTAGATATTGGATTAAAACGGGAATATTTTTAACATTGAAGCCTATGGGAATCGCCTGAATAAATCTGTAGAATGAAAACACCGAATAGCAGGGCATTTTGGCAACTTTCCCCTGCTGTTTGGTGTTCTCTGAATAGACAAAGCATTTCGCTCTATGGGGATTTCACTTCCCTCGAACAGGCACCGTATGTGCAGGCAATTTGCCAACATTTGGCGAACTGCCTGCTCTCTGAAAAGCCGAATGGCCAGGAAAGGTAACCATACGCTGAATTCTAGTGTTCGGTTAACTTTCGGCCACAATTCGGATGTCTTTGAATAACCCCCTATCTCTTTAAGAATGGAACCCAGTATGAAACGAAAACTTACCTGACACAAATGATAAAGTAAAGTTAAATATATATTGAACAAAAATGGAGAACCAAGGAACACGGCAGGATAATGGCATTACAATCATAAATATAAACAATTTAGGGTAGAAAACAAACAGGATATAGGGATGGATAGGTTTGAGGCAGATACATGATACAGGGCTGGATCTTCTGAAGGCAAATGCAGGACACAGGGCTGGATACTCAGGAGACAGGATGTAGGACACTGAGCTAGATATGGACTGGGTACGCAAGATGGGATGCACAGGAGACAAGATAAAGGCTGTGGTGCCTACAAATTGAGATTTTTGGATATGTAAAGGATTTTTTTTGAGCATGTGTGATAGAATGTGTTTTTTGTAAGATTTGGAGCTGACTGCTAGTGTTGCGTTTCCCCTCCTTAGAGTAATGGGATTTGTGTGCGCAACATCTTTTGTTTGCTAGGATGTAGGCTGGGGCACACTGGAAGAAGACAGGAAGTCAGGCATGGGTGTCAGGAACGTGGGGATGGCACCTGGATGGCAGGGGTATGAGCCCAGGATGCAGTGTCCTGCACTGATAAGCAGGTGGGAAGGGGTAGGGAGGATGATGTGGAAATAAACTGACCGGATGATTCTCAGAAGGATGATGGTGGAGTTGCAGGAAACATAAATAATAAACAGGAACAGATGGGTATAGCAGAGCAGCGAGTTAGCAGCACCTCACTCTCTCAGCACAAGAGCTGTAATGAACCAGCAAAGTGAGTGCGGGGCAAAGCCCTTTATTTCGTGAGTCACGAAATTTCGTGTGTTTGGTGTTTAACTCTTACACTGCTGGATGCTGGTTGCTGGCTGCAGGGCAGGAACAGGATGGAACTGAACCACCAGGGGGGGGTTTCAGGATGGCTACAGCCAGGGATCCTGACAGTACCTCCCCCTTCAGGTCACGCTCCGCGTGACCAAGGATGGCAGCAGGACTGCCCATGACCAGGCACGGGTCACTCTAGTGGGTGCTGTTTCCAATAGTCGTAGCACCACTGGAGGGCAGAACGAGGGTCAGGAGTGGTAGTACAAAGTTAGGCACGTGCCTTCCTCTGACGCCGCCGTGCCTTGGTCTTGGTCTTCTTGTGGATAGCAGATACCTCGGGAAGGAGAGTGCCCATGTACCCAGATGGCAGTCTCTCTTCATCGTCTTCAGTTGCAATGGGTGAAAAGCAATCACGAGATAAAATAAAGTCCACATCAGAGTCTTTAGGGATCCTGGGGTTATGCGCTTTTCTCATAGGTGATGCATCAGGAATGAGGGTGCCCACGTAATCGGATGGCACGAAGGTGGGTATAGCATAGATGCCCTGCACCGTATAAGGAGCTGGATCCTCAGGTAAGGAATCTGGAGCAACAGGAATGTCCCTGGAACGTCTGGCGTTGGCAACAGAGGGCAAGAGATAGGAGGTAGAGTCACCCTCGAACCTGGTGCCCACATAGGAAGAAGGCATCAGAGTAGGCATCTTCTCCATTTCTCCCGGTTCCCCTTCTAAACATGATCCATCACTAAGGGAAGGATAGTCGCACAGCCAGGACTTAATGCCCTCGTCCTTTTCTTCTTGCTCTTCCCAGCCACAATCCCTTTCTGATACAGATCCATCGCTGGATGAAGAACAGAAGTCTCGCCATGCCTTTATAGGGGTGTCAGACCCCTGGTGTTGACCTGGGGGTCCCTTTGAGCGTCGGGCTGTCTGTCTCGGTGGGCTCTCCTCAGAGACAGCGATGTCCTCTGGGTCATATTCAGGCATAGAAGAAACACAGGAAGACAGCGGCGGATTGTGCTGGCTGGGAGTGATGGGAGTTGTGATCGCCATAAGGGAGTTCTTAATCTTCTGGGCTTTCTTCAGCCTGGCCTTCATTACCTGTTTGAAGGGGATCTGTGTCACAGTAGAAACTGGCATGGACATGATCTCCATAGGGGTTGGTAGATCTGTCTCCACAGGTACGGTGGTCTCCAGATCCATGGGAAGGACAGGTTCTATGGGCACAGTGTAATCAGTCTCCATAGGCATTACAGGGTTCGCATACTCCTCTTCTGAACTGACCTCCAGAGATGTCACATGCCTGGATACAGCAGGTACAGTTCGTCTGGGGACAGGTGTAGGTGCAGGAGTTGTTCGAGGTGCAGGTCTGGGTTCAGGAAATCTCTTGGGGGCCGGTCTGGGTAGGGGTACCGGCTTAGGAACGGCAGGTCTCATAGAAGAAGGTGTATACACAGTGGCTGTAGCAGGCCTGGAAGCCTGGGACTGCTTCGGAGATCTACGCACCTGAGCGTGCTTGGAAGTTGCAGCTGGCTTGGAAACTGGTGCTGGTTTGACAAACGCTGATCTGGGTTTATTTTCTGGGCAATTCGATATCCAGTGCGATCCTGCCCCGCAGTACAGGCACAAATTACTATTTTGTCTCCTGACGCGCTCTTCAGGAGACAGGGGATCATGGTGTTTATTTGGAGGAGCGCACACCTTAGTTGAGGTGCCCAGAAAAGTTTGCAGCATTTGCATCAGGGTATCAGCCAGGTTCTTGAATAGCTCCTGGAAGGTGGTTTTCAGTAGCTCCACCATTAAGTGCAGCACTGCGGGCTCATTAGTATTAGGCTGGTTCATTCTGTCAGGAACGTGGGGATGGCACCTGGATGGCAGGGGTATGAGCCCAGGATGCAGTGTCCTGCACTGATAAGCAGGCGGGAAGGGGTAGGGAGGATGATGTGGAAATAAACTGACCGGATGATTCTCAGAAGGATGATGGTGGAGTTGCAGGAAACATAAATAATAAACAGGAACAGATGGGTATAGCAGAGCAGCGAGTTAGCAGCACCTCACTCTCTCAGCACAAGAGCTGTAATGAACCAGCAAAGTGTGAGTGCGGGGCAAAGCCCTTTATTTCGTGAGTCACATGTGTTTGGTGTTTAACTCTTACACTGCTGGATGCTGGTTGCTGGCTGCAGGGCAGGAACAGGATGGAACTGAACCACCAGGGGGGGTTTCAGGATGGCTACAGCCAGGGATCCTGACAATGGGCAAGTGTCAGTAGGGTAAAGGAATAATGATCTGGCAATGAGGAAGGGGTGAGCTCAAACTAAATAGGGACCAGGTAACAAGGACCAACTGGGAATAATAGCCAGGTTATGGTCAGCAGTTAGCAACCGGTGTCAGACAAGCATAGTCGCTGTACATGGTAGTGCATTCTGTACCAAGGGGGTGAACCAACAAAATATGTGCTGAGGATTGTGACACTTCTATATGTTGTGTGTATTCAGTGCCCTTATCCTTTATATTCTGAGTTTGTGACTTGAACAAATGATGCTGCTTACATTCACAACCTCTTTACTTATGGGTAGCACTAGATTGTCTTAAATAGCATATCATTTATATTCACAGTAGTATTGCAGTAAATTTGAGCCAAATTCAAGCCAAGTGTTACCAAGACTATTGAAACTGTCCTAAATGCCTCAGATCAATATTTTGCCAACTTGCCTTTAATATACAGATTTGTTTTCTTACCAAGGCTATTACTTAATTTGCCACTGGCTAATCAGTCACATCATTTCATGGATAAATCCAAGTTCAGCTCATCTCTGTACTGTCTTCTGTACGTGTTTTCCTTTCACTGGTTGAAAGGAAAGTTATTGATCCTGCATTGCATTTTGTTTACCATGTAGGCTTATGATGGATGATTTGTTCATATTCATATTGTTTTTCATATCACTAATCTTTCATGTTTTCCTGACAAATGTTTCTCAACTACATTTGATGAAAACAAAACTGTACATTGCCGTGTATTTTCTATGACTTGGAGAAGTGAATGCTTGATTTAAAACATATATACATTTTTATAAGAATGGAAGTCCTTTTTAAAAATATGAATGGGATGGAACTAGAGTCCTTGAGACATAAAGGTTAAAAGTGGCTCTAGGAAAAGCATATTAAGTAATGTTTTAAGGCAGTGAATTATTCAAAATGTACATTTCAATAATGAGCCAAAGTGCTAATCAGTGCCCACAGATATACGATAATAAATTCAACAGAGCAACATAGATGTTTTCGGCATAGTAACTTCAGGCCTAATGATTTAATTAATCAAAACACACAAGAAGAATTGTTGCTTTTTTAAATTTGTTTAGTGCATGACACATTATTAGAAACAAGAGTTTGAAAACTACAGATGTTCATAACTGAAAAGTTTAAATTACAGAAGAACAGACAGAAGCTAGGGTATAACATTTTCTTTCTTAGAGATCTTCAGGGACAATGCCTAGTAATTAGTCTTTTTTACGATCTACTACAAATATATCTATGATAGCTCCAAAAAATTTGTATTAACAAAGGATTTCAAAAATCTAAAGTTGTTCCACAAAGGTGTGGATTCCTACTTTGGAATACCATCATACTTAACCACTTGAGCGCAAAGGACGTGCAGGGAGCATCCTCCCATTTCACTCCCATGCAAAGATGAAGCTCCCTGCACATCTTCCGTTGCTCTGCGCACGGACGTGTAGCTAGAGGAGCTTCAACCAGTGGGTTGACATGTTGCATGTCAGCCCTTGCTGTGGGACTGCCCCCTGGCCATGTGCGTCATCATGCATGAGTGTGATGATGATGTTATTTTCAGACACACCCCCAGCATGCTGGGAGAGTGCCTGAATGGGAGGGGTTGTTTGGACACCTCTATATACCCATTGGTAAGGGCTACTACAGAGACTAAAGAAGCACTGCTGGAAAGGTCATAGCGTGATCTTTCCAGAGATGCCTCTCTTTAACCTTTTAAGTGCTGTTTCGCAGACCTCTCTGGGTGGACTGACACCTTGGTAAACTTCAAATCGGGGTTTAAACATGATGAGCACAAACCGGAAAAATTAGCTCGACAAAGTTGTGGAATGCTACTTTGGAATACCATCATACTTAACAACTTGAGTGTGAAGGACATGCAGGGAGTGTCCTTCTGTTTCACTCCCGTGCATGGAGGATGCTCCCTGCACGTCCTCGAGTTGCACCAATTTGGTGCCTATCTGGCGCTGATCCGGAGCTTCAACCACAGTGGGCTGACATGTTGCATGTCAGCCCTCACTGTTGGACTGTCCCCCAGCCACGCAGAGGTTAAATGGCTCAGCAGGGAAGGGGTTAAATTAAAGAGACAATGCAAGTAGTTTTTTGTCTTAACATTCTAAATTCTGGTACTGCCATAAAGCCCATAACGCTGGAAACATTTGCAAATGAATACAGAATCTCATGGATGCTGTAATGTCTGTACATAGTATGAGAAAGTTATATTCGGAACACTTATGGAACCCCAATAGAGTTCTCTCATTTAGAGCAATCTCCTTTCTTTATTAAATTGAATTTACTCAATAACAAATTAGCGATTCATATTGCATATGCAGTGCATTGTAGCTTTGGTTTAAATCTTTCCTGTTTAACATTGTATGAAAGCCATTTTCACTTACAGAAGTGATGTCAAATTCTGCCCCTTCCTCATCCTGTCCCAATGTTGATGGTCTACAATTCCCAGAAATCTTTGAATGCAACAGATTGTTTGAGAATAATGGGAGTTTTAGTTAAGCATGCCTGGCTTATAGTCTTGAACCATCTAGATGAAAGTATAGTTTGATCACTCCAAATCCCAAATGCTTGGCACCCCGCGCAATCCAGATTTTAGATTCTTCTGAAATTCACCAAATTTTAAACCCGTCCAGAGGAACTGTGATATAATGCCATGGTAAGTATGAACACACAGCTGTGGACTCTGCGACACCTAAATTAATGTCAGTGGTCACTCTAACACACCACAAGACAACTTTTTTTTTAGAAAGTATTTTACCAGGAAGGATACATTGAGATTTCTCTCATTTTCAAGTATGTCCTGGGTAGTTTGTCACATATAACATTAAAATTCATGGAATAAGTGCCACTGTACCAAATTACCTTTAGCAACACATGCAATGTTTTAAAATAGCTAAAAAGTATGGTTCCAGGATTTTGAAGTGACAAGATTCAATGGATGGGTACAACATTTTGCTCCAAACACACACTTTAGTGACTGATAAAAGTTCTCACTCACCTGCCAAGACATACACTATATTGCCAAAAGTATTCACTCAACTGCCTTGACTCGCATATGAACTTAAGTGACATCCCTTTCCTAATCCATAGGGTTCAATATGACGTCGGTCCACCCTTTGAAGCTATAACAGCTTCAACTCCAACTTCAACCCCATCCACTGCAGAATTAAGTACAAAATCCTTATCCTTACCTACAAAACCCTCACTAACTCAGCTCCCCACTACCTGTCCTCACTAATCACCAAATACACCCCAGCCCGCTCCCTAAGGTCAAACAGTGACCTGCGCCTAGCTTCTCCCCGCATCACCTCTTCCCATGATAGACTGCAGGATTTCTCACGCGCAGCCCCCACTCTCTGGAACGCTCTCCCTCGTACTGTCAGACTTTCCCCTAACTTCTCTTCCTTCAAACGCTCCCTTAAAACGTTCCTATTTAGGGAAGCCTACCACCCAACTCACTGACGCAACCATCAATCACTCTCACCTTGCAGTCCTCTCCTCCTGTTTCCAACCCCAACCCTCCTAGATTGTGAGTTCCTACGGGAATAGGGCCTCATCTCCTCCTGTACTGTTTGTCAAATGTTGTTCAATGTATTGTATTGTAACCCTGTCTATACTGTGCCTACTGTACAGCGCTGCGGAATATGCTGGCGCTTTATAAATAAAGAATAATAATAATAACTCTTCTGGGAAGGCTGTCCACAAGGTTTAGGAGTGTGTTTATGGGAATTTTTGACCATTATTCCAGAAGCGCATTTGTGAGGTCACTGATGTTGGACGAGAAGGCCTGGCTCTCAGTTTCCGCTCAAATTCATCCCAAAGGTGTTCTATCGGGTTGCGGTCAGGACTCTGTGCAGGCCAGTCTCTGTCATCCATGTCTTTATGGACCTTGCTTTGTGCACTGGTGCACAGTCATGTTGGAAGAGGAAGGGGCCAGCTCCAAACTGTTCCCGCAATGTTGGGAGCATGGAATTGTTGAAATTGTCTTGGTATGCTGAAGCATTCAGTTCCTTTCACTGAAACTAAGGGGCCAAGCCCAGCTCCTGAAAAACAACCCCACACCATAATCCCCCCCCCAAACTTTACACTTGGCACAATGCAGTCAGACAAGTACCGTTCTCCTGGCAACCGCCAAACCCAGACTCGTCCATCAGATTGCCAGATGGAGAAGTGCGATTTGTCACTCCAGAGAACGCATCTCCACTGCTCTAGAGACCAGTGGCAGTGTTCTTTACACCACTGCATCCGACGCTTTGCATTGCACTTGGTGATGTATGGCTTGGATGCAGCTGCTCGGCCATGGAAACCCTTTCCATGAAGCTCTCTGGGCACTGTTCTTGAGCTAGTCTGAAGGCCACCTGAAGTTTGGAGGTCTGTAGTGAATGACTCTGCAGAAAGTTGGCGACCTCTTCGCACTATGCGCCTCAGCATCCTCTGACCCCGCTCCATCAGTTAACGTGGCCTACCACTTCGTGGCTGAGTTGCTGTCGTTCCCAAACACTTCCATGTTCTTATAAAACAGCTGACAGTTGACTGTGAAATATTTAGGAGCGAGGAAATTTCACGACTGGATTTGTTGCACAGGTGGCATCCTATCACAGTTTCATGTTGGAATTCACTGAGTTCCTGAGAGCGACCCATTCTTTAACAAATATTTATAAAAACAGTCTGCATGCCTAGGTGCTTGATTTTATATGCCTGTGGCCATGGAAGTGATTGGAACACCTGATTCTGATTATTTGGATGGATGAGCGAATACTATTGGCAATTCTAGTGTATGTGCCATGGCAAAATTCAATGTATAGTGCTTTAGGAAAGTTCCCCCAGGTTGGGCAACATCATTGTGGCTGTAACGACCTTTAGTGAAGCCTGCCCTAAGTATTCATCACCGTTATCACATTTATTACACTGCACTATAATGCCTATGAAACAGTATAGTAGTAGATCATGTTCTGTTAATGTCTTAATGTCCTCAAGGACAGCTATTATTGTTATTTTCATGTTTTCTGTCTCACTTCCGTCATCATTCGAAAATGCACATTATATATGCCATTACACTTTTCATTAATATTTTGTTATTAATTACAAGTCATTACTTATAGTTTAATTAAAAATAAACATTGATTATAACAGCAATTTATTAAGCATAATCTATAGAGCTATTCACTGTTGGTATATTGGAATTTAATAACCAATCAAAAAGCAATAGAAAGTTGCTTGGAATAAATCATCATGGTAATTATCTTCTAATTTGTTTGTGATAGACGCATATTCCAAAAGTGACAGCCAGCAATGATTTAGTTCCATTGTATAAATTAAACGGGATAAAACAGCAATACATGACAAGCTTCCCAGAAGCAAAGGAATAATATGTTATCTTTCATTTATGTTTTCTATCTTTCCCTCAGATATTGCAAATTAATTCAGATTTAGTTTTGTTATTAAATCAGTTACACTGGCTGATTTCCTCTCCAGTAAGTGTATGTAAAGTAACAACGCTACATGGTATTATGCAATTTTAGTGTAAATAAATGAGATAAAATGCTGAGAATAAGTGACAAATCTATTTTGAGGCACAGAGTGGATGTGGAAATTTCCGGTATACAGCAATTAATGAAATTTAACTTTTACAGGAATATATTATTTTTAAATTCTATGGCACAGTTGAGGGAATGAATACAAATGAAGTAATTGCAGCAGGATAAAAAGAAAATAATGGATAAGGAAATAGGGAGGTCCAAGCTCCAAGGAGAGCTTTATCTGTAAAATGTTGAAGAAAGTGAGAGGAGGGGTAAAATGTTTATCGACAAATATAGTGTAGTCATTAGAGTAAGAAGTCCTTGAAATGTTGACATTTCTCCTCCTTATGCTTGTACTAATACATTGATCCTTTTTTCAAAACCATTAGAAACTAAATGTTTTTGAAATGATTCAGAATTGGAGACAAGAGCATCAAATGGGAATCTAGAACAGTGTTGTAACGAAGGGATATACAAAGCTCTCCCTCCTTGTTAAGAATGACACACTTTCCAACTTAGCCCTATAGCTATCTGGCTTGAAATATTTTGTCTTTGCTGCATCAAATAAAATTGATATTTCCATTGTATGCCTAACAGTATAGTCAGTTTGCATGTCAAATTTATTCTTATAACAATAATCATATTCCTTCAAGAACCTGACCGAACATTCATGTATTAATCATAAGGGGACTGATGTTTACTTAAAAGTAAAAACTTTTATTAGAAATAGTTAGAAAAAAAAGCATTTAGGGACAATCTAGTGGTAAAAACACTAACGTGGGCAATAGCTGACAGGCAAATGTATAATGTGGTCAATAGAAAGAATGTCTCTGCTATGATCAGGATGGAGGACTTCCCCGGAGTTATAATATGGTAAAGGTACTTTGCATCTAAGTTTAAGTAGTTTGGCAACCTGCCTGGAGATCTGCTGTATTTGTCAAAGGAAATAATTGATACACTGTACTTTGTAACTAAGTTCAGTAACTCGGCAGACTGCCCGGGAGTCTGCAATGGCTGTCAGAGAAGCTGGTTTCTATACCTTAATAAGATTGTAGTTTATGCATTATATTGAGAACCCTCATAGCTATCCAAATGATATATGTGCTATAGACCCTGGAAATGCTTCATTAAATAAGAAAAAGGAGGAATTAGGTCTACAAGGGACTAAAAGGATAGGACAAACTGAGATGAGAGGGTCTTGTCTTTATATAGCCATGAAGAGATGAGAAAGCAAATCAAAGTGAATCTGGATAGTTAATGAGAGCTCAGTGTCTGTTAAAAGTGATACTTTGAGCAACGCATTTCACCATTACTGATGATGTATGAGGCAGAGGTGTTAGCTTATAGTTCCAATGTAGCTTTGCAGGCAGAGTTGATGTTGTATAGGCATTTTTGAAAATGCTTGCAGGTGAAGGGCACAAGAGAAGGACTGAACACAAGTAGTAGGTATTAAAGCAAGATACTTGGAGCGAGCATGGAACACTGTGATATAAGGATTACCGTCTGGAACATAGTGAGGTAGTTCTGGTACTCTATAACATGGTGAGGGAGAACTGGCACTCAGTGAGGCACTGGCTCCCTGGGACATGGCAACACTCTGGGACACTGAGGTAGCACTGGCGCTCTGAAACATGGTGAATTATACTGGGCTTCAGTCACACAGAGTCTGGGTACACAGACAGGGCTATGCACATACTAAGAGCGAACATGCAAGAGCACTGAAACATCAGGGCAACACCCACACGGTTTTCCACAGGCACATGACCAGTCACAATCAGGAGGCAACACCTGTGACCTCTTAGAGGTCTTTCATGACAAAAAGTCAGGCATGTAATATTGGTCAGAGTTCCAGAAGGCATGCAGACTGGTTCCTCTGGAATAGAGCTGTCATGTCACAGAAACGTGGAAAACCAGGGCTCAAGTCTCCACAGAGAAAGCTTGAGTGTGGGACGTCCTGCCTCTCCTCTGTGTCTTATGGTTTGATTACTGTGGTGCTGTTGTGGGTTTATTAAAATCTAACTTTCTGTGCAAGCAATGGGATCAGCATTGAGTTTGTGATGATTGAATAATATTCCACATATCTTGCTAAATGTGTAGAGAAAGTGGAAAAAATCATTGTTGAAACTTTACCATTTTAAGACTTGCATGGGTCAGGACCTTGTTGTCTGTGAAAGTGCAGGCAAGATGCCTCCTATCCATTTGACAGTTCTGAGTTTGTAATGTCTCAGTGTTAAGTTGTTTCTGATGATTTAGTAGTGTTTTTCGAAGTGGTATTGTTATGACAGTTTATTAATTGATGTGTTTTGTTTTCTTTGGGTTTCTATGTGAAAATTGCTTTCGGTTCAGCTAAACTTTCAATTTTTCACTGTCAGAGCATTAGTTCTTCCACCACAAACTTAAACTCACGCTCTCTTGCAAATTGTAGACCTATATTTATAATGGCAAAAAAACTGTAATGTTGTATTTATTAAGCTACAAGTTATTCTAGGAACTTACAGCTAAAATGTAGATGCACTATCAACCAATAGTGAATATATATATATATATATATATATATTTTGCATAAGCCATGCTACTTATTTTTTTTATATAAAGAACCACGTTCTAATTTTTTTAGATCATTATAGTAGTAAATTCTAACACTAGCATTAGCTAAACGTTTTACTGAGGATTGTGAGACTTGGGGTATGATACGGAAATATTCTACATATAATACATTCTGGTTATATCAATATAAACCTTCTGCAATAAGTATCTTATCTTCAATATGTACCACATAGTACACAACACCTTTATAATGACTCTCTTCCAAAACATAAACCATTTAGATAAAATCATAAAAAATTTAATTAGTTAACAGTAAAAGGTTACTGTAAAGGTTGAAATAATAAATGTGTACTTAAAACATTTTGAGCATGCTGGCAATAGTACTATTGAACCAGCTTTTAGGTAAATTGTTCTCTCAGCGGATAATGGGTCGATTCTGTTGCCTATGATTATTTTATGTGAAGTGACTTTGAACAATGTTTGAATGAATATGATTTGCTTTTCTCCTTCGTTATAGTCAGGATTTTAGTCACTTTATTTTCAAAATTAGAACTTGTATATTATCAACATTATTGAGTGACATGGCAAGTCCATTAGTGTCGAAACGATGTGAATCAAGTTTGAATCTGAATATTTTCATATTGACTGAAGGGCTCTGGGAGCCCTTTTAAGATGCTGTTAAAGTGTGCTTATTCATATTGTAAAACACAGTTACCCTTACCATAATAAGACTCTAACTAAACCTTGCACTATAGAGATATTTTTCTCAACTGTTAAAATACAACGATAGAGGGAGAGATATACAAACTAGCCAACAAGTTCACTCTTTAAAACTCCCCAACTGAGCAATGTTTGTGAAGAGTTTCATGGTTGGGATGGGTGGCTGCGATTAAAATTATGGTTTTACCATACATTTTGTATTTTTTTCATAATCGTCCCATCTTTCTCCCAGCCCACTTATTAGGGTTACAGACAATGTAGCATGCCCATATTTGGAAGGATACCCCCCCCGAGTCTCAGCTAAGTCCATTAAACTCCCTACTATTAAAGGTGTACCGGACTTGCAATACTGACGGACACCTTTCCAAAGGACACCATACAAGGTCAAGCGAGGTGTCATTGGAAAGATCATGGCACTCCTGGCGCTCCTTGCAGTGGTGCAGCGGCTTGTATTTTATATGGCACAATGTACCTCCAAATTTGCTCCCAGCATCGGAAATGGTAAGTAGAGTTAATCCAATTGCATTTTTGTTTGCTTTATAAGAAAAAAGCAACTAATGCTGCTACCCATTTTAAAAAAGAAAAAATATGTATTTTATTTTTGCTTCTTTCACAACCTATCTACTCAAATGAGGTACAAACAGAAAGGGCAGACTCTGCCCTTTCCAATGATACATCATTTAGGGCTGTAGACCTTGCAGATGATGTGGTCCAAATAACCCCCTCTCTCCTCTAAGGCAATTTTGTCAGTAGTTCTGGTCAGCTCTTGATTTTGACATCAATGCACCCATGTGCGATGAAGTCAGTGCACTGGAGATGGTCCCACGGCTTGCCTGATTTCCAGGAAGTCAGACCACTGCGGATCAACCACAACTCGCCCCAGAACTTGGTCCATACAGATCCATTTCCCACATGGAATGCTCTCTTTGCTTAGGATCAGGTCTCTACGTACCCAGGCTACCATTGAAATACTGGGACATTGGTTTTCATATATGATCCTTTAAGATCAGCTTGTTATTAAGGACTTTATCGTGCATATGTTTTTGTTAAACAAAGGGAAATCAATAGCATGTTAACTTGCGAGATGGATATTATTTGTTATAGTTAAGCTAGGATTTCATTATTGTTTTAAATGATGCATCATTCTTTTTTGCCTCATGGCGCCGTGCACAGCATTTTGTTTTGTTTGCCCATAAGCAATGAAAATTACTCTGCGTCTTTTTATGCTGAGAACAGCGATTTAAAACTGAGTGCATTATAGCTGGGGTACAAGGTTATTTTGTGCCAATTATCAGTGCTTGAGTAACTACATGATCTATAGAATAATTACGAGCAGTTAAGAACGGCATAAATGTTATGATAGGTTACTGCAAATCAAAAATTTACACCTCTCTAATGAGTATTTCTTTCCTCTGATCTTGTTAATTTTATGTGTGCAACCTGAGAAGTGATTTGACTTGTTCATGTAGGAATAATGTATACATTTTGATTAAAATGTTTCCTGGTGTCAAAAGTACCATTGGGAAATGTATACATTGTGGTTAGAGTCTAACAGGAAATAAATTGTATTGTACTAATTGTTTGCAGAACAAAAGAAAAAGTGGTGTTTTTTATTATTACTGGATTTAACTACAATTATTCTCATTTCATAGGATATTTAGAATTCTAAGTTTCTAATGTATGAACTAGAAAAATACAAATGTTTTAATACTGAGTATACTGCATATGTTCTAAAATAACAGATATTTAAAGAATTCTCTGATTTATGTGGAAATTAGAAACATCAGTGAGAATTTTTCCTAACTTTGTCAAAGCACATTTGTTGTTTCTTCAATAAAACTGGAAATGTTCTTTTTAGTGAGGCTTTCTTTATATGAAATTGATGGATAGCAGTAATGGACACATAACTATAGCCAAACTATTTGCGAGCAAAGCGTGTCTGGCAGTGCACTTATAAAGTTACCAAATTAGTTTAATGGCACTAACTACTGTATACAGTATATGTCTTTCTAAAAAGTTTGTCATTTTACAATATTAGACCTAATTTTCAAGGAAATGATAGCACTGTCATGTTTTAGTTTTCATCTTGGACTTTATGTAACAACTCTCCGGTGTTCGGTTTTGAGGGCACAAAAATTAAAAGGTTCTGTTCCATTTAACACCTTTCCTACCAAGTTGTTATCAATAAAAGAACTGCTGTGACCTACAGAAATCGAATTTTCAGTAGCTGTACAGTGAAAATGTGCTTGAAAATCTCAAAATATGGCCATATGCTGGCCAAAACACACTACTATATCACCATAATATAGCTTAAGATTTGGTTTTAACTTGAAGAAAAAAGAAACACCGCCATTATATTAACCACTTGGCTGCTATGGACGCGCTCAGCGCGTCCAGTCAAGTGGTTCTCCTGTGCTACGGACGTGCTCAGCGCGTCCGAGCACAGGAGGCAGCAATCCGCCGGATTCCGGCAGATTGCTGCGCCCCCCCAGTGCGGGCTGACATCTTGGATGTCAGCCCAGCACTCGGGAGCCCGGCGGGGACATTAGATGTCATTGCGGCGACGCGATGACATCTAATTCAGGCGCCCCCCCCCCGCATGTGCGGAGGAGGCGCCTGAAAGGGAGAGGGGGAGGTCCTTCGGACCTCTCTCCCTCCCGATCGCCGGGGAGCAGGGGGTTAATACAGGCACCGCTTGGAAGGGCACAGCCTGCCCTCCAAACGGTGGCTGTCATTAACCCCTGGGGAGCCGGATCACGAATCGGCGCTGAAAAGCGCCGGTTCGTGATCCTTTCCCGGAGCTGGCCGACATCTTGGATGTCGGCCAAGCCTCCGGGAACTCCCCCTGAGGTCCGGCATAGCACGATGACGCCAGTCCTGGAGTTAACCCCTAGCTGCCACCAACGGTGGAGATAGGGGGTTCCAATGAACCCCCTATCTCCCGATCTGTGGCAGCTAGGGGTTAAAGTTTGGTACTGTTGGATCGGCCAGAGCATGGCCGTTCCAACAATACCAAACACGACTGTGAAAAAAGTTTTTTTAAAAAAATATAAATTAAAAATAAAAATAAAAAAATATTTAAAAAAGAAATTATAAAAAAAAATAAACAAGTTTTTTTTTTTTTTTTGGTTGGTTAATGCAGCAATATTGTTCCCATTTCAATTGTAATGTGAACAATGATGCTGCACTAGCGATTTTTGTATGCGGTGCGTTTGTTA